>CM049574.1:36384345-36454345 GCA_027123335.1 Amphiprion clarkii
GTGTTTTCTGGATCAGACGTAGTTCAGACCTGGAGGTTGGTGTTTTCTGGATCAGACGTAGTTCAGACCTGGAGGTTGGTGTTTTCTGGATCAGACGTAGTTCAGACCTGGAGGTTGGTGTTTTCTGGATCAGACGTAGTTCAGACCTGGAGGTTGGTGTTTTCTGGATCAGACGTAGTTCAGACCTGGAGGTTGGTGTTTTCTGGATCAGACGTAGTTCAGACCTGGAGGTTGGTGTTTTCTGGATCAGACGTAGTTCAGACCTGGAGGTTGGTGTTTTCTGGATCAGACGTAGTTCAGACCTGGAGGTTGGTGTTTTCTGGATCAGACGTAGTTCAGACCTGGAGGTTGGTGTTTTCTGGATCAGACGTAGTTCAGACCTGGAGGTTGGTGTTTTCTGGATCAGACGTAGTTCAGACCTGGAGGTTGGTGTTTTCTGGATCAGACGTAGTTCAGACCTGGAGGTTGGTGTTTTCTGGATCAGACGTACGCCGTGAACTCGTCCTCGGTCACTTCAGAGACTTTAAAGCTCCTCTGGTTGTTCTTTCTGATATTAAAGCGTCTGAAATATTCAGCAGCTCTGAGGCTCTGAGCATCAAACATTCAACATCGCAGCTGCTTTGCTCTCCGTTACAGAATAAAAACACTCAGCAGCTCCCCCCAGAGGCTGCAGCGCTCACTACAGCCTCAGTACAAACACTGTCCTCAGAGGAGCTGTTTGTCCTGAAGGGGGCGCTACAAGACAAACTACACTTCAGGCAGAACTCAGGCAACGATGCTTCGTGAATTTTCTGTTGAAAGCCAAAAAATAAAAAAGTTCTAACAGATTTTAGTTGAATTTTGAGTAATTCATGCTTCTTTACATCTTAAAAAAATCTCATCTCACCTGCTAAATGACTTGAAACCTGTCTAAACAGACTGAAAATCATCCAATATTACTAAAAACTTGTCAAAAACAAGATCAGGATTGTCCAAACTGACTCAAAAATTGTCCAAAATCACTCCAAATTATCAAAAAAATGACTGAATAATTGATGAATATTGGAGGCTGAAAATGAGAAATGGGCACTAATTTGAAGTAAAGGTGATAATACAGTTAATTTACATGTTAACCGTAACAAAACAGATCATATCTGGAAATAACATCCACATTAAAGTCTGTATATTTATAAATAATAATTCAATGTTTTACAACATTTGGCTGTAAAACCATTTTTTTTACTGTATTTACACCAGCTGACAGTAAAATTAATTTTCAGATATTTGCTGTTTTATTAAATTACAAATAATCTATTAAAATAACAGAAAAAATATATAAATTTACAAGTTGACTGTAGAAGAGTTGAACTGAACGTCCTCATCAAAATCTGCATTTGCACAAATATTAATTCACTCTTTTATAAAGAAAATGTAGAACAAAATAGTTGTTTTCTGTTGTATTTTGTACTTAAAGGCTGAAGAATGGTAAAACAAAATGTTGAATTACAAATAATCTGATAAAACAACAGAAAAAATATTAATTTACATTTTGACTGTAGAAAAACTGAACCTCACATCTTCATCAAAGTCTGCATTTTTACAAGTAACAATTTTCTCTTTAACAATGAAAATTTGGGGGAAAAATGTGTTTTTTTCTATTGTATTTAAGTGAACAAAAATTAAATTTATTCTACAAATGTTCGATGTTTTTGCTGATTTTGAACGTTACAGTATTCCGGTGTTTTTTAAAGTGTTTTTTCTGGATCAGAATTAGTTTTTACGGTGAATTTTCAGGCCGAGTTCAGGATCTTGTTGGACTCCATTAAGGATCAGCTGTGGATTATTTCAGTGCACTTTTTAAAATCCTTCAGACGGAGGTTTAGACCGGATTAAAGCTGCCGACGCTAACGGTGCTGCTACCTGTCTACCTGCCTACCTGTGCAGGTGTCCGACCAGCTGGTGGAGATAAACGGAGACAGTACGGCAGGAATGACCCACAGTCAGGCCGTGGAGCAGATCAGGAGGGGAGGCCACCGGATCCACCTGGTCCTCAAGAAGGGCAACGGATACGTACCCGACTACGGTGAGATTTAAACTAACGGTTACAGGACGTTTGGTCACTGGAACACCTGACGCACAGGTGAACCAGGAAGCACAAGTGTGGTAAAGGTATGTACAGTTAGGGGGGAATTCTGACATTTTAACCTCAGCTCTCATAATACAGCAGGTCCTCGGTTTACAACGTCCTCGACCTACGGCGTTTCGTGGTTACGTCTACATCTCCCATAAATTTATTAAGAAAGTCTTGTTCCATCGTTCTGACGTACGGCGTTGCGACGTTCAAACTAATTTCGTGTGGGAACTAGTTGGCGAGCGGAGCGGACGAATATGTCATCACGCGGTGCAACACGAGACAGACGGCTTTTTTTACATTCGCCGGTTGTACGCCACATTGGATTGTGTTGCATTCACTTTCTTTCATTTGTGTTGTTTTTTTTGTAAACTTTTTGTCCTTCTCTATGGCTCCCAAGCATAAGTCAGGCTGATGGCAGTTACCTCCGTGTTCACGTAGGTGAGTGACAGATGTACTTATGTACATATGTGAGTTCCAACTTACAGTGAAAGTTGAGTTACATCGTGCCATAGGAACAGAATTCCACCCTAAGTCGAAACCCCCCTGAACGCCAAATTTAATATACACGGGGTCCTCGACTTCCTCGACAGAATTCTGTTCCTACGGCGCAACGGAACTCGATTTTCACCGCAAGTCAGAACTCACATCCTGTGACATATGTGGCGTACACTGAAGAATGTAAACAAAGCCGTCTTCCTTGTATTGCGCCACGTGACGACCAGTGTTGCCAACTTGGCGACTTTCTCGCTAAATCTGGCGACTTGTTTTGTCAAAAGCGACTAGCGACAAATCTAGTGACTTTTTCTGGTGTTTTGGAGACTCTGACCTGAAAGCTTGGATCGTTCTGCAGTTACTGTCCTCAACAAGCAGCAGGTGGCGCTGTGAGCTCCTCCCCTTCCCAAAGCACAGGGGGTCAGTCTAGTGACCTGCAGCATCCCACTGTCTGATTAGAGGAGACCCACATCACTCCATGTCCAGACGGCAGATGAATCAAAGTCTCTGCAGATCCCGTCCTGCTTACAGAGCGGGATGGAAATGAAAATGTTTCTTCACTGTCACACTAAAATAAATCACTGCATTTAGCCTCTAGTTCAGAAACATATTTTGGGTATTTTAAACTCACTTTCTGTCTCTCCTACAACGTTGATTACAATTACATGCAAACGGGAAATTATGCAAATTAGGTGATGGCATCATTTAGCGACTTCTAGCGACTTTTAGGACAGCCAATAGCTACTTTCTTTACTGAGGAGTTGACAACACTGGTGACGACGTATTCGTCCACTCCACTTGCCAACTAGTTCCTGCGTGAAATTAGTTTTGACGTCGCAAACGCAGTATGTCGGAACGATGGAACAAGACTTTCTTAATAAATTCATGAGACGTAACCACGAAATGCCGTAGGTCGAGGACGTTGTAAACTGAGGACCTGCTGTACTCAGGACCTTAAAGACAAAAATGACCCAGTTGAAAAACATTAAAATGACCGACTGAGGTGAGATTTAAACTAACGGCTACAGGGCGTTTGGTCACTGGAACACCTGACGCACAGGTGAACCAGGAAGCACAAGTGTGGAATCCTGACATTTTAACCTCAGCTCCCATAATACATCAAAATGAATACACTCAGGACCTTAAAGACAAAAATGACCCAGGTGTAAAACATTAAAATGACCGAGTACAGAGAGATTTAAACTACTAACAGTGACGCCGTGGTGCTATCTCACAGCGATACAGAAATCTTTAACTAATCCGTGGATCCAGACTATAAGCTGCATCACTGCCAAAATCTAGTCACTTGGTCCTTGCGTCATTTCTGACCTTCCCTGAAAATTTCATCCAAATCCATTAGTCCATTTTAGAGTAATGTTGCTAACAGAAGGACAAACCAATGCCGATCGTTCATTGATGGAGTTATAACAGGAAGACAATACAGTCATTTTTCAAAATAAAACACCCTGCAGACTCCACCGGAAATAACATAAAGAACAGAACATTTTATTCTTTCTGTGCGGCCTGGTGGTTGGGGAGCGCTGAGCTAAATGACTGTTTGGTCACTATAACACCTGACGTACAGGTGAGCTACAGCTTTAGACCTGTGTGACCTGGTTCACCTGAGTCTCAGGTGAGTATTTTGGGGGTAATTTTAAAACCTCAGCTCCCAGAAACTAAAAGTTAAACTCAGGACCTGAAAGATAAAAATGTCAGAGACAGCTTAAAAAGACCGACTACAGTAAGATTTTACACACTGAGGTCCAAACACCTGAAACAACCTGACCAGGAACAGACAGAATCAGCAATCAATAATCAATCGACAACACGAATTGGGTAAATCACTATGTGATGTGAATTGCAAAACCCACTCAGCTACGTGTCAAAGGGCTTAAAATCACCGTCTTAGGAAAGTTCTGGTTGGAGGTCATTAACCTCGTCATAAGTCTTTGTCATGGTGCCCGTTGCTGCTAAACTCCCAAAATGCTCTCTGCTTTAACATGAACTGTAATCTGAGTGATGCCTCCTCTGGTCTCTACAGGATTAAACAGGAAGAGGCTCCACCTGGTGGAACAAACAGGAACTACAGATAAAGAAAATATTGTCAAAATGACCCAAAACCTGTGCATGTTTACTCAAAATCTGCCCAAAATAACTGAAAACTTGTCTAAAATGACCAAAAGCTTGTTCAAAATGAGGTCAGAAAGACTGAAAAATTGTCCAAGACTGCTCAGAATTAGTCTAAAATGACCTACGACTTGTCCACAGTTACTTGAAAATTGTCCTAAAGGGCTCAAAAATTGTCCAAAATAACTTGAAGCTAGTTCAAAATGTGTAGAAACTTGCTAGCTAAACTCCCACAATGCTCTCTGCCTTAACATGAACTGTAATCTGAGTGGCGCCTCCTCTGGTCCCTACAGGATTAAACAGGAAGTGGCTCCACCTGGTGGAACAACCAGGAACTACAGCTAAGGAAAATGTTGTCAAAATGACCCAAAATCTGTCCAAATTTACTTAAAATGTGTCCAAAATAACTCAAAACTTATCTGAAATTACCAATAGCTTACCCAAAATGGCTCAAAATGAGACCAAATGACTGAAAAATTGTGCAAGACTGCTCAGAATTAGCCTAAAAT
This sequence comes from Amphiprion clarkii, assembly GCA_027123335.1. Lineage (NCBI taxonomy): Eukaryota > Metazoa > Chordata > Actinopteri > Pomacentridae > Amphiprion > Amphiprion clarkii. The sequence continues at coordinate 36,389,587 of CM049574.1, forward strand.
GACTTACAAGTTGTCCATAATTACTTGAAAATTGTCCCAAATGACTCAAAAAAACAGGAAGAGGCTCCACCTGATGGAACAACCAGGTACTACAGCTGATCTACATTTACTGACATGAACGACCTTCCACTTCTTTTTCTGCCTTATCGGTCAATAGTCTTTTAATCGGTTGAATTATTAACAGCAACTAATCAATCAGCTGTTAATTAATAACATACCCAAACATGACACACTTAAAATGTTAATTTTAGACATTTTAAAGCAGTGTCCAATGAAAATAAACATGATTCGCGGCGTTTTATTGCTAGATCTTCATGAAGCTAAGATGTATCTGTAAGTTCGTATTTTTAAGTTTAATTTCTTGCAAAACTCTCTTCATGATTCCCTAAAACTCAGCAGGTGTTGACGGTAAATTACAGGATATTTCCTGCTCGTAAGTTTGACTTTTTTCTTCCTTTATTAAAAAAAAAAAAAGCACCAAATTAAGTTTTAGCTTCAGGTTGTGGCTATCGGTCATTTTTAGTCGCTGTTTTCAGACACGGTTTCATTTCAGTCACTGTTTTCTGACGGTTTTCTGTTTCTGGTTTCTGTCGTTTTGTCGCCCTTCATGTTGTTTCCTGTTTTTCCAGTTGCTGATTTTCCTAATTTTCAGTCACTGTTTTCTATTGTTTTCACCATTGATTTGTTGTTTTCAAGTTGTTGTTTTCTGTCACTGTTTTCTGACACTTCCGGCCACAGGTTCCTGTTGTTTTCTGTCATTTAGTCACTGTTTTGTGACGTTTTTCTGTTGTTTCCATTGTTTTATTGTTTTCAGTTGCTGTTTTTTTCTAATTATCACTGTTTTGTGTTGTTTTAGCCACTGATTTGTCGTCTTTGGTTGCTGTTCTCTGTCACTGTTTTTTGTCATTTCTGGTCACAGGTCCTTGTTGTTTTCTGTGATTTTCGGTCCATTTTTGTATGTTTTCAGTCACAGATATGTCGATTGAAGGTGGTGATTTTTAGTTGCAGTTTTCTGCTGTTTACAGACGGTATTTTCTTTCATTTTTAGTCGCTGTTTTCTGTCATTTTCAATACGATTTGATAGATTTTTTTAGCATTAAAAGCTAGAAGTCTTAGAATCTAAATAAAAATGTCAACAACTTTAGCAGACAACAAGCAGGTTAAATCAAACAGCTTCAACATTTTCTTTTATGTTCACAGTATTTATAATCTTAATGAATAGATTTCCGTCTTTTTTAATGTTTTGCAGAATAAACAGTCTTCTGTTGTTTGAGTTTAGATGAGAGAACAGCGCCCCCTGCAGTCTGTTTATCAGACAGGTGGAGGATAAAAGTCACTCTAACTCCTTTTTGCAGCATGAGTTGTTGATTTCCATCTGCTTTTCTTTGAGCTTCCCTCTGAGCTCTTCCTGCTCTGTCCCGGTCTGATCTGCTGTTTTCCTTCCTGTCCTTCGTCCTCCTCGTCCTCCTCAGTGGAGCTGTCCAGCCTGTCTCTCTGTATGACCAACTCTAAACAGGGGGAACCCTGCTTCTACGTCATTGGACGAACCGAGAACTCGCGGTTGGTAATCCTGATTCCTCTCAGCACCTTCACTGTCGTCGCTTCATCTTCGTTTTCACGTCGTCTTCATGTCGTTGTGAATTTTACCACCGACATCACTCATCCGGTCATGTTAGCATGTTAGCATGGTGCTACATGGTTTGTTTTGGTTGTTTTTGAGAATAATAATGCAATATTTTTCATATAAATAAGAAAAATAAAAAGAATTTGTAGGAAACTAGTTGCAATAATGAGTATTACTATTTATGGTACTCATAATTGTTACTTATTAATAGAATCATTAATTGTTCATTAATTATCACTAATTACTGATATTATTATTAATAAAAATGGTACAAATAATTACTAATAAATTATTTCGTACTAATTATTACTAGTAATTTTAATTGGCAATTATTGTTAATTATTGGTACAAAAAACTATTGTCAGAAATAATTGTTAATAATTCCTCATAATTATGATTTGTACTTATGTTACTAGTTATTAATTACTAAATTATTATTATTATTATTATTATTATTATTATTATTATTATTATTATATAATTACTAAATGTTATTATTATTATTATTATTATTATTATTATTATTATTATTATTATTATCATTAATTACTAAATGTTATATTCGTTAAAAATTAGTAGCAATTAATAACAATTAGTATTGCTAATTGTTATTAATTATTAATAATTTATTACAAATTATTATAAATTAGAAATTGTAGCAAATTATTAGCAACTAATAATAATTACTATGACTAGTTATTATTTAATTAATAATTAATTAATTAATGATAATTACTGTTATTAATTATTATTTATTACTAATAATTTATTACAACTTGCTACAAATTACAATTTGTAATTTTTTAAACTATTAATAATAGTATTTTTGATTATTTTGAATTGCTGATAATTTGTTACAAATTATCAGCAATTCAAAATAATCACTACCAATAATTGTCATTAATTATTACTAATTTGTTTAAAAATATTACAAATTGTAATTTCTAACAAATTCTTAGCAATTAATAATAAAAATATTAATACTAATTAGTATTAATTACTAAAAAGTTAAACATTACTGGCAATTAAATTAATAATTATTACTACTAATAATTTCTATTCATTATTTGTTATTATTATTATTATTATTATTATTATTATTATTATTATTATTATTATAACTAATACTAATCATTATTAATTACTAATAATGAGTGACAAATTATTACAAATTAGAATTAGTTATAAATTATTAGTAATTAATAATAATTAGTATTTCTAATTATCTGTTGCTAATAAATAAAAACACAATTTGCTGTTTTAGCAACACATTAAAATGCAATATTACATTTTATTTATGTTAAAATGTGGAAAATACCATTTAAAAAACACGTCCTTGTAATATGTTGCTTCAGTAACATGTTACATGTCATGATGTCACATACATGTCCCATGATAAGGTGATAAGTTTGTATTAACATGCTAATAACATGTTAGCATGCTAACAGTGGTCATGTGGTTTCTATGTTTTATTATTGTGCTAATAATATGTTGATTTAGAACATTTTAGATGCATGTTATTAACATGTTACATGTAATAAAGTATGTAGTAATACACTGATAATATAAAACAAGGTGTTAATACCAAATAACAATAAGAAAAAGTGTTAATTATTAATGATAATGTGGTGGCTGAGTGCATGTTAATGAACTAAATCTGGCAGAAACGTGTTCCTGGCGTGTTGTTTGGAGGCTCATAACGGAGCAGGAATGTTTCTATTTTCACTCTTTAATAATTAATCAGGTGTAATGAAGGTTTCTGACTGGATGAAAAGCAGATTAAACACAACAGCAGCTTTGTTCTCTGCAGACCTGAAGTTTGTTCACAGTCGGAGGAATCGATCTGTTTGGTTCCTCGTTAACAACTCGTTTTTATGCTTAATGTTTTTAATCGTTCTCAGTCTTTCTACTGTTGTTTTCTGTTGTTTTTTATCCAAGATTTCTGTTGTTTTCTCGTTTTCATTACTTGTTTTTCCGTCGGTTCCAGTCAATGTTTTCAGTCCTTTTTTTTGTTATTTTCTGTCTTTTTCTGTCCTCATTTTCTGCCATTCAGTGCCTGCTTTCTGTTGCTTCCAGCTGATTTCTGTTTTCAGTCGTTTTCACTCTGTTTTTGTTGTTTTCAGTAACTGTTTTCTGTTGTTTTTAATTCCTCATTTCTGTTGTCTTGTGTTGTTTTCATCACGTTTCTTGTCAGTTCCAGTTTTCTTTCCTTATTTTCAGTCCTTGTTTTTTGGCATTCAGTGTCTGTTTTCTGCTGTTTCCATTCGTACTCAATCTGTTTTTGCCGTTTTTGTTATTTTTGATCACTGTTTCCTGCTGCCACTGTTTTTGTCATTTTCTGTTGTTTTCAGCCCATTTTTAGTAATTTTTAATACCTGGTGTAAGTCGTTCTAAGTCCCTGTTTTCTGTTGTTTTATTGTCGTCGTTTTCTGTCGTTTTCGGTCCCTGTTTTTATGGCATTCCAGTTTATATTTCATCATTTTCAGCCTCTTCTTTCTGTGATTTTTGTTGTTTTCAGCTGCTGCTCCTCATGTTTTCAGTCACTGTATTTGTTATTTTCAGTCAGCATTTTCTGTTGTTTTCTGTACCTGCTTTCCATCATTGGCAGTCGTTGCTTTCTGTTGTTTTCAGTCTGTTTTGATTAATGTTTAATACATGCTTTAAGCCGTTTTAGTCCCTGTTTTCTGTTGTTTTATTGTCACTGTTTTCTGTCATTTTCAGACATGTTTACTGTCATTTTTGGTCCCTGTTTTAAAGCCATTCCAGTTCACGTTTTGCCATTTTCAGCCTTTTCTTCTGTTTTCAGTCGCAGTTTTTTTGTAGTTTTCAGTGCTTGATTTTATGCGACTCCAATTTATATTTCATTTTTTCATTTTTAGTCTCTTCTTTCTGACGTTTTGTTGTTTTCAGCTGTAGTTTCCTCTCGTTTGAAGCCGCTGTTTTTGTTGTTTTCAGTCCATTTGTTTGTTTTCTGTCACTGATTTTAGTCGTTGTCCATCACGGTTTACTTTTGTTTTCAGTCGCTCCTTTTGTCATTTTTGTGGCTAATTTCTGTCGTTTTCAGTCGGTCTTTTCTGTCGCTGCTTTGTGTTGCTGTCAGTCATTTTCAGTCACTGTTTTCTGTTGTTATTCATATTGTTGTTATGAATATTAAATTATTGCCCATGGATTGCAGCTCAGGTGCCATGCAGCCATGAGTTAATATGATGACATCATTTTCACGCTAATAAGACAAAATATTTGGCTTTTAAATCTCTTAAAAACAGACATTAAATTAAATGAATGACTAATTAATGAAATAATCTGTGATGAAAATGATCCGTTGGTTTATCATCATTTTCTTCCCTCCGGGTCGACGTCTCTGTTTAATGTGATGTCACAGCTGAGAGCGGCTGAACCTGATTGGCTGAGACGTCTGTCAGTCAAAGCCCAAAACATTCCGCACCATCTTCCCTCAGTCATTGGTTTTATCATCAAATATTCATCGTGTTCCAAACTTTTTTCACCATTTTCTGTCATCATGTTAATAAATCGGTGAATCGAAGTAAGAATCAGGTGATTAATCAATAATTAAATGATCAATAATCGTTGTCTGTTTGTCCGTCAGGCCCTGAGGAAGGAGCCCTCTCCCCCTCCTCCTCCTCACACACCGAGGAGCAGGATGTGGATACGGTAACCATGACAACCGCCTCCCTCAGCCGGCAACCGGGAGGAGGAGGAGGAGAGAGGAGGACGAGGAGGAAGAGGAGAGAGGGAGAAACCAAACAGAAAACAGGATCAGGAGGAGGAGAAGGAGAGTTCGGACCTCCTGACCTGGACCTGGACCTAGTCGAGGAGGAAGCACGAGAGGAGGAGGAGAGGAGGAGGAGGAGGGAGGAAGAGGAGGAGAGGAGGAGGGAGGAAGATGAGAGAAGACGGAGGAAGGAGGAAGAGGAAGAGAGGAGAAGGAGGAGGGAGGAAGAGGAGGAGAGAAGAAAGAGGAAGGAGGAGGAAGATGAGAGAAGATGGACGAAAGAAGAGGAAGAGGAGAGAAGGAGAAGGAAGGAGGAAGAGGAGGAGAGGAGGAGAAGGAGTCAAACAGTCAGGCAGAAGAAGCGGGACGACCAGAAGGAGCAGGGGAGGAGGAGCAGGAGCTTACCCAGGAACGGAGCTCGATCCTGGGACTCGGCGCCAGAGGAGGGGGTGGAGGAGCACGGAGGAGGAGGAGGAGGAGAGGAGGAGAGAAGGAGGAGGAGGAGCGAGACGAAGAGCCAGAGGAGGGAGGAGAGAGATGACGGTGCCGCCCGACACGCTAAGCATGCTGGGAGCTCGGCTGCAGCTCAGAAGGCGGCGTTCTCCTTCCTCATGCCGATGGACGACGACGAGCAGCCGTCCGACAGCGAATCAGCAGCCAGCTTCTCAGAGGTCAGCCAATCAGCAGCCAGCATCGCCACCGGCGGGTGGAGGGAGGAGTGGGGGAGGGCCGAGTCGGCATGGCGACAGGGGAACGCCCCCGGGCCGTGGCTGAAGCCGAGCCCACAGAGACTGACCCAGGTTCTGAGTGGCAGCCGGCTCAGAGGGCGGGAACTACTCTCGCTCTGATTGGCCAGCAGCGACCGCATTCTTTGTTTTTTAATTGGGTACTTAAAAGGGCTTTTAATTGGCCTGCTGAGAGAAGCCCCGCCTCCTCTTGTGTCTTATTGGATGATATTACTGTTTGTGATTGGAGGATGAGACGCAAGCAGGAAAAGATTTGCGATTGGCCGGCGGGCGGGTTTTTGAGGCCTCTGATTGGCTTCATTCTAGACTTACCCATCATCCCTCGGTGCATCCTGAGACCTGCATCATGAAGCCACGTCTGCACGCCGTTTCCACTGCAGGAGCAAGAATTTTTATTTTATTTGCCACCATTGAAAATAGGAAGTACAAATATTTCCAAAGCAAAACACTGATCCGATTCAGGACGAACAACAAGAAGAACCGCCTTTTTTCTTCCTTTTAAACATCTCCAGCAGGAACAGAACGTTCTCCTACTGTCGGAGCTGATTCTGTCCCCTCATTGGTCCGTTGAGACAAGAAAGACGTGATTAGATGTCAATGCTGTGAACTCTGGGCCTGAGTTCCTGCAGTGGAAAGTAAACTCTGACGCTCTGATGTCATGAAGCTGGTGCACCGTAACCAGGGTGGTGGATCACCATGGCAACTAGGGGTACATCACAATGTTAACCAGTGTAGGGCAGGAACACACACATATAATTATACTAACATTTACTAACCCTATTTTACCAACCTGGTCTAAAAACTACCATAAAAAGATGCAAAATCACCACGAAAAGATGCTGAATCACCAGAAAAAGATGCTGAATCACTTCAAAAAGATGCTGAGTCGCCACAAAAGACGCTGAATCACCAATAAAAGACGCAAAATCATCACAATAAGATGCAAAATCACAACAGAAAGATGCTGAATTACCATAAAAGATGGTGACTAACCGAGTCGTCACAAAAGATCCTAGATCACAATAAAAAGATCCTGAATCACCACGAAAAAATGCAAAATCACCACAAAAAATGCTGAATCACCACAAAAAGATGCTGAATCACTGTAAAAAAAAAAGCAAAATCAGCACATAGACACAAAATCACCATAAAAAGATCTTGAATCACCACAAAAGAACTTAAATCACCACAAAAGAAATGCTGAATCACAACAAAAAAGATGCTGAATCACCATAAAAAGATGCTGAATCACCACAAAAGAAGTTAAATCACCACAAAGAAATGCTGAATCTCAACAAAAAGACACTGAATCACCATAAAAAGATGCAGAATGACCACATAAAGATCAAGGATCAAGGATCAAGGAATCTTTTATTGTCCCCGTGGGGCAAATCACTCTACAGTCAGTAGAACAAAAGTCACGACAATCGCGGAGTACCAGTTACATAAAGCACAGACGACAACGATAAATAGGACGAACAGATTAGTCAGTCACTTGTTTAGCAGGACAGTTGCTGCAGGAACAAAAGATGCTGAATCACTGCATTAATCTCATAAAAACCACCTGGTTTCAGGTAAATCTGACATCAGAACTCCGTATTTGGCTCTTTTACGAGTAACGTTTGGTCTCTCAGTAACTGATGGAGACCAGAAGCTTCACTGAGCTAGCTTGTTAGCTTGTAGCATGTGAGGCGTTCAGGGAACATCTGTAAATTGCAGCGTCTGTTGATCGACAGATGTTAGTCCAGTGAGGACTTCTAGTGATATTTAACTTCTAGGAGCTGCTCTGATTTCAAATGAAGTTTATTTTAGGTCCTATTGTGATGCAGATTTGTGAATTAACAGGAACTTAGCACAACATGGATTTAAATGTAAAAATCCAGTAAAAATATTACATAATATATATTTATATTACAGCGTAATATTTTGTCTTTCAAGTCAGTATGTAATCATGATGAATAATCCTGATTATAATTTTGGTCATGTTCATGCAGCCCTCATCAGAAATAATCTTGCAGGAGACAAAATGATGCCGCCCAAACCAACAAAGCACTAGCATTAGCATGAGCATTAGGGTTAGCATTAGGATTAGCTACAACATTAGTCATAAACTCATATCTTAGTGTTTTGTCGACAAAATGAGTCCAACTTTTGCGTTTCAAATTTATAATTGAACAGAACCACTTTTTTTGCAGGTCAAGCTAACCTAGCGTTAGCATTAGGATTAGCATAAGCATTAGCTACAACATTAGTCATGGACTAATATCTTAGTGTTCTGTCGACAAAATGAGTCCAACTTTTGTGTTTTTAATTTATATTTGAACAGAACCACTTTTTAGCAGGTCCAGCTAACTTTGAGGCGACATCTTTTTTTGGTGATTCAGCATCTTTTTGTGGTGATTCAGCATCTTTTTTGTGGTGATTCAGCATCTTTTTGTGGTGATTCAGCATCTTTTTGTGGTGCTTTAGCATCTTTTTGTGGTGACTTAACATCTTTTTGTGGTGCTTTAGCATCTTTTTGTGGTGACTCAGCATCTTTTTGTGGTGCTTTAGCATCTTTTTGTGGTGCTTTAGCATCTTTTTGTGGTGACTTAGCATTAGGGTTAGCATCAGCATACCGTGTCTTTATTTTTAAATTTGTTTTTTATTTTCTACGTAGCTGCACTGATTCATTCTTTCCAAACTGAGTAATCCAAGTCAGAATATTTCAACATATATATCCCAATAACTTAAATATTAATCAGTTTCTTAGTCCTAGTGATGCTGTACCTGGTTACCGTGGTGATCAGGGCACCAGCTTCATGAAGTCCATTCTAGACCTCCCCTGAGTCTTTGTGTTTTTATATTTTCCTGCATCATCCTGAGATCACAGATCACTCGATTCCAACAATAGAATAATGAAGTCTGTGATCCATGCTCCCGTTGTGCAGACAGACGTGATGTTTTCAGGGGTTTAAACGTCACGTCTCTTCTGTTTGTGGCTTCATCATCATCGTCATCATCCTCTCCTGCATCCCTCCGACTCTTTAAATCGTATGCAAGCGAGACGCCAGCGCTGTTTCTCTCTGTGTAATCTGAGCATGTGAATATCACTGGAATGATTTTTTATTTTTATAAAGCTGAACGTGTAAAAGTTCCATGACATTATTATTAATATTATTAATATTATAGATTAAATAGAAGCAGAGATGATTTGATTTGCCTGCTTGCTTGTAAAAACAAAAAGAACAAACGTTGCCCTGATGATAAAACAGAGCCATACACACACACACACACACACAGATGTCAGGTCCAGCTGTGGTCCTGTCTGCTGTCAACAACCATAGCGTCACCATGGCAACATGACCTGTCTCTATAGCGACAGCCGTGGTGGAGCGGGACGACCTGCAGCTCTGGATCATAACAAGTGCCTCATTTTATTTCAGCCTTCGTCCTGCGAGACGTCGCCGAGGAGACGCCGCCGCCGCACCTTCTGTCCAAGCCAAGACCCTTCAGACGCCGTCATTTCCCATCATGCACCTCAACGTTCCGCCTCACGAGTTCAATCAGGGCTGCAGCTAACGATCGCTTTCATTATCCATCAGTCTGCTGTATCCTGCAGCTTCTACTGGCAAAAGTTCAATAGTCTCACAATTATTTCACTATTTTTACAGCAGAAGGAACAAATTTCACAACTTTGAACCGGTCCGACCTGATGGAGACTAGTGGGTCTAATTAATGAACGTTTACTGAGACTCGACAACATGTCAAACTGATAAAACAACTGCAAAGACACTCACTGAAGTCACTTAAAACCAACTGCAAAAGAGCCAAAACAGCAAAACAGAAGCAAATCAACCACACAGAGACGTAAAATTAACATAAAAAGATACAAAATGACCACAAAGAGACACAAAACAACCACACAATGATCACAAAGAGACACAAAACAACCACAGAGAGAGACAAAACAACCACATAGACACAAAATGACCACAAAGAGACACAAAACAACCACACAATGATCACAAAGAGACACAAAACAACCACACAATGATCACAAAGAGACACAAAACAACCACACAAAGATCACAAAGAGACACAAAACGACCACAGAGAGAGACAAAACAACCACACAATGATCACAAAGAGACACAAAACGACCACAGAGACACAAAACAACCACACAATGATCACAAAGAGACACAAAACGACCACAGAGACACAAAACAACCACACAATGATCACAAAGAGACACAAAACAACCACACAAAGATCACAAAGAGACACAAAACAACCACAGAGAGAGACAAAACAACCACACAATGATCACAAAGAGACACAAAACGACCACAGAGAGACACAAAACAACCACATAGACACAAAATGACCACAAAGAGACACAAAACAACCACAAAGAGACACAAAACAACCACACAATGATCACAAAGAGACACAAAACAACCACACAAAGATCACAAAGAGACACAAAACGACCACAGAGAGAGACAAAACAACCACGCAATGATCACAAAGAGACACAAAACGACCACACAATGATCACAAAGAGACACAAAACAACCACAGAGACACAAAACAACCACATAGACACAAAATGACCACAAAGAGACACAAAACAACCACAAAGAGACACAAAATGACCACAAAGAGACACAAAACAACCACAAAGAGACACAAAACAACCACACAATGATCACAAAGAGACACAAAACGACCACACAATGATCACAAAGAGACACAAAACGACCACAAAGAGACACACACTGAAACATAGATAGAAATTGTCACAAAACTACGCCAAAGAACTAGAGAGACACACAAAGACCAGAAAGAGAAGCAAATCAACCAGAATCAGTCGACTCCAAACTAACCAATGGCAATGAAGTCGTCTCTGTTTCTGCAATTTGTTCAGAAACTGGAGTTTAAACTTTACCAACTCAACAACAGCTCAACAACCTGTCAACATGTCAGATCATCCAAAAACAGAATCTAACTATGTGCAGCATAAAACCCCAAAAATGTGCAAAATCACCACAAAAAAACACAAAATCACCACAGATATATGCAAAATCACCACGCCAAGATGGAAAATAGCCACAAAAGGGTGTGGAATCACCACAAAAATGCAAAACTACCACAAAAACACACAAAATGATGACGCAAAGTGAATAAAAATCACGTGGTTGGAGCTAAATCTGGCATTAGAACAGTTTTCAGTGACGTTTGGTGTCTGAGCTGCTTCTACTGAGGCGTTTAGTGACTGTCTGTAAACCGTAGCGTCAATCAATAAGAAGATTTAATTTCTAATTTATATTTTGCTTCGATTTTTTGATGCAGATTTCTCTACTAGCAGGAATGTAGCACAACATGAAGTGAAAGCAGCGCTCAGTTTGTCCGTGAAAATAAATTCTGCATAGAAATATTTTGTCCATAAATGAATGAATGCATTTTATAAATAATCAGGCAGCAGCGACTGTTGAACTGATATTCAAACTTCATCGAACAACGAAGTAAAAGAAGCTTCACTCTGGAACAAAGCGGAACGTTGATAAACTCATCAGTGAAAACTTGCATTTTTCAGCTCTTGAACTTTTCAAGTGTGTTTTTTTCAGTGTAAATTTAACATTTTGGGATGTTTGATTGTATTTTGGACACAGACGATAGCCGGCAGATCCGTCCATAATGAAATAATCGTTATTTGCAGCCCTGAGTGAGACGTCATCTCTACAGCTGATTGTGTTTCTTCCATTTCAGCTTTTTCTGATATCTGATCAATAATTCTAGCAGATCAGATTCATATGTTTGGATTAATTAGCTCATGAAGAATCAGACGTCGGATACAAACCGTCTCTGCAGCAGCTGCTTCCTCCTGGTTTTATATTTATTTATTCACAGCTGAAGAACTTCACATGGAAACGTCACACAGTTACTGACTTCACCTGAACGACACACCTGGACGATTATATTTATTACAGCTGAAACAATAATTAGTTCTCAACTATTTAATTAATCACCAACTGTTTGGGAAATTGATTCATCAGTTTGACTATTTTTTAATAATAAAACAGTCTAAATTCTGTGATTGCAGCTTCGTAAACTTAAACAAGACATTTCTTATCTTGAGCTCAAATCAACATTACCTGATATTTCAGACTCCAAACAGCCGATTGATTAATCCAGAAAATGATCAACAATAATCATTAGCAGCCGCATTATTTACCTGTGGTAAAGTATAGGATTTAAAATACACATTATTTTGTTAGTAAACCTGCTTTTCTTGTTGCTCTGAGCGTAAATCTTTTTTTTAAAGTCTATATGATGCTGTAATAACAGCAGGGGAGGAGGTTAAAAGATCATTTTATTATTTCCACAAACAAAGCAGCTCTTAAAAACTTATAATTTCATATATTTGTAGCTCATATGCTGCTAATAACTCTGAGAGCTGTGGTTTTCTGATACTTAGCTTAATGTGAGTTAAAGAGACAAAACAAACTCCAGCCAGCAGGGGGCGCTGCTGCTGCACAGACGGGTTCATCAATATTCAGTTTATCCCCGTGTAAATATCTTCCATCACATTTTACTGTCTGTCCATTTACACCGTCAGCAGCTAAACTACGTCTCCCACAATCCCCTGCGCTGCCCTTTAGCCCCGCCCCCCAGCCTGCTCTCTTTAAGGGCATTTGGATCTTCTATGCATTTTGTAAGACTGCCGGCGATGGATCCTCCGATCGGAGGACTCTATCAACAGGTCTGAATATTCAGGTTCTGGTCCCACCAGACCAGGAGCAGGACTTCGTCACCACACCTGCTCTGAGACGGCAGGACGGACACGATGGACGGACGGACGGACGGACGGACGTCGCTGAACTGTGGATTTAATAAAGTTTTTATGTCCAGCTGTAAACACAGAACTGACCGATCAGCTGATCGCGGCCTGTTATTGATCGGTTCGTGTCTCGATCCAGTCTGACTTTAAAAACACCGAGCTGGACCAGGACCGGCTCGCTGAACCCGAGCTAGCAGTTAGCTAACAGCTGTTAGCTAACTGTTAGCTAGCTGTTAGCTAACTGGACTCATTTAATAAAGCTACTGTTCAAAGATCACCTGGACAAGTCTGGTTATTCACTTCCTGTTTACAGCCAGTCTGACTTATAAGTTTATTTCAGTTAAATGAAGTCAAATTTACCAAATGAATCAGGCTTAGTTCAGTTAGTCTGACTTATTATCAGGGAATTTCAGTTAAATATGGTAGGTTTACCAAATAAATCAGGTTTATTTCAGTTAGTCTGACTTATTATCAGGGAATTTCAGTTAAATATGGTAGGTTTACCAAATAAATCAGGTTTATTTCAGTTAGTCTGACTTATTATCAGGTTATTTCACTCCCATGGTGTAAATTCATTGTTCAAACTCAGGAAACCTGTGCTGAGAAAATGCCTCCATCATACACGTTAATGAGAGTGGACAAAATATTAGGAACACCTTCAAATTAAGGTAAGAGTTTCTCCCCCTCCAGCGTGTTTTCCAAAGTTTTTTTTGTTTGTTTTTAACGAGAAAAATAGAAAGACTAATTAAAGTGTGTCAATAAAGTGTAATTAGCAAATACACAGAAATCTGCATTTTTAATTTAAATTACAGACCCAGTATGAAATCCCAGTTTGTGTTGACAGAGAATCCCATTAATATAAATATCAGCGAGGGTTTTCAAAATAATAGAATCACCTGCAGCATAAACTGCCTCCAGAATAATAATCACCTCTGAAACTGGTCTACAGCTGTACAAATATTTAATGCTTGTACAGGAAGGTTTTTGCAGTGAGACACGCAGGTTAAATGTCTTACATACACAATAAAATGTTAAACAGATTCAGAAATAAACACACCAACACTAGCACATCTTTAGGATATTATTTCCTCTTATTCTTTTTTCTCAGTCTGTCATGTCATGTTTAGTGGCTGCAGAGTTTTCCTACCTGAACGCTGAATCCTGAAACCATCCAAAGGTGGAATGGAGGAGCTCAGTTTCATTCTTATCAGCTCACCTGTCCAAGAAATGACACACAGGTTTAGTTAGTACCATTAACACGATCTTTGAAAACAGATTTCTGTGAAACACTTGAAGTATCTTGTTAGAAAAAGTGAATTTAAAAAGGCAAAACACAAAAAAAAGCCCTCTTTTTTCCCATGCTCTCTTGAGGTGTTTTCTGATCTTTGGAAAAATCAAGTTATATATGAGTTCAGCTGATAAATTCAGTTACAGTTTTACCTCTCTTTTAGCTCTGCTTTGGTCTCCACCAGCTCCTGGAGGAAACGTCAGGCTATTTGGATGCAAAATGTTCCACTAGCTGTAATTCTATGACAAATATTAATGCATTTTTAAAAAGTATCATGTTAGAAACTGGCAAAAAAATTTTGAAAAATACTTTTTAAAAAATTCCAATTCCCACCATTTTTTTGCAGTTCACTTGAGGCAATTTTTTATTATTTCAAAAAATGAATTACATTTGAGTCCACCTGGTGAGTGTTTTCTGTCTTTTATCTCTGTTTTCAGTCTCCATCACCTCCTCAGCAAAATAATGCTCTTTAGCTGCTAAATTCTGCAACAGCTGTGTTTCTAGGACATATTATAAGGATCGCATTAGAAAAGGTTGATGGAAACGACTAATGTAAGTAACATTTAAGTCATAAAACTGATCAGCTGTTTCTGCTTTAAGAGACTCTGGAAAACATAAAACACGGTCGACTCCAGCTCACATTAAATCATTTAAGAACATTTTGCTGCTACGTACTTTTACTTAAATAGTAGCTGTTGATGCTTGACTTGTAATGCTGTAACTTTACTATATTGGTATTTTTACTAAAGTAAAAGAATCAAATACTTCTTCCACCCCTGAGGAGAGAAAAGCAGAAAAATGAAATCTGATTCACACACTTCCATACATGCTGTGTTATTTATTTAAAGACTGATTTTTAGATTTGAGGGTTTAATATTTTGAAATGTGCTGTTTCAACAAAGCTTTCTCTAGTTTTGTTTGTGTAAAATATGAATCAGAAAAACAACTAAATGATTGTAACCTGAAGTAATAGAAGCTCAAAATACTTCTGTAAATGTATGTAGAATAGAAAAACACAAAACTGCCCCTTTAGAGTGTTAAAATTTGTACATTATCAATTTCAGTACACGAGATAAACATGTATTTTGCTGTTATTATCATGTTAGCGGAATAAAAATATGTTTATACTGCTAAATACTACATTTACCTGCTATGTGAGAAGTATCTGAGTATTTCTTCCACTACTGTTGGATATTTTGTACTTGAATATGCAGTTAGATAGTAAGAATACCAGCTCATAAACTCTATATTCCATCCCTGCTGGCAGAATGTGAATAAATAATCCGACTACATGACACAGCAGTTATTAGCTTAGTGGCTAACAGCTAGCCACGCAGCGCTAATGTAAGCTAAGAACAAACATTAGCCGGTTTAATCCACTCTAAGTCGTTTTTTTAAAACTGAAGTCACTTAAAAACGTTTAATGAATATTTAAACTTGACATTGCGCCACTTTAATGTTACCTGAGTCCTGCTTCTGTCTCCGTCTTTTGTCTTTAAATTAATGGTTTTTAACTTTCTGCGCTACTGAACGTCAGTTAAGGTAACTGTAGACTGACGCATGAGCAGTGAAGCGGAGAACAAACTAATCTGAATCCCAAGCAGAGCGTAACACCAGCAGCAGTTTACCAGCAGGACAGGTGGATCTGTGAGGACCGTACAGGTGTGATGATGAGCTCACCTGTCTGCAGGTCCAGTCAGTCCTCTGTCCTGGTCCTCACCTGTCTGCAGGTGGAGCCGCGGTGATTAAAAACAAGAACCTGTCCGCTGACAAAGATGGCGGACAAGGAGACACTTCTGCAGCTGACGGAGAAAGACGTTACCTACAGATATGTTTTAAAAATGTATTAATATATAAAAAATGATATTCAGTACATCATTTATTCTTTAATATATGTATGGATGGATGATAAAATTACAAATAAAAATACTGTGAGTATTAATATATTTATATTGTTATTTTATTTTTTAAAATTGATATATTTGAGAACATGTAGACATTTTTTACAGATAACATATTTTTAGAGACTGAAAATAATACATTTAAAAAACATGATTGAATCTTTATATAAATAAATAGCAATATTTTATATTTTAAAAATACATTTATGTATTTCAAAACAATATCTTCATATATTTTAAAATTCTATTGACTCTCTTAATGGCTACATACAGCTCTTTCTTTCTTCATGAAGGACTATTTTATTATTAATAATAGTATATTAATATATATTATTATTTTATTATTAAGGATTGTTGTTGTTGTTATTATTGCTAATAATAATAACAATAATAATGATACTACTAATAACAAATTTGATTTCTAAAATACCTTTCTAAACTGGAGTCAAGAAGTGTTTTAAAAAACATAAATTACACCAAACATGCATTTGAATAAGTGCATTCATTAGAAATATATTTCAAATTTAAATATATTACTATTTTAAACATATATTGATATATATATATATATATTAAAAAAATTAATATATTTTGATATTTATTTAAACATGAATGCATTTTAAATACATCAATTTGTTTTTTAAATATAATTTTATGTAAAATTTATATGAATATATTTCAAAATACATATATTTATCAAGCTCTACATATTAATATAATAAATATGATTAATAGTTTCCACACAAACATGTGATAGACATTCAGTAGTAAAGTATTTGCTCCATTTCAGTCAGATCACTCTGTTGGCAATAATTCAGAAATATAACATCAGATTATCTGTAATAAAATAACAGACGCTACACGTGTTGGAGGTCGATGAAGGTTCCTGAAGCTCCAGTTTAAAGCCACATTTAGCTGCTGATTATCAGCTCTGCATCTGTCAGAAACAACCAAATTATGAAACTCTGGATCAACATCTGGATTCTGATGAATCCTGCAGGAGACCTTCTGACCTTCAGCCTCCATCAGGAAACACCTCCAGTAACACAACAGACGTTTAACATGGTTCACAACGTGGAAAACACAAAAACATCCATCCAAACGTAGCAGCTTCTATAGGGAAAGGAGACTCTGGACATTCTTTTCATTGGACAGTTAACAGATTTGTAGATTTCCCTCTGTGATCAGGAGAGCCGTGTGGATGCAGAAACAGACTGAATGAATCACTAATTTAACCTGTAAATGAGACATAACGGACTCCACGTGGTTACCGTGGCGACCACAAACAGACAGGTGATGGAGCTGCTGCTTCACGACCCATCGATGCGGTTAGAGAACGAGATGTCAACATGTAACTGTACGACAACCGTTCACTGCATGCGTGTGTGTGTGTGTGTGTGTGTGTGGTGTGTGTGTGTGTGTGTGTGTGTGTGTGTGTGTGTGTGTGTGTGTGTGTGTGTGTGTGTGTGTGTGTGTGTGTGTGTGTGTGTGTGTGTGTGTGTCAGCGCAAACGGCTAACGGATGAGCCTGTCTGTGTGGTTGCTGATATTTCGTGTCATTCTTCATCTGTACCCGAACGCAACACACACACACACACACACACACACACACACACATGCAGATGGAAGGCAGGGGGCTCTGGCCGGCCTCAGACCACTAACCGCCTCCTTCAGCTCCCTTTTCCTCTCTTGGCCCTCTTTTTTTCTGATTCCGGAAAACCAGAAGCCTCCTGGTTGCACAACATGGAGGGGGGGTGAAGAACACACGATGTCCTCTGACAGGCTGAGGCCTCTCAGATGCAGGAATAACTCTGTGTGGCGTTCAGGTGCCTCCTCGCTGAGGCCTTCAAGCTGAACTGAGCTCGTTGGGGCTGAAAGACGCATCGACGATAAAACAAACAATCTGGAGTTTCATCAGAAGATTGATCAGCTGCTCAGTTGATCACTTCCTGTTTGTGACACTTTAGTAAAAGGAACATTTACCGCCTGTGAATCCTCTGACTGACAAGCTGCACCAACATGCAGTAAATGAGCACAGCAGCGAGCAGAAACGTGATGTCACTGATTAATAAGATGATGTAAGATCAACTTTAACCCTGATATCTCTGACTGGTTGGGACACCAGTCAGAGATATCAGGAATCACAGAGGTAATCATCAGCTTTCAGGTTTTCTTCATCAGGCTCTGAGTGATGCAGCATCAGTTACCATGGTGACCTAGCTCTATAGTATCAGTTACCATGGTGACCTAGCTCTATAGCAGCAGTTACCATGGTGACCTAGCTCTATAGCAGCAGTTACCATGGTGACCTAGCTCTATAGCAGCAGTTACCATGGTGATCTAGCTCTATAGCATCAGTTACCATAGTGACCTAGCTCTATAGCATCAGTTACCATAGTGATCCAGCTCTATAGCAGCAGTTACCATGGTGATCTAGCTCTATAGCATCAGTTACCATAGTGACCTAGCTCTATAGCAGCAGTTACCATGGTGATCTAGCTCTATAGCATCAGTTACCATAGTGACCTAGCTCTATAGCATCAGTTACCATAGTGATCCAGCTCTATAGCAGCAGTTACCATGGTGATCTAGCTCTATAGCAGCAGTTACCATGGTGATCTAGCTCTATAGCATCAGTTACCATAGTGATCCAGCTCTATAGCAACAGTTACCATGGTGATCTAGCTCTATAGCAGCAGTTACCATGGTGACCTAGCTCTATAGCAGCAGTTACCATGGTGATCTAGCTCTATAGCATCAGTTACCATAGTGACCTAGCTCTATAGCATCAGTTACCATAGTGATCCAGCTCTATAGCAGCAGTTACCATGGTGATCTAGCTCTATAGCATCAGTTACCATAGTGACCTAGCTCTATAGCAGCAGTTACCATGGTGATCTAGCTCTATAGCATCAGTTACCATAGTGACCTAGCTCTATAGCATCAGTTACCATAGTGATCCAGCTCTATAGCAGCAGTTACCATGGTGATCTAGCTCTATAGCAGCAGTTACCATGGTGATCTAGCTCTATAGCATCAGTTACCATAGTGATCCAGCTCTATAGCAACAGTTACCATGGTGATCTAGCTCTATAGCAGCAGGTACCATGGTGATCTAGCTCTATAGCAACAGTTACCATGGTGATCTAGCTCTATAGCAGCAGGTACCATGGTGACCTAGCTCTATAGCAGCAGTTACCATGGTGATCTAGCTCTATAGCAGCAGTTACCATGGTGATCTAGCTACACAGCATCTGTTACCATGGTGATCTAGCTCTGTAGCAGCAGTTACCATGGTGATCTAGCTCTATAGCAGCAGTTACCATGGTGATCTAGCTCTATAGCAGCAGTTACCATGGTGATCTAGCTCTATAGCAGCAGTTACCATGGTGATCTAGCTCTATAGCAGCAGGTACCATGGTGATCCAGCTCTATAGCAGCAGTTACCATGGTGATCCAGCTCTATAGCAGCAGTTACCATGGTGATCTAGCTCTGTAGCAGCAGTTACCATGGTGATCTAGCTCTATAGTAGCAGTTACCATGGTGATCTAGCTCTATAGCAGCAGGTACCATGGTGATCCAGCTCTATAGCAGCAGTTACCATGGTGATCTAGCTCTATAGCAGCAGTTACCATGGTGATCTAGCTCTGTAGCAGCAGTTACCATGGTGATCTAGCTCTATAGCAGCAGTTACCATGGTGATCTAGCTCTATAGCAGCAGGTACCATGGTGATCCAGCTCTATAGCAGCAGTTACCATGGTGATCCAGCTCTATAGCAGCAGTTACCATGGTGATCTAGCTCTGTAGCAGCAGTTACCATGGTGATCTAGCTCTATAGTAGCAGTTACCATGGTGATCTAGCTCTATAGCAGCAGGTACCATGGAGATATAGTCAGCTGTAAAAACCACTAATGAAGCTCAGTGACCAAGAACAACAACCTGATAAACACAAGAGTCTGTGAAGGTGTTTTTATTAAACCCTGGTAGACACCAGAAGCTGTCTGGAACTACTTCCTGAACACCACTGTATCCTTCCACACAACAAATAGTTCCAGAACTCCCAGTAAAACCAGTCAGGTCACCAGAGTGGGCCGAGCTGAAGGGAGGGGGAGGAGGAGGAGCCAGTCGTGACCTCATCAGTGGGAGGGGCCAGGCTGGACAGCTTGGCCTCTGACTGGTCGGCCTTCCTCTGGCTTGTC
Organism: Amphiprion clarkii; assembly: GCA_027123335.1. Taxonomy (NCBI): domain Eukaryota; kingdom Metazoa; phylum Chordata; class Actinopteri; family Pomacentridae; genus Amphiprion; species Amphiprion clarkii. The sequence continues at coordinate 36,409,905 of CM049574.1, forward strand.
TTCTTATTGGTCAGTTTTCGCTTTCTGGTTTGGATTCCGTCTCTCTTCAGCGCTGAAGGCCGGTTCACCTGCAGACAGAACTCAGGGTGAAGTACTGCAGGTAGTACTGCAACTAGTACTGCAGGTAGTACTGCAGGTAGCACTGCAGGTAGTACTGCAAGGAGCACTGCAGGTAGTACTGCAGGTAGTACTGCAACTAGTACTGCAGGTAGCACTGCAGGTAGCACTGCAACTAGTACTGCAGGTAGTACTGCAACTAGTACTGCAGGTAGCACTGCAGGTAGCACTGCAGGTAGCACTGCAACTAGTACTGCAGGTAGCACTGCAACTAGTACTGCAGGTAGCACTGCAGGTAGCACTGCAGGTAGCACTGCAGGTAGTACTGCAGGTAGCACTGCAACTAGTACTGCAGGTAGTACTGCAGGTAGCACTGCAGGTAGCACTGCAACTAGTACTGCAGGTAGTACTGCAGGTAGTACTGCAACTAGTACTGCAGGTAGCACTGCAGGTAGCACTGCAACTAGTACTGCAGGTAGTACTGCAGGTAGTACTGCAGGTAGTACTGCAGGTAGCACTGCAACTAGTACTGCAGGTAGCACTGCAAGGAGCACTGCAGGTAGTACTGCAACTAGTACTGCAGGTAGTACTGCAACTAGCACTGCAGGTAGCACTGCAGGTAGCACTGCAGGTAGTACTGCAACTAGTACTGCAGGTAGCACTGCAGGTAGTACTGCAACTAGTACTGCAGGTAGCACTGCAGGTAGTACTGCAGGTAGTACTGCAGGTAGTACTGCAGGTAGCACTGCAGGTAGTACTGCAGGTAGTACTACATGTAGAGATGTACCAGTGTAGTGATCTTTGCAGAACAGGTGGCAGTACCAGATAAGTCTGTAGCACAGATTGTAGTACTTTTTGCAGTAAAGTTTGAAGTACTTGTTTCAGTATTTGGTGCAGGTGGTAGATAGATACTTTATTTATCCAGAGGGAAATTCAAGAGGTGGTAGTATTTATTGCAGTACCTGGTGTAGTTAGTAGTATTTATTGCAGTACCTGGTGTAGTTAGTAGTATTTATTGCAGTACCTGGTGTAGTTAGTAGTATTTATTGCAGTACCTGGTGTAGTTTGTAGTACAGTCCACAGGCGTTACAGACGGATTCTCCTGCTGAATTTCTTCGCCACAGAGTCGTGATTTTAGTTTGACAGTTGAAACACTCAGTTCCTTTTTTCTGATTCACCGTCTGGTAACACAAAAACATTATTATATTATGTTATATTATATTATATTATGTACAAACATATATATATATATATACATATATATATATATATATACACACACACATATATATATGTGTGTATATATATATATATATAATATATATATATATATATATATATATATATATACACATATATATATATATATACACACACACACACACACATATATGTATATATATATATATATATATACACACACACACAATATAGTATAATGTCTTATATTATAATACATTATTCTAGATTATATCATAATCAATAATTAATCTGGTGTGTGTCTTACAGTTCTCCTCTTTGGTCTCAGCAGTGGTGTGTTCTTGTTGTTGTTGTTGTTGTTTGTCTGTTGGAGGCTGCAGGTGTTACACAGATGTTGTCCTGCAGAGTCTCTCCTCCACAGGGGGGCGCTGTAGCTGCCACAGCTCACACACTGACGCTGCTCTGGACGCACAAAACACACATCAACACACATCAACATACACTAACACACACTAACCCACATCAACACACACTAACACACACTAACACATTAACACACATCAACACACACTAACACACACTAACACACATCAACACACATCAACACACACTAACACACACTAACACACATCAACACACATCAACACACATCAACACACACTAACACACATTAACACACACTAACACACACCAACACACACTAACACACACACACACACACAGATCAACACTCACCTGGTCCAAAGCCCCGCCCCCAGCACAGACCACCAGGTAGTATCCAATCAGCTGCAGAGGGGGAGGAGACAGCGTACTGGTCGCCATAGTAACCAGTCCATGGAGCTGCTGATTGGCAGCTGGGGTTGTCCAACCAGAGGGAGGGGCCGAGGAGGGGCGGGGTCTCGTGGGACGTGAAAGGTGATTGGAGGAGAGTCTCTGAGGGGGCGGGGCCAAACTGGAGCCAAAGTGTTTTAATGAGAGCAGAAATCAGCTGACTGATCTGTGTCACCTGTACAGGTAGATACCGTTACCATGGTGATAACAGATCAACCTGCACAACACATCCAGTAATAATTACCTCACAAGGATGAAATATTGCGCTAAATAATGTGAATTATGAGACCTGAGGCCTTTCACGTCTGCATAGAAAGAGAATCATCGGATTTACAACTTTCAGACGGTCCTTGAACTCACCATCTGACAATGAAGTGTTCAAAAAAAAACACAAAACTATTTATTTAATTGGAAAATCTCCCCCAAAAAACGCCTGCAGGAACCAGATTCTGTAAAAGAGAAAAAAAATTCTGAGCTTCTTATTGTAACCGTGAAGTTATCAGTGACTCGGCTACGAGCAACAAACAGGAGGAAAAATTCAGAGAGTTCAGCTGAACTGCAGGCAGTGTTTCTACAGAGAGGAGAGGAAACTAGTCAACCTTCCTGTTGGCCTCATTTATGGCCACCAAAAAATACTGCTCCCTTTCTGAAAAAAATACAAACATTCTAAAAAAAAATCTTCAGGAAGAAAATTCAAAAAATTCCTTAAAAGTTTCTCTTAAAAGTTTTATTTTTTTAAAAAAATCCGCAAATTTTGCAAGAAATAAAAAAAAGTAAATATTTTCAAAAAATGAATAAAAATCTTCCAAAAAAATCCTAAAACTATCTAAAGGGGATGCATATATATCAGTAAAACTTCTAAGATTTTCTTGAAGAACATTTGGAAAAAAAAAAATTCTGAATATTCTTGAAGAAACATTTTTTTTTGAACATTTCTTTTTTTGCACCAAAAAATTTTCAAAAATGTCCCCAAAATGTTGAAAATGTGGAAGTTTCACTGTGAAAATATATTTTTTTCCCACATTTTCAAACTTTAAAACGCAGGACGACACGAGGGTTAAACATCTGGGACACATTTTTAGTCATTTTGCACAGATTTAAGGCATTTTTGACAATGTTTGAGTCATTTGGACAAATTTTACATAATTTTGGGTACTTTTTGAATCATTTTGGACAAAAGTTGTGCATTATAGGACATTGTAATTTTTTATTGAGTAAATTACAATAAATAATCATAAATATTTTTAGTTTTTTTCCAGTTTCAGTCATTCTGTGTCGTGCTGCCAGTCGGTTTGTATGTTGTATGGTAAATTTTTAGTAGTTTCAAGTAATTTTAGACAAACTGGACACATTCTGTGTGATTTTATGAAAGATTCAAGTTGTTCTGGACACATTTTGAGTCATTTAAGGGAAATTTTGAATAATTTTAGACAAATTTCAAGAATTTCTTGACAAGCTTCAAATAATTTCTGACAAAATGAGTCGGTTTGGACGGATTTTATGCAATTTTGGATGAGTTTCAACTCATTTTAAAGGATCTGAGTCATTTAGGACAAATTATGAACGGTATCTGAATAGTTTTATAGAATAAATAATCAAATAAATGCTTCTTTTTCTCTGGTTTCCATCATATAATATAATATATACATTTATTTATCTACTCAATAATAAACATAAAGCAAAATTATCAGCATTTTATTAACCAAACTGAAAACTACAGAAACTTGGTCAAAACTGTTGTATTAGATTGTGTTTTATTTCACAGATAAATAAAACCACTGAATGTGCATTATATCTGTGTAAAGTATGAAAAATGAGCTATTTTCAAACAGTTATGAGGCGATTATGAAGTCATTTATTTATAAAACTGCAGTGATTTCTTTTTTTTACATTTTCTAGGAATTTAAAACAATAATTCTGCAGAAAGTTTAGCCTCAAATCACTTTAAAAAGTGTCTGTGAAGATATGAAAGTAGATTAATATGACAAAGAATCAGAGTTTGGTGAAATATTAATGTGTGGAAAATGAAGATTATTTGTTTGGTTATTTAAACATTCAGCAGAAAGTTGTGAATTGAACATTTAGGAAAAATCTGAACTGAATCCAGTGAGATAAAAACAACTAATGAGGCTTAAATTCAGCTCCAATGAATCAAAAGTTTTTCTTCAGTTTAGTTGTAAAAATGTAGAAAAAAAATCCCAGAGATGAAGATGAAGGTTTTAAACTAAAAATCTGAATAAAAACTCAACAAAAACAACCTGAACCCGCCTTAAAACTTGACTTCTGGCTGCAGAACTTCAGATTAAAGCTGCTGAAAACTGCATTCAGTGAGATTCTGACCTCAGCGCTGACGCTCGCTTCAGATCCGGCGGTCGTCACGGCCAAGGACCAATCAGCTGCCGGCCAGTGGTGTGACATCATCGCTGTGTTTCTGAGGGGAGAGGAGAGCTGCTCTGATGAAAGCATCAAACATGTCAGGTATTTAAAGGAGGAAGAGGAGCTGCTGATTGGCTGCTGCTGCTCTGACGTCATCAGGAAGAGGAAGGGTTAGACTCCGCCCACAAAACCTGACTTCTGAAATATGAAGTGTCATCTCTGCTCAGTGAAATCAGATAAAATGAGACCCGAACCCTCTCAGGACCAAATATCAAATTTTATTACTGTTATATATTTAAATATTGTTATGAAGAATATTTAAAGCAAAGAGCCATACAGTTGAAATATGTAGAAATAAAACACAATAAACTGGATATTATTTCATCTTTCAATTTCAAAAAAAATTTTTTTTAATCCTCTGAAACCCAAAACTCACCAAAAAACATGTTATTTTTCTTGTCTAGTTCACCGTTTATCAGCTAGAAACTAAAAACACAAAGACTCACTGCATTTTCAGTCTTCCAATGTATTATGTCTGAGTTCTGATGGGAAAATGAACCAAAACTAAGATTAAAATCCTGATATTTCATCAAAACCACAGAATTCTTAACGTCTGCTTTAATCAGACTGTGTAGAAACTAAAACTTCCTCCTTCCTGGTTCAGTTTGTAGAGGTTGTAAAAGCAGAAAAGCCGAAGAGACGCCACACGTTTCCATCTTTCCTGAACCAGTGTTTCTGTTGACGCCCTCCATCCACCCCGAGCTCCTCAGGTCAGAAACGTGGGGTTCTGTTTCTAAATTTCACGGCTTCCATCAACTTTTTCTAATGAAATGCAAACAAGTATTTGTTACAAGAACACAGCTGGTAATTCTACAAGCCTGAGATGACAGAAAACATCTGGAACTACAAATAAAAATCTCAAACAACAAGGAGAAACAAACCAAACTTTAAAAAAAACACTCGATAAAAAGCATAAAAACACGTCATCGAAACACAGAAAGTGCAGAATTTAGCAGCTGAAAAGCCTGAAGTTTCCCCAGGAGTTGGTGGAGACCAAAAACTAGCTAAAAGAGAGAAAATGTTGGAGTTAAACTCACCCCAAGGAACCAAATGTGACTCTTTTTCTGAGAAACTCAAAAATTACTTCAAGAGATGCAGGAAACTTTTTCCAGAAGTTAGGAATTTACACTTTTTAGGTTAATTTAATCTACTTTTTCTAACATGACACCTCTAAATACGTATAAAAACATCGAATAAAAACAGCTAATGTAGCTAAAGAAGTAGAGGAGCTGGTGGAGACCAGCCGGTAGTACAGATGCAGTACCTGGTGCAGTTGTACAATTGTAGCTGCAGTACAGTCGTAGTACAGTCATAGTACAGTCATAGTACAGTCGCAGTACAGTCGCAGTACAGTCGTAGTACAGTTGTAATACAGTTGTACAGTTGTACAGTCGTAGTACAGTTTTAATACAGTTGTAGTACAGTTGTAGTACAGTAGGTAGTACAGTCGTAGTAGATTTGCAGTACAGTCGTAGTACAGTCGGTAGTACAGTCATAGTACAGTCGGTAAAACAATCGTAGTACAGTCGGTAGTACAGTGGTAGTACAGTTGTAATACAGTTGTACAGTCAGTAGTACAGTGGTAGTACAGCCATAGTGCAATCGTAGTACAGTCGTAGTACAGTCGGTAGTACCGTTTTAATACAGTTGTAGTAAAGTCATAGTACAGTCAGTAATACAATCGTAGTACAGTCGGTAGTACAGTCAGTAGTACAGTGGCAATACAGTCATAGTACAATCGTAGCACAGTTGTAATACAGTTGTTGTACAGTCAGTAGTACAGTGGTAGTACAGTCGGTAGTACAGTCGTAGTACAGTTGTAATACAGTTGTACAGTCAGTAGTACAGTGGTAGTACAGTCGTAGTGCACTTGTAGTAGTCATAGTACAGTCGTAGTACAGTCGTAGTACACTTATAGTACATTCATAGTACACTTGTAGTACAGTCATAGTACAGTCGTAATACACTTGTAGTAGAGTCATAGTACACTTGTAGTACAGCCAGTAGTACAGTCAGTAGTACAGTCGGTAGTACAGTCGGTAGTACAGTCAGTAGTACAGTCATAGTACTCGTAGTACAGCCGTAGTAGTCAGTAGTACAGTCGTAGTACAGTCAGTAGTACAGTCGTAGTACAGTCAGTAGTGCACATGTAGTACAGTCAGTAGTACAGTCACAGTACAGTCAGTAGTACAGTCGTAGTACAGTCAGTAGTACAGTCACAGTACAGTCAGTAGTACACATGTAGTACAGTCAGTAGTACAGTCGGTAGTACAGTCGTAGTACAGTCATAGTACAGTTGTAGTACAGTTGTAGTACAATCGGTAGTACAGTCGTAGTACAGTCACAGTAAGTCAGTAGTACAGTCAGTAGTACAGTCGGTAGTACACTTATAGTACAGTCATAGTAGTCGGTAGTACAGTCAGTAGTACAGTCATAGTACTCGTAGTACAGCCGTAGTAGTCAGTAGTACAGTCGTAGTACAGTCGTAGTACAGTCACAGTACAGTCAGTAGTGCACATGTAGTACAGTCAGTAGTACAGTCACAGTACAGTCAGTAGTACAGTCGTAGTACAGTCAGTAGTACAGTCGCAGTACAGTCAGTAGTACACATGTAGTACAGTCAGTAGTACAATCGGTAGTACAGTCGTAGTACAGTCATAGTACAGTTGTAGTACAGTTGTAGTACAGTCGGTAGTACAGTCGTAGTACAGTCACAGTAAGTCAGTAGTACAGTCAGTAGTACAGTCGGTAGTACAGTGGTAGTACACTTATAGTACAGTCATAGTACACTTGTAGTACAGTCAGTAGTACAGTCGCAGTACAGTCAGTAGTATAGTCGGTAGTACAGTCGTAGTACAGTCACAGTAAGTCAGTAGTACAGTCGTAGTACAGTCATAGTACAGTCAGTAGTACAGTCAGCAGTACAGTGGTAGTACACTTATAGTGCAGTCATAGTACACTTGTAGTACAGTCAGTAGTACAGTCGCAGTACAGTCAGTAGTACAGTCGTAGTACAGTCATAGTACAGTCAGTAGTACATTGGTAGTACAGTCATAGTACAGTCGGTAGTACAGTCGTAGTACAGTCATAGTACAGTCAGTAGTACAGTCGGTAGTACAGTCGTAGTACAGTCGGTAGTCCAAAACCAGAGCTAGAACAGAAAATGTTTAGTTAAACTCACCAGCTGGACTCCTGAACATGACTTGTTTTTGTAAAAGTCAGAAATCACCCAAACAACAGAACAACGTATGTATGTTGAATGTATGTTGAATGTATGTTGAATGTATGCTGAATGTATGTTGAATGTATGTTGAATGTATGCTGAATGTATGCTGAATGTATGTTGAATGTATGTTGAATGTATGCTGAATGTATGCTGAATGTATGTTGAATGTATGTTGAATGTATGCTGAATGTATGTTGAATGTATGTTGAATGTATGCTGAATGTATGCTGAATGTATGTTGAATGTATGTTGAATGTATGCTGAATGTATGCTGAATGTATGTTGAATGTATGCTGAATGTATGCTGAATGTATGCTGAATGTATGTTGAATGTATGCTGAATGTATGTTGAATGTATGCTGAATGTATGTTGAATGTATGCTGAATGTATGCTGAATGTATGTTGAATGTATGCTGAATGTATGCTGAATGTATGTTGAATGTATGCTGAATGTATGTTGAATGTATGCTGAATGTATGCTGAATGTATGTTGAATGTATGTTGAATGTATGTTGAATGTATGCTGAATGTATGCTGAATGTATGTTGAATGTATGCTGAATGTATGTTGAATGTATGCTGAATGTATGTTGAATGTATGCTGAATGTATGCTGAATGTATGTTGGATGTATGTATGTAGTACAGCATCATATGTTTTCTCTAATCCAGAACCCGCTGGTGGAGCCGTAGCCGATAATAAAGGAAGCAGCTGATGAAAGTGAAGCCGATTGGTCGGTTCAGAGGCAGGAGGCGTGGCCATGCAGCAGCGCGGGGTCCACCACGCTGGTCTGCAGGGGCAGGTCCACCGAGAAGTCGGTGGGCGGAGCCTGGAGGCGCTGGCGGGGGGGGCGGCCCCCCCTCTGAGGGATGGGCAGCTCCGAGTGGTGGGCAGGAAGTGGAGACGAGAAGAAGTAGGGATGGAGGAGGGCCTGCAGGAGATCAATAATCAATCATCAATAATCAATACATCCATCAGTGAGACAGGTGAGCTTCAACCTCCACCTGAGCTCAGAGTTCCACCATTTTCGCTATGGTCATTTAGGACACATTTTCAGTCATTTTCTACAGATTTCAGGGTGATTTTGACTATATTTCATACATATTACACAGATTTAGGTCATTTTCTGAACTTTTAGAGTTATTTTTGACACTTTTTGAGTCATTGTGGACACATTTAGATTGATTAAAGCCAGGCTTCAAGACATTTTGGACAAATGTTGAATCATTTTGGGAATATTTTGAGTCATTTAGACAAATTTTGAGTCATTTTGGAATATTTTGAGTCAGTTTGGAAATATTTTGAGTCATTTTGGGAATATTTTGAGTCATTTTGGAATATTTTGAGTCATTTTGGAATATTTTGAGTCATTTTGGGAATATTTTGAATCATTTGGGGAATATTTTGAGTCATTTAGACAAATTTTGATTCATTTTGGAATATTTTGAGTTATTTTGGAATATTTTGAGTCATTTTGGAATATTTTGAGTCATTTTGGAATATTTTGAGTTATTTTGGGAATATTTTGAGTCATTTTGGAATATTTTGAGTCATTTTTGAATATTTTGAGTCATTTTGGGAATATTTTGAATCATTTGGGGAATATTTTGAGTCATTTAGACAAATTTTGATTCATTTTGGAATATTTTGAGTCATTTTGGAATATTTTGAGTTATTTTGGGAATATTTTGAGTCATTTTGGAATATTTTGAGTCATTTTGGAATATTTTGAGTCGTTTTGGAATATTTTGAGTCATTTTGGAATACTTTGAGTCATTTTGGAATATTTTGAGTCATTTTGGAATATTTTGAGTCGTTTTGGAATATTTTGAGTCATTTTGGAATACTTTGAGTCAGTTTGGAATATTTTGAGTTATTTTGGGAATATTTTGAGTCATTTTGGAATATTTTGAGTCATTTTGGAATATTTTGAGTCGTTTTGGAATATTTTGAGTCATTTTGGAATACTTTGAGTCAGTTTGGAATATTTTGAGTTATTTGGGGAATATTTTGAGTCATTTTGGAATATTTTGAGTCATTTTGGAATATTTTGAGTCGTTTTGGAATATTTTGAGTCATTTTGGAATATTTTGAGTCATTTTGGAATATTTTGAGTCGTTTTGGAATATTTTGAGTCATTTTGGAATACTTTGAGTCATTTTGGAATATTTTGAGTCATTTTGGAATATTTTGAGTCGTTTTGGAATATTTTGAGTCATTTTGGAATACTTTGAGTCAGTTTGGAATATTTTGAGTTATTTTGGGAATATTTTGAGTCATTTTGGAATATTTTGAGTCATTTTGGAATATTTTGAGTCGTTTTGGAATATTTTGAGTCATTTTGGAATACTTTGAGTCAGTTTGGAATATTTTGAGTTATTTTGGGAATATTTTGAGTCATTTTGGGAATATTTTGAGTCATTTTGGAATATTTTGAGTTAGTTTGGAAATATTTTGAGTTATTTTGGGAATATATTGAGTCATTTTGGAAATATTGTGAGTCATTTTGGAATATTTTGAGTTATTTTGGGAATATTTTGAGTCATTTTGGAATATTTTTAGTCATTTTGGAATATTTTGAGTCATTTTGGAATATTTTGAGTCATTTTGGAATATTTTGAGTCATTTTGGAATATTTTGAGTCATTTTGGAATACTTTGAGTCAGTTTGGGAATATTTTGAGTTATTTTGGGAATATTTTGAGTCATTTTGGAATATTTTGAGTCACTTTGGAATATTTTGAGTTATTTTGGGAATATTTTGAGTCATTTTGGAATATTTTGAGTCATTTTAGAATATTTTGAGTCATTTTGGAATATTTTGAGTCAGTTTGGAATACTTTGAGTCAGTTTGGGAATATTTTGAGGTATTTTGGGAATATTTTGAGTCATTTTGGAATATTTTGAGTTAGTTTGGAAATATTTTGAGTTATTTTGGGAATATATTGAGTCATTTTGGAAATATTGTGAGTCATTTTGGAATATTTTGAGTCATTTTGGAATATTTTGAGTCATTTTGGGAATATTTTGAATCATTTGGGGAATATTTTGAGTCATTTAGACAAATTTTGATTCATTTTGGAATATTTTGAGTTATTTTGGAATATTTTGAGTCATTTTGGAATATTTTGAGTCATTTTGGAATATTTTGAGTTATTTTGGGAATATTTTGAGTCATTTTGGAATATTTTGAGTCATTTTTGAATATTTTGAGTCATTTTGGGAATATTTTGAATCATTTGGGGAATATTTTGAGTCATTTAGACAAATTTTGATTCATTTTGGAATATTTTGAGTCATTTTGGAATATTTTGAGTTATTTTGGGAATATTTTGAGTCATTTTGGAATATTTTGAGTCATTTTGGAATATTTTGAGTCGTTTTGGAATATTTTGAGTCATTTTGGAATACTTTGAGTCATTTTGGAATATTTTGAGTCATTTTGGAATATTTTGAGTCGTTTTGGAATATTTTGAGTCATTTTGGAATACTTTGAGTCAGTTTGGAATATTTTGAGTTATTTTGGGAATATTTTGAGTCATTTTGGAATATTTTGAGTCATTTTGGAATATTTTGAGTCGTTTTGGAATATTTTGAGTCATTTTGGAATACTTTGAGTCAGTTTGGAATATTTTGAGTTATTTGGGGAATATTTTGAGTCATTTTGGAATATTTTGAGTCATTTTGGAATATTTTGAGTCGTTTTGGAATATTTTGAGTCATTTTGGAATATTTTGAGTCATTTTGGAATATTTTGAGTCGTTTTGGAATATTTTGAGTCATTTTGGAATACTTTGAGTCATTTTGGAATATTTTGAGTCATTTTGGAATATTTTGAGTCGTTTTGGAATATTTTGAGTCATTTTGGAATACTTTGAGTCAGTTTGGAATATTTTGAGTTATTTTGGGAATATTTTGAGTCATTTTGGAATATTTTGAGTCATTTTGGAATATTTTGAGTCGTTTTGGAATATTTTGAGTCATTTTGGAATACTTTGAGTCAGTTTGGAATATTTTGAGTTATTTTGGGAATATTTTGAGTCATTTTGGGAATATTTTGAGTCATTTTGGAATATTTTGAGTTAGTTTGGAAATATTTTGAGTTATTTTGGGAATATATTGAGTCATTTTGGAAATATTGTGAGTCATTTTGGAATATTTTGAGTTATTTTGGGAATATTTTGAGTCATTTTGGAATATTTTTAGTCATTTTGGAATATTTTGAGTCATTTTGGAATATTTTGAGTCATTTTGGAATATTTTGAGTCATTTTGGAATATTTTGAGTCATTTTGGAATACTTTGAGTCAGTTTGGGAATATTTTGAGTTATTTTGGGAATATTTTGAGTCATTTTGGAATATTTTGAGTCACTTTGGAATATTTTGAGTTATTTTGGGAATATTTTGAGTCATTTTGGAATATTTTGAGTCATTTTACAATATTTTGAGTCATTTTGGAATATTTTGAGTCAGTTTGGAATACTTTGAGTCAGTTTGGGAATATTTTGAGTTATTTTGGGAATATTTTGAGTCATTTTGGAATATTTTGAGTCATTTTGGAAATATTTTGAGTCATTTTGGAATATTTTGAGTCATTTTGGAATACTTTGAGTCAGTTTGGAAATATTTTGATTTATTTTGGGAATATTTTGAGTCATTTTGGAATATTTTGAGTCATTTTGGAATATTTTGAGTTAGTTTGGAAATATTTTGAGTTATTTTGGGAATATATTGAGTCATTTTGGAAATATTTTGAGTCATTTTGGGAATATTTTGAGTCATTTTGGAATATTTTGAGTCATTTTGGGAATATTTTGAATCATTTGGGGAATATTTTGAGTCATTTAGACAAATTTTATTTCATTTTGGAATATTTTGATTTATTTTGGGAATATTTTTAATTATTTTGGGAATATTTTGAGTCGTTTTGGAATATTTTGAGTCATTTTGGAATACTTTGAGTCATTTTGGAAATATTTTGAGTTATTTTGGGAATTTTTGAGTCATTTTTGACAAATGTTGAATCATTTTGGGAAAGTTTTGAGTCATTTTGGACAAAATTTGAATCATTTGGGGAAAGTTTTGAGTCATTTTGGACAAATTTTGAATCATTTTGGAATATGTCGAGTCATTTTGGAATATTTTGAGTCGTTTTGGAATATTTTGAGTCATTTTGGGAGCTTTTTGAGTCATTTGGACAAATCGTGAGCAGTTTTGGATAATACAAATTTCAAATTATTTAGTAAATTACAATAAATATCCAAATAAATGTTTATTTGTCATACTGCCACAAGACATCTCTGAGTTCTTCTGCTTCAACCTTCAGCTGGTTCTGATCAGGACTGATCAATAATCAATAATGGACCCTCTGACACCTGCCGGTCTCACCTGTGGGGCGGAGCAGCGCTGCCTGGACGGGTAAACCAGGAACCTGTAGAGCAGGTGGACGGCCTGGGGACAGGTGTCGGGGACGATCTCCTCCAATGGGATGGCTGGATTCTCCTTGAAGGTGATCTTGTTGTAGTCGGGCAGCTCCACGATCTCCTGGACAGGGAGGCGTGTCGTCAGAGCAGCAGCCAATCAGGAGGCAGAACTGATGTTTAAATGATTCTAGATCAATGAAGCCCAACGGAGACGTCTCCTCACATTCTGGGTTTTATGAGATGCAACAAAAATCAATTCTGGGTCTCTTCCTAAGCCTGCTGTATCAGCTCTGGATTCTGAACAATCTTGATGCTTTTTTCATCAAGATTTTGACTAATTTTGGACACAATTCAAGACATTCTGGACAAATTTGAGTAATTCTGGACACGTTTTAAGTCAGTTTTCAAAGATTTTTAGTTATTTTGGACAATTTCTGTCTTTTGTTGGACAATTTTGACAATTTTTATTTATGTTTTAAGATATTTTGGATACAATTTAAGGAATTTTTGATTAATTTTACAATGTTTTTGGACAATTTTGTCAAATTCTGGACAAAGTTCATTTAATTTTGGCCAATTTCAGGTCATTTTAAGCAATTTTCTGTCATTTTCGACAGGTTTCACACCAAAACAAACTAAAAACTGGAACCTTGTCTGGTCAAACTTTAACACATCAGATTCTACTGACGTTAGAACCTCAACAGTTGGAGAAATGTGGACCAGAGACTGTATTTTAGTAGAAATATGGATCCATCCATAGATAAACACTGACAGGAACTTTATGGAGACACTAGACTGACATGTTTTCCATTTTAAAGCCCAATAATTAATCATTATTGTTGATTTTTGACAATTTTGAGAGATTTCAAACTGATTTGAAGTCATTTTGAACAAGTTTTGAGTAATCTTGTGTGTGTGTGTGTGTGTGTGTGTGTGTGTGTGTGTGTGTGTGTGTGTGTGTGTGTGTGTGTGTGTGTGTGTGTGTGTGTGTGTGTGTGTGTGTGTGTGTGTGTGTGTCTCACCGGCCAGCTGTCCTGTGTCGGAGTTCCCAACACTCTGAGGACACAACAGAGCTGCTCGATGTCGTTTTCTCCAGGAAACAGAGGAGACGAGTTCAACAGCTCCCCGAAGATACAACCTACAGCCCTGCAACACACAATGTACACAATATATACAACCTACAGCCCTGCAACACACAATGTACACAATATATACAACCTACAGCCCTGCAACACACAATGTACACAATAGATACAACCTACAGCCCTGCAACACACAATGTACACAATAGATACAACCTACAGCCCTGCAACACACAATGTACACAATATATGCAACCTACAGCCCTGCAACACACAATGTACACAATATATGCAACCTACTGCTGCCCCCTACTGTTCAGCTCTCAGTACTGCATCTGTATTACAGTAAATATTTACTGCTGCCCCCTACTGTTCAGCTCTCAGTACTGCATCTGTATTACAGTAAATATTTACTCCTTTATAGTCAGTGTGAGAATCAAATGATCCTGAATTCAACACAATAGAACCATCAGTAGTACTTTATGCAGTACTCAGCGTGTACTCACCACAGGTCCACTCCTTCGTCGTACTTTCGGGCTCCGTACAGCAGCTCAGGTGCTCTGTACCACCTGGACACACACTTCACTGTTACCTGAACACACCTGATCTGCTGCTACACAACAACACAATAAAACACACAACCTGGCAAGAACACACACTAATGAAGAGATCAGAGAGGAAACATCTCAGGAGCTGTGGTTGATTTGTGTCTTTATGTGGTTGTTTTGTGTCTTTATGTGGTTGTTTTGTGTCTCTTTGTGGTGGATTCTTGTCTCTTTCTTATCATTTAGTGTCTCTTGTTTACATTTTCACCTCTTTCGTGTCGTTTTGTAGGTTTTTGTGGTCATTGTGCATCTCTGTGTTGTCATTTTTCATGTCTTTGTTGTAGATTTACATCTCTTCATGATCATTTTGCTCCTCTTCAAGGTTGTTTTGTGTATTTTGTGTAAACATAAATCTACTCTATTTTGTATTTCTTCTGTAAAGTTTAACGTGGAGGTCAGGGTTGTGTGTTTGACTCTGTTGGAGCCTCTAGTGGACATCAGAGGAACTGCAGGTTTAGATGTTATCTGAAACTGAACAAACTGAACTCTGACTTCTAATCAGGCGTCAGTAGAGGTGAACATTCAGAGATCTGGTCTGACTGAACATGAATCTTGTCCAGGTGTTTCTCTGCAGCTCTACAGGTGTGACAGGTCTCACCTGGTGGCCACCTGGTGGCTGTACAGTCTCTCTTCCTGTTCACTGAACAGCCGAGCCAGACCGAAGTCTGCGATCTTCAGGTGACCCGAGGAGCTGATGAGGAGGTTCGCTGGCTTCAGGTCCTGAACAGAGGACACCGGAGTGTCAAACACTTCCACTCCTGCATTCAGGGGATTTTGATGCACATTTTGTTCCTTTTCTGCATCAGTTTGTAGAGGAAAAAGACTAAATGCAGGTGACAATTCAGGATATAAAGGATCTAACTCTACAGCAGCTTCACTGGTTGTTTGAGCTCAAAATTAATATTTAATCTAAAATATAAAATTTGTATCTTTGTGGTTGTTTTGCATTTTGTGGTCGTTTTGTGTCTCTTTGTGGTCGTTTTGTGTCTCTCTGTGGTTGTTTTGTGTCTCTTTGTGGTCGTGTGTCTCTGTGGTCATTTTGTGTCTCTGTGGTTGTTTTGTGTCTCTTTGTGGTCGTTTTGTGTCTCCTTGTGGTCGTTTTGTGTCTCCTTGTGGTTGTTTTGTGTCTCTTTGTGGTCGTTTTGTGTCTCCTTGTGGTCGTTTTGTGGCTCCTTGTGGTTGTTTTGTGTCTCTTTATGGTCGTGTGTCTCTGTGGTCATTTTGTGTCTGTGGTTGTTTTGTGTCTCCTTGTGGTTGTTTTGTGTCTCCTTGTGGTTGTTTTGTGTCTCCTTGTGGTTGTTTTGTGTCTCCTTGTGGTTGTTTTGTGTCTCCTTGTGGTTGTTTTGTGTCTCCTTGTGGTTGTTTTCGTTACCTCCCTGTGTTCGATGTGAACTTTTCTGTCTACAACGCGTCACATTTCACAGGACTGAAGGTTGACATGCAGAGGACAGGAAGTAGGACTGACCCGGTGCATGATGTTGTTGTGGTGCAGGAAGGCCACGCCCTTCAGCAGCATCATCATGTAACCTTTGACCTGCGCCGGGGTCAAAGGTCGCTGAGAGTTCCTGATGACCTCCGAGAGGTCGGACAGCATGAAGTCGAAGACGAGGACAAAGCCGGTGCCGTGAGGAAAGACGTCCTTCAGCTTCACCACCTGAGACAGAAAACACGACTGAACATGCTTCCTCTGATGGGGTTGATTGGTTTGTATTGATTAATGATCATTTAACAGATTTACTGATTGATTGATGGTTCAGAAACCAACAGTCTGGAAATTAAAAACATCTGGAACTCTATAACTTCCCTTTCTGCTTCCTCTGAGCCCGTAAACTGTCTATCTAGGTCTGGAAGGAGTCATAGTTCCACTAATCAGGAGGTCTAGAAGGAGTCATAGCACCACTAATCAGGAGGTCTAGAAGGAGTCATAGTTCCACTAATCAGGAGGTCTAGGAGTCATAGTTCCACTAATCAGGAGGTCTAGGAGTCATAGTTCCACGAATCAGGAGGTATAGCAGGAGTCATAGTTCCACTAATCAGGAGGTCTAGAAGGAGTCATAGTTCTACTAATCAGGAGGTCTAGAAGGAGTCATAGTACCACTAATCAGGAGGTCTAGAAGGAGTCATAGTTCCACCAATCAGGAGGTCTAGGAGTCATAGTACCACTAATCAGGAGGTCTAGAAGGAGTCATAGTAGCACTAATCAAGAGGTCTAGAAGGAGTCATAGTACCACTAATCAGGAGGTCTAGAAGGAGTCATAGTACCACTAATCAGGAGGTCTAGAAGGAGTCATAGTACCACTAATCAGGAGGTATAGAAGGAGTCATGGTTCCACTAATCAGGAGGTCTAGAAGGAGTCATAGTTCCACTAATCAGGAGGTCTAGAAGGAGTCATAGTATCACTAAACAGGAGGTCAAGAAGGAGTCATAGTTCCACTAATCGGGAGGTCTAGAAGGAGTCATAGTACCACTAATCAGGAGGTCTAGAAGGAGTCATAGTTCCACTAATCAGGAGGTAAAGGAGGAGTCATAGTACCACTAATCAGGAGGTAAAGGAGGAGTCATAGCACCACTAATCAGGAGGTCTAGAAGGTGTCATAGTACCACTAATCAGAGCTGCAAGGTAAACGCTCATGCTTGACGCTCAGAACTAAACTTCCAGATGAAAGTTTGCTGAAGAACACGAGAAGAAGCCTGATGGATGTTGGAGAACATTCTTTGCTCAGATGAAGATCAATGAGTTGGGCTCAGATGGAGTCCAGATGTTTGTTGAAAACCTGACCAGGACTACCACAGTGGATCATAGTCCTGACAGTGACAACATGAACTTCTGAGGATGAACCCCTCTCTGAGACGATCATCTTTAGAAGGCAACGCTCACATGCTGGTTGTCCTCGATCTCCTGCAGGGCCTTGATCTCCCTCAGAGCCTGGTTGGGGATGCCGTCCTCCAGCCGCCTCAGAGCCACTTTCTTCAGAGCCACCGTCTCTCCTGTCTGACACATTTCAGCCAGATATATGAAGAACAGGTGAATATGACGGAGACCTGAACATCATCTACCTGCAGCTTCACTCACCTCGATGTGTTTGGCCTTGAACACGATGCCATGAGCTCCTTCTCCGATCCGACCCAGAATGCTGTACTGCTCCATCAGCCTCAGTGTTTCTGCACAGAGCTCCCAGGATCAGTTTTCTCAGAAGATGTTTCCTTTAACTTCAGCTGGAGTCAAATTTGTTCACACCACAGCTCAGAAATCATCGCTGCAGCTTAAAATTAGACGTTTCTCAGACGGTCTTCTGCAGCGGAGCTTCTATTAAATCAACACACACGAAATATTAAAGTGCTGAGTTCACGAAGAAACTAAATAAAATGTTATTGAGCTACAGAACAACCAGTCTGGGTCATTGTTGTAGCGTCCAGTTGACTAGCAGAGGAAGGAAAACAAAAAGTGACGCGAACCCTGAACTCCATTCACAAATTTATCTAATCAGGACTCTCCGCTTCTCGGCTCAATAATAAATAAAGTTACTTACTAATTTCTTGAATTTTGGAAGAGTAAAAATCCTGTCCTTTAATTCGGCGTGTAAAAAACACGCTGCTCTGAAGGTAAATCAGCTTTAATGAGAAAAACCCACCGCTTCGGGACGGAGCTAGCTAAGCTGGTGGCTAACGTTGCCTTGGTAACCAGCTAACTGAGCTAGCTCGGCCAAAACGTCAAATTCAAAATTTTCGGACGCTAAACTGCTGCTCACGTCCCCGACACGCTCATCTACTTGTTGATTTAAATATATTTTGTTGTTTTTTCATGCAGGAAAGTTTTAAAAATGTTTGATGCTAAAACCACCCAGCCGCCATGTTTGTTTACAGTGACGTCACCGAACTGGCAGAACCAGAGCAGGTAGAAGAGACAGAGTCAATTATATAGAATATAAAACGAACATATTATATACTATGTTAAATGTAACATTAACATTTAGGATCTTTAAAATGATTGTGATGCTTTCATCGTTAAGGCAGCAATTATATTTGGTTGCTCGACACAACACAAACATTTTAATATAACATTGATATTTGACATATTTAATATAAAAATAATAGTAAACATAATATTTCAGATGTTTAAAATGACAATACAATTACCAAATTAAATTCAACCCAACAAAGAAGTATAAAAATGAAAACATTACAAAAAATTTAAAAATTCTCTCTCTCTATATATATATATGTGTGTGTGTGTGTGTGTGTGTGTGTGTGTGTGTGTGTGTGTGTGTGTGTAAAATTATTATATTATTGATTTTATTTTATATTTTAAAGAAAGAACAGATGAGTGACAATCAAAAATACTTTAAATAATGTCATTAGTAACTCAAGGTAAAAATAAAGAAAAATACACATATGTAATTGACCTTAATAATAATAATAAAAACTGAATTACAGCAAAATTAAATTAAATTATACTAAATGAAGATTGCATTTCTAAATACGTCCCAACAAACGCTATGGATTCCTGGTATACTGTTATTAATGCTGCAGGATATAATATTAAAACTTAAAAAATAATCAATCATAACTAAATAGTAATAAAGTATAAATTCAATCAATAATAAAATACATAAAACGTGTTTTATGTATTTTATTATTGATTTTATTTTAGATTTTGAAGAGAGAACAGATGAGTGACATGATTCAATCTGGTTTATTCTTCAATAAAATAAAATACTGAACACTGATCATCGTGTTTCCTTCCTGCTGAATAGTTTTACTGTTTTAAAGCTCTTTTCTATTCGTTCTAACTCTATTTTACGTTCTTGTTGGACACCGGAAGGGCTTGTTGTCCTTTTTCCGGTGCAGTTGTGTTTACATGCCGTGCTAGCATGCTAGCATGCTAACACCGCTAACTGGACAGGCTGCAGAACGATAACTGCGCAGAAAGTTTACCGTTACAGGCGGAGAGAGATTCGGGAGGAGACCGCTGCACGTTGCCTTCACCACAGCTGGAAGATATTTTTTTATTTTTGAAATTTTAATCATAAATCGGTGAAGATGTCTCCGCCTGCTGATGCTAATGCTAATGCTAACGTGGGGCAGAAGGTAGTTCAGTACGAAAACTTCATCAACGAAGTTCTGAAGAGAGATTTACAGTAAGATTTACTCCTTAAAATCACTCTTACACCCACACTACACTGTTTTATCACGGTTTAAAAATGCACTGAAGTCGTTTCTGTGAATGTTTCCATGTTAATTCTTCTTTCCATGCTAATTCCATGTAAATATTAAGGTAAACTGGTTCTATTTATTCAATGTTTCACCTTCTTCTGCAGAAATAATGCAGTTTTATGGTATCTGTCCAATCTACGTTTTATAATAATTTAAAGCGTTCTAAATAAGGGGATGTTGTTGTAGCGCTTTTAAAAGGTTTTTAATTAGTAAGAAATCTGTTTAGAGGAGTTTATTTTCACACTTATTAATTTGAAATATTTTCCTTTGTGCAGTGTGTTTCTTCACTGCTTGATTCTGTGTTTACAGAGGGGCTTATAATGAGAAAATAAGATGTAAATTCTAGTTGTTTCAGCATTTTAATTCCTCAGTTGTTGCTCTGTTGGGTTCATTTGTTTTTTTTAATATTTAAAATATTTCTCACACTGTTTTTTTGATATTCTCTTCTGCTATTTCACTAATATTATTTTACTATTCCATTAATATTTATTTTCAGAATACTTTCTGATCAATTTTTAATTTTTTTAGATATTTTTAAACATTTTAAGATTTTTTCTTTCTTGTGTTTTAATATTTTTATCATTATTGTTATTATTATTATTATTATTATTATTATTTGGATTTTCTTGTTTTTTTAAAGTGATATTTTACAATATTTTCTGACATTTTCAGCTGTGATTTAATGTGTTTATATATAATTCTGCGTTTAAAGAACTTAAAATGAGAAAATGAGATTTAAATTCTAGCATTTGTTTTAGCATCTTAGTCCCTGACTTTTTGCTCTGTTGGGTTGATTTTATCCTTTTTATATTTTGTAATATTTAAAAAATATTTCTTATGCATTTTTCTTGATATTCTGTAATTTTATTTCACTAAAATTATTTTAATATTCTATTAATATTTATTTTCAGAATTTTTCGTCATTAGTTTTTATACTTTTACACTATTTTTAAACATTTTCATAATTTCTTATTCTTGTGTTTTAATAATAAAATGTAAATATTTTATGCATTTTTTTAGACAGTGTCTAGATTTGTTCTGTTAATAGTTTAGAAAATTTTTAAAAACATTTGCTTCTTTATTGTGTTTTAATAATATCATTGTAATATTTACTTAATTCTTTATTTTTTTTAAATTGATATTTTAGAATATTTTTAAACATTTTCTTAATTTTTTATTCTTGTGCTTTAATAATATTATTTTAATATTTTATTAGTATTTTTTGACATTTTATTTAATTTTTTAAATAGATATTTTAGAATATTTTTTAAAAATTTTCATAAATTCTTATGTTTGTGTTTTACTAATTATTCTAATGTTTTATTAATATATTTTCTGACCTTTTTCAGCTGTGATTTATCATGTTTGGACCCCGTTCTTTGTGACCCGTAGCTCTGTATCGATCCGACTGTCTGAAGGTTTTAGTTTGTTTTAATTTTAATATTTTCTGCGGTCGTTTCTGTTGGACAGGAAGGTGTTGGAGCAGAGAGACGTCGTTTATGAGAAGATCTCTCAGTACCTGCAGCTGAAAAACACCATCCAGAGTCTGCAGGTAGAAACAAACCTTCTCTTCATGTTCTGTTAGAACATTTGTCTGAACACAGATCATCTCTGAGTAACGACGCGCCACTCTGGAAGATTTCTGCTCATTTTCTGGGACATTTTGTCAACATTTTCTTCAGATTTTTGTGTATTTTTTTAATATTTTCATTATATTACTGGTCTTTTATTATATTATTAACATTTTGTTCAGACGTGTTAATATTTTTCTGATATTTCATTAACATTCTTCTGACTTATTTACCCCTCTTTTTGTATTTTGTTAATATTTTTAGGCTTTTTTAAACAAAAAATGGACATTTTACTGTAGATATTCAATTCATTTTCTTCAGACATATTTTTGATATTTTATTTTAATTAAAAGTTTTAACTTTTTATAAAATATTTATTTCGATTTTTGGATATTTTCTGAATGTTTTCAGAAATTATGGTAATAATTTTGGATATTTTATTATAATTGTTTGTGAATATTTTTTAGATATCTTAATAATATATGTTTAAAAAAATGTCATTAATATTATTTTCATCTTTTCTTAATATTAAAAGACATTGTTGTTTTTGATTTGAATGAATATTTTTTAATCAAGTTAAAACATTTTTTGAAATTTTAAAGACATGTTGTTATTATTATTTTTATTATTGTTATTCTGACATGCTCTCATTATTTTGGGATATTGTATTTTAATATATATATTTTTTTAATATATATATGTATATATATATATATATACATATATATATATAAAAAATTTGAAATATATATTTTAGACATGTTATTCATGCTTTTTGGTATTATTATTATTATTATTATTATTATTATTATTATTATTATTATTATTATTATCATTATTATTATTATTATTATTATTTATTTATTTAAGATTATTAGTTGTTGATATTTTATTAATATTTCATTGTTTTCATTCTGACATATTTTTAAGAATATTTTCTATATTTCTTTGTGTCAAATTAGATTATTTCCATAATATTTATTTAGATTTTTGGATATTTTATGAATGTTTTCCAGAGATGAGGTTCTGACATTTTAGAAATATTTTTTAGACGAGTTAATAATGTATTTAATTTTTTGTTAATTTGGGATATTTATTGGATATTTATTATTGTTTAGAAATGTTTTAAATATTTTTCCTACACAGATTTTTAATATATTTATATATTTTAAAATTGTATTAATCTTTTTCAGATGTGTTAGCACTAGTTTGGGATGTTTTATTAATATTTATTTATTTAAATTTAATTCAACTAATTTTCGACATGTTATTTATGCTTTATGGGTTTTTAAAATTATTCTTCAGACTAATTATTATTAATTGTGAATATTTTATTGCTATTTTTCAGACATATTTAAATATTTTTCTGACATATTAGCATTTCTCTGATTATTTTCGTGATCAACGTCCTCTGTCGCTGCTGATGTCACGGTGATGTCACGGTGTGTGTCTGCAGGAGGCGGAGTCTCGGCGGCTGAAGACGGACGTGGATCTGGGCTGTAATTTCTACGTTCAGGCTGAAGTGTGAGTGGTGTTTGTCAGATGAGAAGCTGAGAGTCGATTCTCTAAAAACTTTAATTTTCTCTCCTCCTCCGACAGCGACGACTCGTCCAGGATCTTCGTCGCCGTCGGTTTCGGTTTCTTCGTGGAAATGACGCACAACGAAGCTCTGAGGTTCATCGACAAGAAGACGAGTCAACTCACAGCGTCAGTAGTAAACAAACACAATAAATAAACACAGCATACATAAACATATAAAACACTGGACACCTTCAGATATTTACTTTTTTAAATATTAATATCGAATTTAATTTAATGGATAATCACATTTTCCTCATTTGTGTTTCCAGCATTTTACTAAATTTTGAGTATTTTTTTTGACATTTCCCAAATGTTTTTTCACCTGGTATTTTAAAATATTTTAAAGATATTTTTAAAATAATTTAAAAAATATATACATATTTTAAAATTATAATTTAATACTTAATATGATGTTAATATTCAATTATTTCAAAAACATTCCAATTGATATTTTAGAATATTTTTCAAATATTTTTAAAAAAGGATATTATACTTGAAAGTTAGAATTCAATATTTAATATAATTTTGTTTTGATATTTTACAATATTTTCAGGTATTTTCTTCATTTTGGGGGGGTATTTAAAATTGTATTTGTTTACTTTGATTATTGTATTTTATTAATAAAATTTAAATATTTTATTCAGATTTTTTGGGGATTTTTTTTCATTTTCTTTAGAAAAGTTTTTGAAATTTTCTAGTTAGTTTTTAAAAATTTGTTCAAATATTTTGTTTTATTTTTCACCTGATATTTTAGAATATTTTTCAGACATTTTTAAAATGTTTTTTAAAGGATATTATACTTAAAAGTTATAACTTAATACTTAATATAATTTTAATAATAAATTATTACAAATAAAAACATTCCAATTGACGTTTTAGAATATTTTTCAGATATTCTCTTTCAGGAGTATTTTTAAATTTTACTCATTTATTTTTATTATTGTATTTTACCAATAATATTTAAATATTTTATTCAGATTTTATTCAGATTTTTGTTTAATATGTTTCAGAATAGTTTTTAGTGTGCTAATATTATATATTGTAATATCACTGATTACTATTAAAGAACTTTTGACGTATCATTTTTTTTGTTGTAATTTTGAAAATATTTTTTCCTGGTCTTTTACTAATATTTTTTTCATGTTTTATTAGATTTTTTTTCAGATATTTGTGACGATTATTGGAAAGTCTATTGATTGATTTTTCTGATATTTAACTAATAATATTTTATTTAGTTTATTATTATTTCATATAACCTGCGTCTATTGTTCTGAATGAGGGATGCTAACCATGCTAACGCTGTGTTTGTGTTTCAGGTTTACAGAGCAGCTCACCAAAGACTCCGCCAAAATAAAAGCCAACATCCGCATGGTGCTGGAGGTCAGTTTGTTTTATCTTCTACATAGAATACATCCCATAATACATAAACATAATGCAGACACAGTAATAACAGTTCTACTGATGATCAGTTGTTTATGAAACTGATTAATCTAAAATTCAAGAACTTTATTGTCATAAATGCAGCAGAAACGCAATGAATACCCTTTTTAAAAATAAATCTATAAAAATAAAGTAAGATAAAATAAAAATGAAATAATTTTTTAAAAAGATAGAAATTTAAATGAAATAGATGAGAAAACATTTAAATAAAATAAAAATAAAATAAGATAAAAAAAAATTCTATGTATAAATGATCTTTTCAGTCAATGTTTTGTCTTTTAAATATCAGTAAATATTTAGCAGATAATCAGTAATTAGAAGTTTTCCTTTAATTTTGATTTAACTTCCAAATAATTTAGATTGTTCTATTTATATATTTAACTGATATTTTCAGCCTTTTTACAGAATTTTTGGTCATTTTTCTCTTCTCTTTCTTTTTCCATTAGTTTCCTCATTTTTTTAGTTGATTATTTATTTATCAGATATTTTTTAGATTTGTTTCTATAATTTTTAGACATTTTGTGATTTTTTTGTCTTTTAAAAAATATTTTCTTCTTTATTTTCGCAGAACCTGTCGAGTTATTGATCTTCCTCTCTGATTATTGTTTATTTTCGATCAGTCGAAATTAGATTTATTTAGATTTCTGAGCAGACTTTGAGTGTTTATTTTCAGTTTTCTGTTTCTCTTCTTCTCCTCTTCAGGGTCTGAGGGAACTTCAGGGCCTCAGCGAGTCTGAGAGTCGAACCAGAGACGTTTTCTAGACGTTTTCTAGACGTTTTCTAGACGTTTCATGAAACTGTTTGTTCTTGAAAATCATCGCAGACGACGAGGAAACGGATCCTTTTTATTCTGGAGGTTCGTTTAGGAGTTCATGGATTCAGCAGGACGAAGATGTGACGTCAGAAACACTTCCTGTTCCTGATGATGTCATCACCCCTGACTCTGCCACAATAAAAGTCCATCAGACGAGAATCCGTCTGATTTGAGTTTTTCTGAACTTCCTGATCAGACTGAAGCTGCTGTGAGACAGAAACATAAAATAAATCAGATTTAAAGTTGAATCAAAGCTCAAATGAAGCAGCTTCTTATTAATGTTTCTTTTCTTTTCTTTTTCTTTTCTTTTTTTTTACTTTTAATGGATTTTTCTGTTTCTGAGGACGTTTTGTAAAAACAAAAAATGTAATAAAATCTAAAATTTCAATAAATGGTCAGTGTTTTTTGGAGGGCAATTTCTTTAAATGATTTTTTAATATTTTTTGGGATTATTTTTGTCCTATTTTTTAAATTAATTTTTATTATAATTTTTCAGATTTTTTTCTATTTTTATTAGGATATTTTTTCAGCAATATTTTTTTCCTACGTTTTTTTATTATCATTTATTAATTTTATGGGGAATTTCTTTAAATAATTTATTGAATATTTTTAGAATTACGTTTCGTCCTGTTTTTTTCTTGTTATAATTATTACTATAATTTTTCCATTTTTTTCTATTTTTCAGGATTCTGTTTTGTTCTTTTTAGTTATAATTTTTTACATTAAAAATACTATTTTTTTAAAGGATATTTTTTGGAGTAGTTTTCTTGGTGAAAGTCTTTAAATAATTTATTGAATAGTTTCAGGGTTATTTTTTGTCCTATTTTTTAATTATAAATTTTCCAATTTTTTTCATTTTTTTAAGGATATTTATGGAGGAGTTTTTTCATTTAATTTGTTTAAATAATTTAAAAATATTTTTAGGAATATTTTTGTTCTATTTATTATTATTTCATTGTAATTTTTATTATGTTTTTTTCTATAATTGTTATGATATTTTTTGGAAAAGTTTTGGATGAATTTCTTTAAATAATTTATTAAATATTTTTATTAAATATGTTCCAAATTTCTTAATGCTCTAAATAACTATGTCTTATCTAATATCTTCAAGCTAATAGCTCAGACGTGTTTTACAGAAATATATTACCTAGAAACTATTTAGTTCTTTGTAAATACTTTTAAAATACATTTTTGAGTGTTTTAAGTTTGTTTCAAATCTTTATGGTTGTTATAATTATAGATAGCATTTCTGTGTATTTTTATATAATTTTCTATTCTTCGTGTAAATATAAAAAAAGTTTTGGGCCATTACTAAAATCTCAAAAAATTTGGCAAATCATTTAGATATTTTTTTTAAAAATGTAATTATTAAATAATATATTTTTAAAATTATTTCATAAATGTAACTGGAGAGTTTCTGAGATTTACAGATTTTTAAAAATATTTGATGAAGATTTTTATTTTTTATTACTATTTTATATTTTGATATTTATATTTGTTCCTGACTTTATTTTTCCAAATATTATTTTACAATTTAATATATATTATGTTATACATGTCCATCCATCCATCCATCCATCCATCCATCCATCCATCCATTATCTATACACCGCTTAATCCTCACTAGGGTCGGGGGGGGTGGAGCCTATCCCAGCTGACTCGGGCGAAGGCAGGGGACACCCTAGACAGGTCGCCAGTCTGTCGCAGGGCTACATACAAAGACACACAATCACTCTCACATTCACACCTACGGGCAATTTAGAATAATCAATTAACCTCAGCATATTTTTGGACTGTGGGAGGAAGCCGGAGTACCCGGAGAAAACCCACGCATGCACAGGGAGAACATGCAAACTCCATGCAGAAAGATCCCAGGTCCGAGCTGGGACGTGAACCAGGGATCTTCTCGCTGCAAGGCGACAGTGCTAACCACTACGCCACTGTGCAGCCCTGTTATACATGTAACTAATTAGATATTTTGACATATATTTATTTGAGATCTAATTTTGTGTTTTTTTGCAGTTATGTTTGAGATATTTTAAATAATATTTGACTAATATTTGGTTTTGCAGAACTAAATTTAAACATCTAAAAGTGCAATGTTTTAATGAAGAATTTTTCAGATAAATGTGAGGATTTATTTCTTCTTTGGTTAAAAAAACTTTTAATGATCTGAGAAACTTTACGCCACAAATCTGAAAACAGGTTATTTTTTTCCCGCCCTGAACATCTGAGGAGCTGATTCTGATCTGGTGACGGTGATGAAGACCAAGCGTTCGACTGTCAGCTGCTCTCAGAGATGCTCCTCGTCGTCACGGTGCCTGTTGCCATGGAAACTGGATGCTGAATCGAAACGTAAAGAAGCTGAGAGACGACGCTTGAAATAGACTCAGAGAAAAGAAAAGCAGCTTCGAGTCGTGGAGAGAAACGTGACTCTGGTTCAGATTAAAACCCCAAGAAAAAAATAAAAAGATCTGGTTTAAAACCGACTTCACTGCTGCAGATTCTGTCAAAATAAAATAAAAACATCAGTTTAGAAAAATCTAAAGTTCTGAGAATTTTTACTAAACTTTACAAATAATATTTTAGTTATTCCAAAGTATTTACACATCTGCTGAAATGAAAATATTTTCATTATTTAAAAGCATTTTAAACTCATCAGGTCAACACCAATAAAAATAAAATAGTTTTATTTTTCAAATTATTTTATAGAGACATTTATTGACATTTTGGTGCTCTTTGGAAAGTTTCACAAATATTTAATATTTTTTATTCATTATTTTGCAATAGTATTTTACAAATATTTGTCTTGTATATTAGAAATATTCTTCAGAGAAAATATTCATATTTTAAATTTGACTTCTTTTTATATTTCATTAATGAGTTTCAAGTATTTTTTTAGCCTTTTGAAATAATTGCGCTCATATTTTCCATTGCATTTTTTGTGGTACATTTCTTTTTTTTCTTTTATTATTGGATATTTTTAAATTTTCAGATTTACCTGTTTTATTCTAACATTTCATTGTGTAAAACACTTTCCTGATTTATATAAAATATCTTTACCTTTATCTTTGTATTTAACTTTTTCATACTTTGAACTGTATTATTCATATTCTAAATATATATAAAATATTTTATAATTTGTCCACATTTATCTAATTTTCGATGTTTATATTTTTTTATTCTGTATGCTGTTCCACATTTTCCTTCGTTTACAGTCTGACAGTAAATTATCTTGTAAGATTTTCTTTCTGAAAACAGATTTTTCTGCTCCACACTGAACTGCTTCGCTCTGATACATTTATTTTGAAAGAGCCGCCGGTTGCTTGGCGGCTCCTCGGTAGCGGAGAGGCGTCGTGATGACGTCACCGCCCTGTTGCCGCAGAAACAGTGTGAAGCGTCAAGTTTGACGTGATTAGAGTAGGAAAGACACAGGAAATCAATCAAAATCCGGCGGCGGTCGTTCAACGTAAAAGCATTTCCTTTTGCTTTTTTTTTTTTTTTTTTTTTAAACAAAAATACCGAAATTTTTTTTTTTTTTAAATCAGTTGATGTTCGTACTAACCTGAAACTATTTCAACATCATTTACAGATGTGATCATTTTTATTTAACTGCTGTCTCTTATTTGTTAATCATTTTATAAATTTCTAAACTGTTTTCAGCTCATCCTCAGACTCTTATTTTAGAATTCATCCTCGCCTTTGATTTTGAAAAATAAAGTGTGAATCTTTGGTAAAAAGCAGCTTTCATGTATTACACATTAAAAACACATTAATTTCATGGTTTATTCCTAAAATAAATCCCGTTAATGTGATGAAATATTTATGATCATTTGATTTTATCTTTTCAGAAATAAGAAAACTGGAATTTCTGGGTTTTGTGCTTTATTTTGAAAATATTTCATGAACGTCTTACTAATATTTTTTGGATGTTTTATAAATACTTTTCAGAGATTTTCCTAATTTCTAAAAACATCTTTCTTGATAATTTGATTTTCAAAATGTTATAATATTTGCTTACTATGTATATTTTGCAAATATTTCTTTTAATTATTTCAGAGATTCAAAAACAAGTAATACAAGTAATAATAATAATAATAATAATAATAATAATAATAATAACAATAAATGGCATTTTATTTGTATTATATTTTATGGAAGGATGATGTACAAGTCTAATAAATGTGGAAACACGTATTTTCTTTAGTTTCTAGATATGAAGCTTTCAGTGACAGAAATCAACAGTTTACATATAAATTATTAAGGAAGCTGTTTTACCCTTAAAGCTGCTTTTCTTCTGAATTTCCTGAAAACCAATAAAATGACTCCAGCTGCAAAACTGTGGGACCAAAGTGAAAGATATCATTTTGGACAATAATAAAAAAATATATAACTTCAATTGAAAATGCAAATTAAAGTAGATTTTTAAAAAATCTATAATGGACATGGAATCATTTAAATTTACATTTTGAATTACAATTACATTTTGATTGAATTATAGTGATACATATATAAATTTAACTTTAATATAAAATGTAAAACTAAAATATAAATTTTGTTTCAAATTAAAATTAAGATGGATTTCTTAGTTTAAATTATAAATTAAAAAGTAGTTAAGATGTAAATTGAAATTGAATTTTAAATGAAGCCCCAAATTAAAATGTGAGTTGAACTGTAGTTTTAGTTTAAGATGTAAATTAAAATGTAACTGGATAATTTAGATAAACGTACATTTAATTTGAAAGTCTTCCCGGCAGCGCTGCAGTAAATGGCGGAAACCTGACTGTGATGAAAAGTGTTGAGGAGGCGTTCGTCCAAACAGGAAGAAACTGGAAAACACACCGAAAATCTGCCTTCAGACTCGGGACGCAGCGGATTAAGCGCCGGGTGGATGCTCCAAACTACTTTTCCTCCGTGTCGGAGGCCTGCAGACGGTCCCCGGTGAACTCTGCGGCTCCGGTCCGCAGTCAGCGGCGCTGTTTGGGGGCTGACGCACCAGCAGGAGCGGAGCAGGCGGGGAGCTGAGGCTAGGCTAGGCTAGGCTAGGCTAGCTGGTTAGCACGCTTTGCTAACAGCCTCAGCGGAAATCAGACAACTTGTGGGAACTTTGTGTGAACCAGCAGCCGCTGGTTTAACTGGAAACTAGTCGGAGGATTAAAGTAAGGACCGCCAGAATCTAGTTAACCTGGCAGCGTTAGCAGCTAGTTAGCAGCTAGTTAGCAGCTAGTTAGATCCATCAACACTTTAAAGCCACAGGATGGACTTAACTCTGGTGCTAATTAACGCCGCGCATCGTAATTAGCACCGAGTCCGGAGCCTCTAACGGCGGCCCGTCCACTTTCTCAGCGGTGTCTCGGTGCTCGTCGGACCTCGTGAACTTTCCACTCCCCGCCGTCGCCGTTAGCATGGAGGCAGCGGAGCCTGGCAGCGG
The DNA here is from genome assembly GCA_027123335.1 of Amphiprion clarkii. Taxonomy (NCBI): domain Eukaryota; kingdom Metazoa; phylum Chordata; class Actinopteri; family Pomacentridae; genus Amphiprion; species Amphiprion clarkii. The sequence goes on from CM049574.1 coordinate 36,440,815, forward strand.
CTCGGAGCGGTTACATAACGCCAGCAGGTCGGGAGAGAAGCTGCTGAACGTCGCCTCCTCCTCCTCAGCGAGGCTCTGACAGCTGTAACCTGCACGACAACACACACACACACACACACACACACACACACACACACACACACAGTAACACACACATGAACCACCGCAGCAGCGCCATGGAGATCTGAACCCTCAGAAAGCAGCAGCAGATGAACTGAAGATGGAGACGAACCCCCTGATCAACGGTCAGTTACTGTGTGTGTTCATGTGTGTGTGTGTTTGTTAGTGTGTGCGCGCGCGTGCTGCAGCGCTGTGTGTTTATGTGCAGCAGTGTTGCAACAGGTGTGATGGAGTTGCTGAGGCCTGCAGGTGTGTGTGTGTGTGTATTATTGTGTTATTGTTTTTGTGTGTGTTATTGTCTGTTATTATGTTACTGTATGTTATTGTGTGTGTCACTATATGTGTGTCTTGTTATATATTGTGTGTGTTATTGTGTGTGTGTTACTGTGTGTTATTGTGTGTGTGTGTTACTGTGTTGTGTGTGTGTGTTACTGTGTGTTATTGTGTGTGTTACTGTGTGTTACTGCGTGTGTGTGTGTGTTACTGTGTGTTATTGTTTGTGTGTGTTATTGTGTGTGCTTGTGTGTGTTATTGTGTGTGTGTATGTGTGCTTGTGTTACTGTGTGTTATTGTGTGTGTGCTTGTGTGTGTGTGTGTTACTGTGCGTTATTGTATGTTTTCAGGTTGTGTTGTGAATCAGGTTTATGGTTCGTTTGTTTTCTGAACCTGGAGGTTTTTATTCTGTAGTTTTCTGGTTTCATTGGTTCTGAACTGAATCAGTTTATTGACTGAAAACAAACTGAGGTTTTCCTCAGTGGAGCTGCACAGTGGATCAGTGGTTAATGCTGTCGCCTCACAGTGGATCAGTGGTTAATGCTGTCGCCTCACAGTGGATCAGTGGTTGATGCTGTCGACTCAGTGGATCAGTGGTTGATGCTGTCGCCTCACAGTGGATCAGTGGTTGATGCTGTCGCCTCACGATGGAACAGTGGTTAATGCTGTCGCCTCACAGTGGATCAGTGGTTAATGCTGTCGCCTCACAGTGGATCAGTGGTTGATGCTGTCGCCTCACAGAGGATCAGTGGTTGATGCTGTCGCCTCACAGTGGATCAGTGGTTGATGCTGTCGCCTCACAGAGGATCAGTGGTTGATGCTGTCGCCTCACAGTGGATCAGTGGTTGATGCTGTCGACTCAGTGGATCAGTGGTTGATGCTGTCGCCTCACAGTGGATCAGTGGTTGATGCTGTCGACTCAGTGGATCAGTGGTTAATGCTGTCGCCTCAGTGGATCAGTGGTTGATGCTGTCGACTCAGTGGATCAGTGGTTGATGCTGTCGCCTCACAGTGGATCAGTGGTTGATGCTGTCGACTCAGTGGATCAGTGGTTGATGCTGTCGCCTCACAGCTAGAACATCCTCAGTTCTCCAGCCCCTAATTTTCCTCAATATTTTGCTGATGTGTTGCTGGAATTGTTGCTCGTTTTTCCAATCTGCTGCTCAGATCATCACGTTTGTTTATTTTAAAGTTTTCCTTCTTTTACTTTCCGTCGTCTTCAGATCCAGCAGCTTCTTCGTTCTTATTTCCAGTTTTCCAGAAAATAAATTACAGTTTAAAAAAACAGTATTTTAGCATGTTAACAATATTGTTTCTATTTTTTCATTATATTACTTATATTTCACTAATTTTGATATTCTGATCTAGTATTCTTTTTTTCTTTTTCATTTTTTACATATATATTTGTCTTTGGGGGTATTTTATCATTAGTACTATTTTGTTTATCGTTTATTATTTTAATTTACTTTTTTATTTTGCAGATGTCTTGCAAATATTTTAAAGATATTTTTCATTAATCATCTCCACTTTTTAAATAGTATTAAACTTTTTATGTTTTGAAATTTTATTAATTTTTTTTAGATATTTTTCAAATTTATTATAAATATTTTAGTTTTAAAAAATCTAATATAATAATATGTTTATCTGCATTTAAATTTAATTTTTCCAGTTTCTAAATATATTTTTTAATCTGTGGAGTATTTGTTATTACTATTAGACTTATTTTTAGATATTTTAATGATGTTTTACAATTATTTCAGTGATTTTTCACAGTCATTTTTGGTAACTTTCCACATTTTATGATATATTTTACATATTATTAATATTTTTGTTTTCAAAATAGGTTTTTAAGAATATTTTACAATTGTTTTTGATATTTTACTTTTTCTAAAACATTTTACTCATGTGTCACTAATAACATTATATTTGATATTTACATTTTCCTGCTTGGATTTTACTATTTTAAAATATTTCTTGATATTTTATGTTCTTTTTTTAAAAATCTTACTAATCTATTTCAAATATTGTTAGGGATATATTTGAATCTATTTTTACGTTTTCTTTTTAACATTTTACATATTCTCTTGACATTTTTCCATGTTTATATTTTACTAATCGATGCCGGTAGCTGTTGGATAATTTTCTAATATTTTCCACGCATTTTCCTCTTTATATTTTAATGTCTTATCTTGTGCAAAAGTCCGTGAATTAATAATTTGTGCCGAGTTCACGCTGAAGGACGTCACACAAACCAGAATACACGTTGACGAGAACTGCAGCTGTGATTATTTTATTATCAATTAATATAAATTAATAATTTTTGGATGTAAAACGTCAGAAAATGTTGAAAAAAAACGGTGCTTTAATCTGTGCTGCAGCATCGTTTTATCAGCATTTAATGTGTAAATCATAGCTGTAACTAAGGATTGTTTTCATTGTGGATTAATCCAAGTTATTTTCTGTGTTAAAATGTTGAAAAATGTGAATTGTTTCCTCAAATGTCTTGTTTTGTCCAAAGATCTTCAGTTTACTGTCACAGAGGGGAAAAAAATGAAAATATTCACACTAAGAAGCTGAAATCACAGAATTTAGACTGCTTTTATTTTGAAAAAATACTTAAACAGATGATCAAAATATTTGAGTATTGACCAATAATGTAACTTAATATACTATCAATATTTTCTCACATATATCCTTCTTTACATCGCCTGCAGTTAACCTGAAAACTCTGAATTTTCTTCAGCTGGCTGTTGCTCACAGTTCAGTCGTTGCTTCACGGTTCCATAAAAGAAGTTCAGAATTTTTAGTTTTTTACAGAACATGTTTCATGCAAACCGTTTATTTTTGGTGCATTGTTAACGTAAACATGTAGGATGAGGTGATTTTGATTTAATCTCTTGACTTTTAGCTTTGATTTGGTTATTTTCCCAGATGGAGCTGAACATTCGACATCAGCAGTGACACGTCCAGTAAATATATCAGAAAATAAAACTATTAGGATAAAAACACAAAATAAAAGCGCAGCTTTACACAGATGATGGAGCTTTTTATTGCTCAGATGACACCATTAAGTGGTGTTGGAACAGAGGTGGAAAAAAACTGCAGTTTGACAGAAATATAGGATTATTAAATCTAAAAAAAAACAACAACAAATTTCTGCTGTTTGGTTCAGATAAAGATCAAACAGAAAGAATAGTGAAAATTAAAAAACAGTTTTACAGCCTGTGGTTGATAAATGAAGTCATTTTGGTGATTTTGTTTTCAAGATAACGTGTCTTTAAACCTTCTTATCTCAGCGACCGTCCTTCAGCCCCATAAAGTCACACATAGAGTATAATATTCATGATAACCACTGACTTTTAAAAGCTTTTATTTCAATAATTAACATCCAGCTGAAGTCTGAAAGTTTAGAATTTAAACCTGGAAGATGAAGAATCCAGTAGAGCAGCAGGTCAGACGTCACAAACCGGTTCTGATTATTATTAATATTATTATTATTGTTATTACAGACTGTTGTCATGGAGATGGTATCAGTCCGCTGTGATGTAATATTCACACGTTGTCATGGCAACACTGACGCATTCTGATGAGCTGTGAGGTACGACGTGTTTCTGATGTGATGATGAGAAACGGAGCAGCTGACAGATGGAGAGTAGCAGTACCAGAAATACTACCAGAAATACTACCAGAAGTACTCACTGCAGTACTACCAGAAATACTACCAGAAGTACTGACTGCAGTACTACCAGAAATACTACCAGAAGTACTGACTGCAGTACTACCAGAAATACTACCAGAAGTACTGACTGCAGTACTACCAGAAATACTACCAGAAGTACTGACTGCAGTACTACCAGAAATACTATCAGAAGTACTGACTGCAGTACTACCAGAAATACTACCAGAAATACTGACTGCAGTACTACCAGAAATACTACCAGAAGTACTGACTGCAGTACTACCAGAAATACTACCAGAAGTACTGACTGCAGTACTACCACAGATACTGCCACAAATACTGCCAGGAATACTACCACAAATACTGCCAGAAATACTACCACAGATACTGCCACAAATACTACCAGAAATACTGACTGCAGTACTACCACAGATACTGCCACAAATACTACCACAAATACTACCAGAAGTACTGACTGCAGTACTACCAGAAATACTACCAGAAGTACTGACTGCAGTACTACCAGAAATACTACCAGAAGTACTGACTGCAGTACTACCAGAAATACTATCAGAAATACTACCAGAAATACTGACTGCAGTACTACCAGAAATACTACCAGAAGTACTGACTGCAGTACTACCAGAAATACTACCAGAAGTACTGACTGCAGTACTACCACAGATACTGCCACAAATACTGCCAGGAATACTACCACAAATACTGCCAGAAATACTACCACAGATACTGCCACAAATACTACCAGAAATACTGACTGCAGTACTACCACAGATACTGCCACAAATACTACCAGAAATACTACCAGAAGTACTGACTGCAGTACTACCAGAAATACTACCAGAAGTACTGACTGCAGTACTACCAGAAATACTACCAGAAGTACTGACTGCAGTACTACCAGAAATACTATCAGAAATACTACCAGAAATACTGACTGCAGTACTACCAGAAATACTACCAGAAGTACTGACTGCAGTACTACCAGAAATACTACCAGAAGTACTGACTGCAGTACTACCACAGATACTGCCACAAATACTGCCAGGAATACTACCACAAATACTGCCAGAAATACTACCACAGATACTGCCACAAATACTACCAGAAATACTGACTGCAGTACTACCACAGATACTGCCACAAATACTACCACAAATACTACCAGAAGTACTGACTGCAGTACTACCAGAAATACTACCAGAAGTACTGACTGCAGTACTACCACAGATACTGCCACAAATACTACCACATATACTACCACAGATACTACCAGAAATACTACCACAAATACTACCACAGATCCTACCACAAATACTACCACAAATACTACCAGAAGTACTGACTGCAGTACTACCAGAAATACTACCACAAATACGACCACAAATACTGACAGAAGTACTGACAGCAGTACTACCACAGATACTTCCACAAATACTACCACAAATACTACCAGAAGTACTGACTGCAGTACTACCACAAATACTACCAGAAGTACTGACTGCAATACTACCACAAATACTACCATAAATACTGACAGAAGTACTGACAGCAGTACTACTACAGATACTACCAGAAGTACTGACTGCAGTACTACAAGAAATACTACCAGAAATACTACCATAAATACTGACAGAAATACTGACAACAGTACTACCACCAGTATTTGGGTTCAGACAAATAGAATGAGACACAAAAAGACAAAAACAAGACAAAAACGACATAAACAACACACAAAATGACAAAAATGAGACCCAAAGCGACAAACAAGACAGAAAACGACAAAAACTAGACACAAAACGACAGACAAGACAGAAAACTACAAAAATGAGACGCAAAACAACAAAAGCGAGACACAAAACATCTTAACAATAGATATTTTGTCTGTGGAAGATCTTTGGACTAAATCAGACATTTGGAGAAACTCTGATCCACATTTTGATCATTTTCTGACGTTTTAGAGACCCAACAACTTTCTGCCTCAAACTGATTGAACCTGAAGAATGAAATATAACGTGGACAGGACAGAATTATTTAGTTTCTTTGAGTTTCACGTTCATCCACTGGTTGAAATATTAAAATATAAGCAGGAAGAAATGTCTGAAACACATTAAAAAAGCATTCCACAAATATTACCAACAATATATAACATAAATATATATATATTAGGGCTGGGACCTTAACGCGTTAATTTCGATTAATTAATTAATTACAGCGAGAATAACGCGTTAAAAATAATAACGCAATTAATTGCACCCTCCTCAGTTTCTTCATTTCTGGCACACCGGTAACTCTGATGAACACTCCAGCCCAGTAGGTGGCGGTAATGAACCTAAAGTCTGTTTGTAGCCATGAAGAAGAAGCACAGGAAGTACTGAGTGAAGTCAGGCTCTGGTGAACAGAGAAGGAAGACCAGATTGAGCTTGTTGGACAGAGATTTTCCTTTTAAAAATCTTCCTGATGGCAGCTTGGATAAAAGCCTGGTTGTGTATAAATTGTACAACAAAGAGTTTTCTGATCACTGCGTCACTTCAAGCCGACGGTATCACCTCAATGTAAAACATGTTGCTGTTAGCACCAGAGCTAACGTTAGCTACGAGTCATGCTAACGGCTAACGGTGGAGCCATCCCATAATAGACCACTTTTCTAGACAGTGCTTGAGTTTACAGAAAGTCTTCAAATGCTGAATAAAATCGCTATAATTGCACTTAGATTTGCAGTAATCTGTGAATGTAGCAGACAGATGAAAAATGCAGATAAATAGAAATGAAACATTTTTGTGGTTTAAGTTTTTACTCCATCAAGGCTCTGCCTCCTCGGAGGAGGAATAACCTAAACAACAAAAATATCTCTTTTAATAACTTCATTATAAACTTTTTGTTTATAAAAAATTACATAAATAAAAATTGATATTCCTATAAAAAGAGCCATCAAAATTCCACCATTTATCAGACCCAGAAAAGATGAAAACAGAATGAATCTCTGGATTTTAAACTTTCTGAAGCTCCTTGAACTACTTATGCTGATTTTATGTGCCATACAGTGGAAAAAACAACTAAATTCAGGCTTTAAGTCATCAAAATCACTTTTTCTATGTGTCCCATTTTCCTTTTTTAAAATTTTAATTATAAACATGTATATGTCTATTCATTGATTCAACTGTCAACCACAATTTTATTTGAATTGAAAAACTTCGCTTATTGTGTCAAATATTGCTATTTGACAAAACTGCAATTATTGCGATTAATTAATTACGCCTGTAATTAATTAGATTAAAGTTTTTTAATTGCGTCCCACCACTAATATATATACATATATCATGAAAGATTTTAAAATACAAAAAGGAAAGTTGCTGCTGCTGCTGGGTTTCCAGTGTGACAGGAAGCAGAGGAACCGCAGAGCAACAGGAAGTGGTCAGGAAACCACATTCTTCTTCTCTGGTGGAGAAAGTGAGCAGACCGCTGGCTTCTCTTCGCTTTTTATTTGCTCTGGATGTGATTTTAAATGATGCTAATATGATCTAAAGGTACGAGTATTAAAGGTATGACGCTTTACTGGGTCGTAAAAACTATTTAGAGATTTTATTTTTTAACTGCACAAAAAACTGACACAAAACGACAGAAACAAAATAGAAAACGACAAACGAGACAATATGACAAAATGAAACAAAAACAAGACACAATATGACAAGAACAAGACACCTAAACAAGACACAAAACAGAAAATGAGAAAAATGAGACACAAGATGACAGAACCAAACAAAAACGACAAAAACAAAATGACAAAAAGAAGAATAGACAAAAGCGAGACACAATATGACAAAAACGAGACACAAAACAACCATTATACAGTGTTTGTTGGGGTTATATTATTGCTATCTAGATTACTCGGTGTGAAAACACAATAGGGTCCAAATACTTCCACTTGTTAGGTGAACTTCCAACACCCGTCACATTCTTTCTGTTGTTGTTGTTTTTACTGGAAAGCTCTTTGGTGTGAACGCCGGTGTTTTAAATATGTTTTAGGATTAACAGTGACTTGAACTGATTAATCCTTAATCATGTTTTCGTCTGTATTTTAATTGTTTAAAGTATTTATTAAGTGATGAGGCAGAAGAAGAAGGTCCTGCTGTCAGTAAATGTAGATCAGCTGTAGTTCCTGGTTGTTCCACCAGGTGGAGCCTCTTCCTGTTTAATCCTGCAGAGACCAAAGGAGGTTAAAGCAGAGAGCATTGTGGGAGTTTAGCAGCAATGGGCACCATGACAAAGACTTCTGAAGACATTAATGACCTCCAACCAGAGCTAATTCGTGCAAGCCAGTGGAAAGCAGCTATTGGGCTCATTAAAAACCGGTTTTGACCAGTTCTGGACTTGGTTTCAGTCTTGTTTAGTCTGATTTAAGGCTAGTTTCAGACTAGCTTCTGGACTGTTTTTAGACTTGGTTCCAAATTTTAGGGCCAAAAAATAGTGCATGCATGTGTCTCGTTTTTGTCATTTTGTGTCGCCTTTTTGTAATCTTCTGTCTCATTTTTGCCATTTTATGCCTTATTTTTGTCATTTTCCGTCTCATTTTTGTCATTTTGTGTCTCGTTTTTGTCATTTCATGTCTCGTTTTCATTGTTTTGTGTCTCGTTTTTGCCATCTTCTGTTTCATTTTCATTTTGTGTCTCGTTTTTGCCATTTTCTTTCTCGTTTTTGTCATTTTATGTCTCATTTTTATCATTTTGTGTCTCGTTTTTATCATTTTGTCTCATTTTTGCCATTTTATGTCTCGTTTTTATCATTTTATATCTCGTTTTTATCATTTTGTGTCTCGTTTTTATCATTTTGTGTCTCATTTTTGCCATTTTATGTCTCATTTTTGCCATCTTCTGTCTTGTTTTTGCCATCTTCTCTCATTTTCATTTTATGTCTCGTTTTTGTCGTTTTGTGTCTCGTTTTTGTCTCTTCCTGTTTAATCCTGTAGAGACCACAGGAGGCGTCACTCAGACTACAGTTCATGCTAAAGCAGAGAGCATTGTGGGAGTTTAGCTAGCAATGGGCACCTGAAATGTTCCACCTTTAAGTCGTCGGAGCTTCAGGAGAAAGCAACAGGGCTTCTCTGGAAGATGTTTCAAGAAACAGAGAAGTCCGGCTGGTTTCTACTGAAGCTCCTACGATCACCAGGACCTTGATGAGTTTAGCTAGCAGCGGGCACCATGACAAAGACTTCTGTGGTCGTTAATGACCTCCGAACTGAGCTCATGTGTTAAAGACAAGATGGAGGACAACATTTCTACAGCTGAGTGACCAAATTAGTTTGTAGTTACCGTCACTAGTTAGTTAAAAGGTTTTCTTTCAGCTCCTGATGTAACTTTGACTCGCTTCGGTTGCTGTAATAATAAATTGATTATTGATCGTAATGCTGCTGGCTCTTAGTAAAGTTCAGTATCGGTGCTGAAGTGCATCCGAGCCTCCATCCTCTGTCCTGCTCCCATGGTTACCGTTGATGAAAGGTCTCTCCATGGCGATAGTTTCCAGGGCGCCTGATAGGCTGGTTGTGTAACGGGTGATTAGCGTGGCTGTAATCTGTTTAATGTCTGCTGAGTCTCTGTGATCCACTCAGCTTGAACGTTTACCTGCTCAGGAGCAAACACACCTGGATTAACGTCTCATCTGGTCTCCTGCAGCCATGGACCCGTCCATCACGCTGTGGCAGTTCCTGCTTCACCTGCTGGAGGACCAGCGGCAGCGACACCTGATCTCCTGGACAGGTGAGGACGGAGAGTTCAAGCTGCTGGATGCTGAGGAGGTGGCTCGACTGTGGGGCCTCCGCAAGAACAAGCACAACATGAACTACGACAAGCTGAGCCGGGCCCTCCGATACTACTATGACAAGGTACTACTGCTGGTGTTAGTGGGAACAGTACTGCTGACAATACTACTGATGATGCTACTGAAAATACTACTGCTAATTCTCCTGACAATACTACTGACCACAATAGTACCACTACTGACAAAACTACTTCTAAAAATACAAACAATATTAACAATTCCAACAAAACTACCAACAATACTATCAGTACTGACAAAACTCCCAACAATAAGACCAGTACTGACAAAACTACTTATGAAAATACCAACAGAACTACCAACGCTAGTACTGGTAGTGACACAACTAGCAAGTGCTGTCAAAACTACCAACAGTGCTATCACTGCCAACAAAAACACTTGTCAAACTACCAACAGCACTATTGGTACTGACATGACTAACAATACTACAAGTACTGACAAAACTATCAGCACCACTACCACTGCTATCAAAGCTACCAACAATGATAGCACTATTGACAAAACGATTTCTAACAATACCAACAGTATTTACAATTCCAACAAAACTCCCAACAAATCCTACAATTACTGGCAGTACTATAGACAATTCAAACTATAGTTCTGCTGATAAAACTACCAACAATACTACTGCTCTCGACATAACTACCCATTATAGTATCACAGCTGAAAATACTACCAACAATGCTATCACTACCAACAAAACTACTTATCAGACTACAAACAATACTACCACCACTGACAACACTACCAACAATACTATCACTACTGTCATAACTTCCAAGAATACTACCACAACTGACCAAACGACTTCTAAAAATACCAACATTATTAACAATTCTAACAAAGCTACCAATAATACTACCGCTACTGACAGTACTACCAAAAATGCTACCACTAACGACAACGCTACCCATAAAATTGCTATCTATATTAACAACAAAACTTCTCATGGTACTACCAACAGTACTGCTGACAACACTACAGACAATCCTACCACTACCAGCAATACTATCGATAATACTACTGCCAAAATTACTGACAGTACTGCCTAAGAAACTACCAACGATACTAGTGACAGCTGGTAATACCATCAACAAGACTACCCACAATACTACCATTACTGACGGCACTACTGACAATAGTACAAGTGAAACTACTGACAGCCTACTAGTACCAACAGTCGTACCAAGTACACCACAGAGCACGGTTAGTGTTGTTTACTTTTACTCTTCAGAACATCATAAAGAAGGTGAGCGGCCAGAAGTTTGTCTACAAGTTTGTGAGCCAACCCGACCCGTCGCTACCCGACGGAGTCCGCTGTGTGGAGGAGGGTCAGAGGCGGGACATCACCGACCCAAACGGCCAATCAAAAGGCCTTGGGGGCATGGCTTCAACCTGTCCATCAAAGGGCTTACCACAGGTACTTTTACCTTTGAACATCTCAAGCCCAAATTCTGCTCATAGACTGGAGAGTGATCTGAAAGAAAATGTTGACATCCTTTAATATTCTAAGTTAGTTGATTGATTGATTGATTGATTGATTGATTGATTGATTGATTGATTCATTCATTCATTCATTCATTCATTCATTCATTCATTCATTCCAGCAGCGCTCATCACCTAGCAGCTCCCAGAAGAGCTCCAGAAACGACTACATGAAGTCCGGCCTCTACTCCACCTTCACCATCCAATCGCTGCAGTCCTCCCCCAACCCTCGGCCAATCAAGTCAGAGCTCCTGCTGCAGCAAGACCCCGCCCCCAAGGTCGATCGCACGCCCAGAGAGGTGAGAGAGAACGTTCTCTCTGCTCTGCTCATCATCTGTAGAAAGATGTTTCACCATGCTGAATGTATCTCCAACAACTAGATCCTCTGTTCTCTGTTTCTGAGCCATGATGCATTTATTTTATTCGTCCAGTAGCTTTGGTTTTCCTCTCAGTCTTTCATTGTCTCCATTTTGTGTCTTATTTGTGCTGTTGTGTCTTGTTTTTGTTGTTTTGTCTCTTTTTTTGTTGTTTTGTCTCTTTTTTGTTGTTTTGTGTCTTTTTGTCGTTTTGTGTCTCGTTTATTGTTTTGTCTCGTTTTATCATTTTGTATCTTGTTTTTGTCATTTTGTCTCCTTTTTGCCATTACACGTCCTGTTTTTGTCGTTTTGTGTCTCTTTGTGGTCGTTTTCCCTCTTCCTCCTGTACATATTTTTCTGTCTGCATTTTTCCCAGACTTTTTCTCTCTACTCTGCTCATCATCAGTAAAAGATGTTTCTCCATGCTTCCAGCAACCTCCTCCTCTGTTCACTGTTTCTGAGCCGAGCTGCATCTCCGTTTTTTGTCTTATTTGTGTTGTGTCTTGTTTTTGCCATTTTGTGTCTCGTTTTTATCGTTTTGTCTCTCTTTGTGGTCGTTCTGTCTCCTCATCCTGTAGATGTTTTTCTACCTCCATGTCTCCAGACGTTTCCTCTCTGCTCTGCTCATCATCAGTAGAAAGATGTTTCACCATGCTGGATGGATCTCCAACAACCTCCTCCTCTGTTCTCTGTTTCTGAGCCATGATGCATTATTTTATTCATCCAGTAGCTTTGATTTTCCTCTCAGTCTCTCTGAGGAAACACTGCCTGCAGTTCAACCTGAAAAGAAGTTTTATTTTTATGCACAGCCTCAGACAATGTTGTTTATTATCAGATCAATTTTAAATTAGATACATAGAATAGCATTATTCTAGATAAATATCCTGATTTTAAGCTCAGATTTGCTTCATTTTTGCGTGATGCATTCGAGGACTGCAGGAAAGTTGAAAACTTGACTTTCTTTTTCTGTCTTTATAATTTCTGGCTGACATCTGGCGTCATTTTGTGGGTGTTTTTTTGTTGGTTTTGTTTTCTTAGAGATGGCGTGCTTCCAGCCCCAGCAGTGGGGTTTGGAGTTTGGAAGTCAATAAATACTTGTGATAGTCGGGATCTCAGCCGTGCAGTTGGATACTAAAATGAAAATATGTTTACAGAAATGGTAAATTAAAAGTGAATGTCTCATTTCTACAAGTATTCTGCCAAATGTTCTGATTTGTTCTTCGGCTCGGCTATAACTGTCTACTGCATTGTAAAGTCTGTGGAAATGATGGAAAGTTAAAAATCATAGACTAAATTTAACATAAATGACGACTCATCTTCCTCCCAGTAACACTTGAATCCAGATGTTGAAGCTGGACTCAGATCAGGAATCAGCTCTGGTCCATTAATCGCCTCTGAGGCTCATCAGCTCCTCCAATCCTGATACATGTCCTTCCTCTTCCTCCTCTTCGTCTTCCTCCTCCTCCTCCTCCTCCTCCTCCTCTTCCTCCTCCTCCTCCTCTTCCTCCTCCTCTTCCTCCTCCTCTTCCTCCTCTTCCTCCTCCTCCTCCTCCTCTTCCTCATCCTCCTCCTCTTCCTCCTCCTCCTCTTCCTACGATTCCTCCTCCTCTTCTTCCTCCTCGTCCTCTTCCTCCTCCTCTTCCTCCTCTTCCTCTTCCTCCTCTTCCTCCTCTTCCTCCTCTTCCTCTTCTTCCTCTTCCTCGTCCTCCTCTTCCTCCTCCTCCTCCTCTTCCTCGTCCTCCTCTTCCTCCTCCTCTTCCTCGTCCTC
>CM049574.1:36456845-36474345 GCA_027123335.1 Amphiprion clarkii
ATGAGGGCTGTACAGTGGTGTAGTGGTTAGCGCTTTCGCCTTGCAGCTTAAAGATCCCTGGTTCACGTCCCAGCTCGGACCTGGGATCTTTCTGCATGGAGTTTGCATGTTCTCCCTGTGCATGCGTGGGTTTTCTCCGGGTACTCCGGCTTCCTCCCACAGTCCAAAAACATGCTGAGGTTAATTGATCATTCTAAATTGCCCGTAGGTGTGAATGTGAGAGTGATTGTTTGTCTCTATATGTGTAGCCCTGCGACAGACTGGTGACCTGTCTAGGGTGTCCCCTGCCTTCGCCCGAGTCAGCTGGGATAGGCTCCACCCCCCCCGCGACCCTAGTGAGGATTAAGCGGTGTATAGATAATGGATGGATGGATGATATTTAATGATTAGCATGATAGAAATTATTTTAGCTGGACAAGCACCATTGGTACCCGTGTTAAATTGGGCTCACTCTATGCAACTAGGCTCTGGTTGGAAGTCATTAACCTCCTCATTAGTCTTTGTCATGGTGCCCATTGCTGCTAAACCCATTCAGGTCCTGGAGATCGTCGGAGCTTCAGGAGAAACCAACCGGACTTCTCTGGAAGACGTTTCTTGAAATGAGACACAAAATGACAAAAACGAGTCACAAAACAAAACATCAAACGACAAAAATGAGACACATGACAAAGACGAGACACAAAATGGCAAAAATGAGGCATTAAACGACAAAAACAAGGCACAAAATGACAAAAAGTGACACAAAATGACACAAGACAAAACGATGCACAAAATGACAAAAATGAGAAACAAAATGACAAAAAGGAGACACAAAATGACAAAAAGGAGACAGAAAATGACAAAAAGGAGACACGAAATGACAAAAACGATGCACAAAATGAACAACGGGTATTACAGATGAGCTACAATACAGTTCTTTACATGCACAACCTTCTTTTTCTGCCTAATTAGTTAATATATTTTTGGTCAGTTAAATTAATGACAGCAAATAATCGATTAACAGTTAATCATAATGCAGTTTCTGATATGCAGGACCTTCTTCTACCTATTAAATTATTATATATTTTAATTGTTTAAAGTTACTACAGATAATCTACGGTACACTTTCTGGCATGCATGACCTTCTTCTTCTGCCTCATTGTTTCGTAGATCTTTAATTGGTTAAATTATGACCGTCTCTGTTCTGTCTGGTGGGTTGAGCGGTTCCAATCTGTCCAGTCACAGGGTTTGTCGTCTGTTTTTTCCCAGAATCCTCCAGCTGCTCCTCTCACCGACCCTCCCCAGATTTACCTCACCAACGTCGGGGACCCATCCTCCCTCACGCCCCTGATACCCCTGGGTCCCGTCGGAGGGACGGTGAGCCCCGTCCCTCCTCCTCCTCCTCACGTCTCCATGGGCCCCCAGGGGCCTCAGCAGGATGACTGCGGCCCCGCCGGCTTCCCCCCTCACCCCCACGCCACTCCTCACCCGACTCACCCCCACCCGGTGTTCGTCATCATCAACCCTCCTCCCCCTCAGCAGCAGAATGCGGCTCCTCCTCCTCCTGTAGCTCCTCCCACCGCACGGCCTCCTCCTCCCCCCATCGTGATCAAGGAGGAGAGCCTGCCGTCGGAGGAGGAGCTGCTGGAGATGGTGACCCTGGAGGGGAAGCAGGTGGAGGAGGTGAGAGGAGGACACCACTCTGACTTCACCTCCAGCCTTCAGCAGACTCATGGAGTGTCTCTGCTCCTCCCTGCAGGTTCCTCAGCTGATCTGTGGGTCCGGAGAAGCAGAAGCTCCCCTGGCTGTGGTGGAGAGCCTGCCTCCTCCCTGCATGGAGCCCAGGGAGGGAGTCCAGCAGCAGGCCGAGGAGGGAGGAGGCGAGGGGGAGGTGAAGGACATGTTAGCTGGTAAGAAATACGAAACACCAAATCACACTTTGCTGTTATTTTAGACGCAGAGCAGCAGAACGACGCTTCCAAAGGATCACAGAACTTTTGCTTTCCTTCACAGTAGTTTTCCTTCCCTTGCTATAGTTTTGTATTACCTTGCAGTACTTTTATATTGCCTTGCAGTATTTTTGTGTTCCTTCTCAATAGTTTTGTGTTCCCTTGCGATACGTTTGTGTTTTTTGCAGTACTTTAATATCCTCACCTGGCTGGGTGTAAAAATATCTTCTAATTCTATAAACTGTCCTAGACTTTACAGGTGTCTTGATCTTCTAACATTTATGATTTGAACTGAAATATAAAAAAGTAAATTGTAAAATGCTATGAATTAAAAATGTACTAAATTATAAAATGCACCATAAAGTCTTTCATGCTGATATAATAAATATACAGTGAATGAGGGAATTAAACAGTTCAGGCTGCTGTTGTGTAAGAAACTAAAATATTTCTGTTAAATAATTGACCACAGACTGATTGTCTTCACTTTAGTGGTCTGATCTTCCCCCTACAGGTTCATTCTGAGCTAGAAACCCTTCGGTACCGGTCCATAAATAAACCTGGAACAGATGGATTCCTTAGTTTCAGTTTTTCTCTCTGATAATAAACTCCAGTCTGTTGGTTTCTTCCTGTCAGATCCCGTCCTCCCTCCGGTCACGTCCTCAGCAGCGGCGACTCCTCCGGTGACCTCGACGTCGGACGCCGTTCCTCCCAAACCAAAGAAGCCTCGAGGTCTGGAGCTTCCCTCCTCACCATCCCTCCCCCCCGGCCTCTCCCTGGATAAGGTCTGCAGCCCTCCTCCACTTCATTCAGTTACGAACAGATGCTGACTGAATGTCTGTGTGCGATTAATATCTTAGTGTTTGTTGACAAAATGTGTCTTAATTTTGCAGGCAATTCTAACCTAGCATTAGCGTTACCATTAGCATCCTGCATTAACAGGGGAAGCTGTAACATCGTTTGTTTGCTGTTTTTCCTGCAGGTGAATGCAGCCGTTAACAGCTTATTGGCTCCTGGGTCGGCTACCAACACGCTCACGCCGACCGTCATCACCTCCCACGCTCTGGTAAACGCCGTCTGTCTGCATGTTCTCTCGCATTAGTCCTGCTCTTTAACGGGAAATTTTAGCCTCTAGGAGACGCTGCAACCAGTCAGCTGCTGGGAAGCTGCTCAGTCTTTTACTGTAACCCATCAGACTGCTTTGACTTTAAATTAATGTGTGCGCTTTATTAAGGTGGTAATGATGGTGAAACTTCCTGGGGAGGGACCTCAGGACTGTGTTATATGTATATGTTAGGTGGTGCTGTAGAAATATCTGCTGACAAAGTATTTTCTAAAATAAAATAAATACTCACCGATAATGGTAAAAATCAACGCATTGTGGCTGAAGTCTATCAACAGAAGGCATCTGGATTCCTGTTCCTTCGTTGTCTTTGTTACAACTTGGCTCCAAAAGCCGCAACAAAACCAGGAGACAACAACGGTGTGGTGACTAAAAACAGTTTATTGCCACGCATAACAACCAAATAGGCATTAAAAGCCAAAACCAAAACCCAGAATCATGCTGCTGGAGCTCCACACGGCAGCAGCTCCTGTCAGAGAACCAGCTTGGATGGAAGTGGGAGAGATTAAGTGCAACTGAGCCACTAGATCGCAGGTGTGGCTCAATCAGGTGACGACTGGAACAGGCACACCTGCTGTCCAGGTGGAGGGTCGTCACATCTTTCCTTACCGTCCTCCATGAAACTTCTTATTCTGTTTTAACTGCCTGGTAGGGGGGACCCAAGTATTTATTGTCATCCCAAAAAAACAATCCCTGGTATCCTGTTTACAACCTAAGACTCACATGATTCAAGGTGTTAATGGTGGTCAAACTGCCTGGGGAGGGACCTCAGGACTCTGTTCTAAGTATATGATAAGTGGTGTCGTAGAGCCCTCCTCAGATCTGACTCTGTTAATTAATCTTTCCCATAAATTGATGTGTTAGCTTCCTCAAGGTGCTAATTTTGTCAAAACTGCCTGGGGAGGGATGACTGAAGGTGTTGATTATGATATGCTGCACACAGAGGAGTGCTCCTTTGATAAAACTACCTGGGGAGGGGATAATTCAAGGTGTTACTGATGGTGAAACTACCTGGGGAGGGGATAATTCAAGGTGTTACTGATGGTGAAACCGTCTGGGATGGAGTACTTAAGGTGTCAATTATGATACGCTGTCTACAAAGGGGTGTTGCTTTGGTAAAACTACCTGAGGAGGGATAAATCTAGGTGTTAATGTCGGTGAAACTAACTGGGGGGGATGACTCGAGGTTTTGTTTTTTGATGGAACTGCTTGGAGAGGGATCTTAGGGCTGGTTTATAAGGACCTGATCAGTGATGTTGTTGACCTCCTCCCCAGCCAGTTCAGGCACCATTAACACCTTGGGTAACCTTGACTTTGTAACCATGGTAACTGTACACAAAGATGGCAGCAGTGTTTATGTTTTTGCTTCTGATAACTGGTTTCTTCTTGTCTCCTGGTCCAGACTCCGGTCCTGTTGACTCCCAGTCCTCTTCCCTCCACCATCCACTTCTGGAGCACGCTCAGTCCCATCGCTCCCCGATCGCCGGCCAAACTCTCGTTCCAGGTAATAGACTGAGCCCACTGCCCTCAGGTCTGATGTACACAACTGTAAATACTTTAGAGAACACAACAGAATGTAGTATTACTACCAGAGAGCAGCTTTAATTCCAGCTTCATGAAGCTCAATCTTCAGAGTTCTTTAATCTGTGTCCGACTTTGTAGTACTTTGGTGTTACCTAGCAGTATTTGTGTCACCTCTCAGTACTTTTGCATTACCTCGCAATCTTGTATTACCTCACAGTACTTTTATTGATACCCCGCAGTACTTTTACATTCCTTCACAATAGTTTTGTGTTGCCTTGTAGTACTTCTGTGTTTCCTTGCAGTACTTTTATGTTTCCTCGCGATACTATTCTGTTACCTCACGGGACTATTGCGTTCTTTTGCAGTACTTTTGCATTACCTTGCTGTCATTCTGACTTCTTTTGCAATAGTTTTATTTTCTCTCACAATACTTTCATGTTGTCGTTCAGTACTTTTGTGTTGTCTGTCAGTACTTTTGTGTTGCCTTGCAGTACTTTTATGTTCCTCGCAGTACTTTTGTGTTCTTTCTCAATAGTTTCGTGTTGCCTCGCGGTACTTTAATGTCATTTTGTAGAACTTTGTTAGCTTGCAGTACTTTTGTAGGACTTTTACGTTCCCTCACAGTACTTTTATGTTGCCTTGCAGGACTATTGCGTTCTTTCACAGTACTTTTGCATTTCCTTGCAGTAATCTTGGCTTCCTTTGCAGTAGTTTTGCATTCCTTTGCAGTACTTCTTCTACCCCAGGAGTTGTAGTTGCTTCTACAGATATTTTGTGAAGAACCAGATGCAACGCTGTTGTACATGTACTTTAAGAGTTCCGTCTAGTACCGGGTTCCTGAAACACTTCATTCTTCTGAGTGAAGTTTTATCTGAATCTGAACATCTCGTACAGTCGGATGATGAATCGTTTCTGTTCTGGGTTCAGCTGAGACGAGTTTAAAGGCGATGGTGATCCAAAGCACACACACACACACACAGTAACACACACACACACAGTAACACACACACACACACACAGTAACACACACTGTGCTCTGCATGTACCTGAACCACCTCCAGGACACACCTGTTCATGTGTTTGTACTTCTATCTCTGAGGACTCTGTGGATGTTAGAAATGTTCTCCGGTTTTTAACCTGAGTGTGGAAGCAGCTGTTTAAAGGTTCCACCCTGAGATCCAACACATTCTCTGAAGATCTACAGGTCAGACACATCCTCACAAAGACACACAAACACCCAGAGCTGGTGTACCTGCAGGTTTCTGGCTCTGGTTCCCTCCATCTGTTCTCTGGTGAAGTTATTAAAGGTTCAGTTCACAGAAACCATCAATAACAACAGATTTCCTGTTTCTGGGCTCCGTGGACCTGCTGCTCAGTTTACACTGTTAATAATACCCTATAATATACTGTTTAATGGTAACAATACCCTATAATATACTGTTTAATGGTAACAATACCCTATAATATACTGTTTAGTGGTAATAATACCCTATAATATACTGTTTAATGGTAATAATACCCTATAATATACTGTTTAATGGTAATAATACCCTATAATATACTGTTTAATGGTAATAATACCCTATAATATGCTGTTTAATGGTAACAATACCCTATAATATGCTGTTTAATGGTAACAATACCCTATAATATACTGTTTAATGGTAACAATACCCTATAATATACTGTTTAGTGGTAACAATACCCTATAATATGCTGTTTAATGGTAACAATACCCTATAATATACTGTTTAATGGTAACAATACCCCATAATATACTGTTTAGTGGTAACAATACCCTATAATACACTGTTTAATGGTAATAATACCCTATAATATACTGTTTAGTGGTAACAATACCCCATAATATACTGTTTAATGGTAACAATACCCTATAATATGCTGTTTAATGGTAACAATACCCTATAATATACTGTTTAATGGTAATAATACCCTATAATATATTGTTTAGTGGTAATAATACCCTATAATATACTGTTTAGTGGTAACAATACCCCATAATATACTGTTTAGTGGTAACAATACCCTATAATATACTGTTTAATGGTAACAATACCCTATAATATGCTGTTTAATGGTAACAATACCCTATAATATGCTGTTTAATGGTAACAATACCCTATAATATACTGTTTAATGGTAATAATACCCTATAATATACTGTTTAATGGTAATAATACCTTATAATATACTGTTTAGTGGTAATAATACCTTATAATATACTGTTTAATGGTAATAATACCTTATAATATACTGTTTAGTGGTAATAATACCCTATAATATACTGTTTAGTGGTAATAATACCCTATAATATACTGTTTAATGGTAATAATACACACTAATATACTGTTTATTAGTATTAATACACTGTAATATACTGTTTAATAGTATTAATACACTATAGTGTACTGTTTAATGATTATAATATACTGTAATACACTGTTTTAAAATAATAATAATACACTATAATAAACTTTTTATTCCTTTAAATTCTTTAGAATTAAACATTTTGTAAAACATTAAAAGGAAAACCAGCAAATGATCACATTGGAGAAGCAGAAAACATAAAATATTTGACATTTTTTCATGTAAACAGCTCATGCAATTGTGGAAAAAGTTGCTTTTTCTGTTGATTAATTGATTATTTCATAGTTTCATTTATAACTGTGTAGTTTTATAAGCTTTTTAAAATGAAAGCAACTATTGATTATTTTCATTCTGGGTTCATCTGTGGAATGTCTTCTGGAATAATCAGTTCGTTTTTCTCTAAAAATGGTGAAAATGTGGATCAGTGTTTCATCAATGACTAAATATATTCAGTTTAGAGGAAAGAAACCAGAACATATTCACATTTCAACTCCATTCAGAGACTTCAGACAGTTCATTGTTGACAACTTATCGTTTATTTGTTGCAGTTCTGTTGAAAATAAATCTGTCAGATAAATGGAGTGAATTTAAATCATAAATTTAAACACTAAAAACATCTTAAATTTGTATTTCAACGGAGTTTGTTGAGTTTAATGCAGTAAATAATTTTAATTTTCTGGTGAACACAGATTTAAAACATCCTCTGGTGTTTGTTGTTGTGAAGTTTGTCGCCTCCTGCTGGTGGAAAATAAAAAACTCCTGAATGTGAGCTGATGGAAGCAGGTTTGTTTTGACCTCAGCTGAGGACTCGTTTATGAACAAACCAGATTTTAGTGTTGAATAAAAACTTATGAATCCAGGAACATATAAAGTCTGTGCAGAGAGAACGACCAGTTCTGGTTTGCATCTCAGAGTTCTGAGTTTTTATTAAGAGACTGAAGCAGCAGGAAACACATCCAGCAGTTTAAAGTGATTATTATCATATAAAAATCCATAAAAACTACAAATATCTGTAAACTAAACATTTGTCACCAATAAACAGTCAAACATAAAAACATCAAAGTCTTCTGAATATTTTAAGACTTGAAGAGGGTTTGTAGGAGCACGAATATCAGAGCTGGACGCTTTTAAAAATATTAATATGAGATGAATTAATACATATGTAGAGGTAGCCCACACCTACTAAACATGATAAACGTTTTAGTTTTAGAATCGTGTTTCTGTCTGCAAGTGTAGAAGAACTAAGAAGACAAAAACTAAGAAGAAGAACGAAGAACTAAGAAGAAAAACAAAGAAGAAGAAGAACTAAGAAAAACTAAGAAGAAAAACAAAGAACTAAGCAAAAGAAGAACTTAGAAGAACTAAGAAGAGAAAAACTAAGAAGAAAAACTAAGAAGAAGAACTAAGACGAAAAACTGAGAACTAAGAAGAAGAAAAACGAAGATCTAAGAAAAAGAAAAACTTAGAAGAAGAATGATGAAGAAAAACTAAACAGAGACGAACTAATGAAGAAGAAGAACAAAGAACTAAGAAGAAGAACTAACAAGAATAAGAAACAGCTTTCCAGTACAGTTTGGGTCCATTTATCTACCATGTGAAAGTGGACATGATCTATAGTATTACTGTTATTAAACTTTTGTCTTTTTTTTTAAATCAGTTACAATCAATCATTTAACAATCAGACAATCAGAGCTTATTAAGGACTTCACAGTGATAAACAAGACACTAACTTAAAAACAGCACATTAAAACAGAGACAGCAGTAAAATATGCAATAAAAGAATAAAAATAAACCATAAAATATGCTTCCAAAAGTGAGTACATGAAGACTTTTTGGCATCAAAAAATGCGAAAAAATCAGTTAGGCTGATTTTGGATAATTTTTTAGTACCTTTGGAACAAATTTTAGGTTGTTTTGAATCAATTTTTCAAAAAAAATGTCCGTTTCTAGCAGCACCGATGTCTGGAATGAAACCATGGAGGAATAAAGTTAGTCTGATTAGTGGAACTATGACTCCTTCTAGACCCCTGATTAGTGGTACTATGACTCTTTCTAGACCTCCTCATTAGTGGTACTATGACTCCTTCTAGACCTCCTGATTAGTGGAACTATGACTCCTTCTGGACCCCTGATTAGTGGTACTATGACTCCTTCTAGACCTCCTCATTAGTGGTACGATGACTCTTTCTAGACCTCCTGATTAGTGGTACTGTGACTCCTTCTAGACCTCCTGATTAGTGGAACGATGACTCTTTCTAGACCTCCTCATTAGTGGTACTATGACTCCTTCTAGACCCCTGATTAGTGGTACTATGACTCTTTCTAGACCTCCTCATTAGTGGTACGATGACTCTTTCTCGACCTCCTCATTAGTGGTACTATGACTCCTTCTAGACCTCCTGATTAGTGGAACTATGACTCCTTCTGGACCTCCTGATTAGTGGAACTATGACTCCTTCTAGACCTCCTGATTAGTGGAACTATGACTCCTTCTGGACCTCCTGATTAGTGGTACTAAGACTCCTTCTGGACCTCCTGATTAGTGGAACTATGACTCCTTCTAGAACTCCTGATTAGTGGTACTATGACTCCTTCTAGACCTCCTCATTAGTGGTACTATGACTCCTTCTAGACCTCCTGATTAGTGGAACTATGACTCCTTCTAGAACTCCTGATTAGTGGTACTATGACTCCTTCTAGACCTCCTCATTAGTGGTACTATGACTCTTTCTAGACCTCCTGATTAGTGGTACTATGACTCCTTCTAGACCTCCTGATTAGTGGTACTATGACTCCTTCTGGACTTCCTGATTAGTGGTACTATGACTCCTTCTAGACCTCCTGATTAGTGGTACTATGACTCCTTCTGGACTTCCTGATTAGTGGTACTATGACTCCTTCTAGACCTCCTGATTAGTGGTGCTATGACTCCTCTGACTCCTATGATGCAGACATAGATAGACCCAGTCCGTAGGTCCAGAACTGAGAACGTTCTGCTGTTTTCAGCTCATTTTAGAACTATGTTCATGCAGTTAGGTTGATTTTGGATAATTTTTTTGTCATTTTGGGCGATTTTTTAGTAACTTTGGAACAAATTTTAGGTTGTTTTGGATCAATTTTTAGTCATTTTTCAAAAAATGTCCCGTTCCTAGCAGCAGCAGCACTGATGTCTGAAATGAAGGCATGGAGGAATAAAGTCAGTCTGAACATCACAGAAGAAAACTGAAAACATAAAATCTTCAACTGTTTTTTTCTGTCTTTTTCCCTCTAGTTTCCGTCCAACGGCAGCAACCAGATCCACATCCCGGCCCTCAGTGTTGACGGACTCTCCACCCCGGTGGTTCTCTCTCCTGGACCCCAGAAGCCCTGAGCTCTCTGCCCGCCTCATGCTGCTCCTCGCTGGGCTTCGGCCTCCACCCGCGGCCCCCTCACCTGGAGGAGGACTGGACTCTGGAACCGTTAGCCACCAGGGGTTACTGGTCCTACTGGGAGGTTTGGTGGTTTTACTGGGACCTTCTCTTGGTGGAACTCTTCAGGTCCAGGTGTCGTCTGGGCTTCGTCCTTCCTCCTCTCGGGTCACAGTTTGGTTTCTGTGGCGACAAAGGTGGTTTCTAACTGATGTCGGTCTGGAAACTGTGAAAACTGTTTCTCCAGTTCGACTCGGAGGAACGCTGGGATGGATTTGAGTTTTTGTTGGAGAATGTGACCGTTTGATTTTTAAATTCGTTGATGCTAACGAGGGTCGCTGAAACGAACATTTATCACATCAGATCGCTGGATGTTTTTATTTATTTCCCTTTTCTAAACTCTCCTTCAAGGGTTTTTGCTTCGCTGTTATTGGCCGCTTTTTTAGGCCACGCCTTTCTCCAGTTATGCATGGCCTGAGCGTCGTCCTGAAGTGACCAATCACGGAGGAGGGACCGCAGCTCACCTGGAGGCTTTTTTCTCAGCCAAGTTATTTCTCTCTAAATGTGACTATTTGGATTTAAAGATTCCTTCGGGTCTCATTCCTTCGGCTTTAACGCATCGTGTTGCAGTCATTCCAGACCTGCGCTAGACTTTAGTCCATTGGTGAATGTTGATTTTGTTCATGAACACCTCGGATTCTTGGAGTCTTTGCAGAGATGTTGCCACAAGTCGGACGAGTTTTCAGATTTTTGCTCTTTTCTGTCTGGACTGGGATAAAAAAACACATTTATCATCACGTGTTCGGACAGAATCTCATCCTGTCCTTTATCAGCTGCTTATTTTTACTGTTAATCGATGAATCACTTGGTGATAAAAACCCGTCACGTCATCCTGGAGTCCAAAACAGGACAAATTTTAATGTAACTTTCAGCTTTCCTTCAACAAGAACGGTTGTATTTGAAAACAGTTCTCAACATGACGACTAAACCGTCTTAACTTTATCCACCAAACATCCCAAAAACCACCATGATAACTGACAGTTACAGTAATCAGATTACATGAGATCTTTGAGGTTGCTCTACATTTCCCACAAAGTTGTTCTGTTAGGTTCAGGTTCCACTTTGTTCTAGAAATTCTGATGTGTTGTTCTTTCGATGTTCTCCTTCTTCTACATCTGGTCGTTCTAGTTTGGTTCATCCTCAGACGTTCATGCTGTCACTGTCAGGATCCACTGTGGTAGTCCCAACTCATTGATCTTCATCTGACCAAAGAATGTTCTCCAACATCCATCAGGATTCTTCTCGTGTTCTTTAGTTTCATCTGGAGGTTTATCAGCCTCTATGGACGGAGGACCAGAACTAAACCAGGTCTAGTTCTGGTCCTCTGTACATAGAGGTTGATGTTCTGAAGTGTCCTTCACAGCTCTGATTAGTGGTACTATGACTCCACAGCTGAGAACGTTCTTCTCAGTTCAGATGAGTTTTGATTCACTGACTCTCTACTTTGGAGCCTGAGTTTTCAGTTTAGCCTTTCCTAAATGTTTTTGTTTGTCCATAAGAGTACATACTCAAACCTGAAAGTAATGGGATTACTGTAAGCTCGTAGCTCTCTGCTGTTGTCCTGTGATTTGCATGCCAGCAGGTGTTGATGGATTTAGTGCAGCTTGTGGTTTCTTCAGGAGGTTTCTCTTTACGTTTACCTCCTTCCGCCTCCATGGTTTGTTGTCTGAGACCACGTCATGTTGAGAATTTGTCCATCGGTTTGAAGGGAGTCACAGCAGTCGTCGTTTTGTTCACCTTACAGACGTTTTGATGGTAACCCGTGGCAACATCTGGAGCAGAATCCTTCTACAAAGACTGTTGTTGTTCTTCTTATTGTTGTTGTTGTTATCTCTGATGCTAGCTGTGGTTGCCACGGTAACCTGACCCCGACTGTTGCCGCCGACCCGCAGGTTGCCGTTTCCTGTCATCGTCGTCGCTGCCGACGCTGTAAAAAAAATGTGGGTTTTTTTTCTACGCTTCTGTGTGTGACGCCTTGCTGCCGACACACACGCACACGCACGCACACACACACACACACACACACACGCACACGCACACGCACACGCACACACTCACACTCACACACGCACACACACACACACACACACACACACACACACAGCTGGACCTTCAGGAACCAACTGAAGCTGAAATTCAGAGTTTTATTCCTTCAGTAAATCCAACTGAACACTTTAATTTCTCTCTGAACTTTAAAGAAACCTGATGATGATGATGATGACGAAGATCAGGTCCGTCAGAACCGACCTGATGACATCACTCTGGGCCTGGTTCCAGCCCCGGTTCTGTTCCTGAGGGTTCAGGTCCTCAGCAGCTCCAAGCCATCGTGTTCGACTGTTCTCTCTCTTTACAGCATGACTCTATTTTTCTATCAGAGACCGCCTGTTTGTATCGAGTAGAATTAAAAGAGCCTTAAGAGTTCAGAGCGGACGGACGCGTCTTCGTTGTTTTTAGAAAAAAAAGTGGCAGCATGACGGTTAGAAATGTGCCATTTTATCGAGGCGAGGAGCTGAAGTTTTTTGAAAGAAGGATTGAGTCTTCGAGCCGACATTTCTCTCACCAGCAGAACAGGAAGAATGTCTTAATAGCGATCAGCGGCAGCGTTGCATTCTGGGTAACAGGCCTTTTTTTAAACCCGACCGACAGTTTTCAGGAGAATAAAATGATGCGTCGGTTTGAACAGCTGGAATCAAGTCACGACAGCCGATACTCTAACAGAGCGATCATTTATCTTCACCGTGGTCGAGAGGTCTTCAGTCACTATGACACAGAATGACAGAAGTTTGAAAAAATAAACATTTATTTGGTTATTTATTGTCATTTACTAAAGAATTGTAAATTTGAATTGTCCAAAACTGCTGAAAATTTGTCCAAATGACTCAAAGTCCCCAAAATTATTTTAAATTTGTCCAAATGATTCTAAACTTTAACAAAATGATTCAACATTTGATTGCTAATTGAAGATTAGAAAACCCTTGTGCAATGAAAGAGTTTACATGGAAAACATGGAATTGTCTGTATGACCCCAAACTTTGGAACGGTAGTGTACATTTACTACTACGTGTTTTATTTGTTTCCATTCTTAAATGATGGAAACATTGCCTGCAGTTAAACTGAAAACTGAGATTACAGGGGGTCCTTGACTTTCGTCAGAGTTCCGTTCCTACACCGCGATGCAACGCAATTTTCTCCGTACATCAGAACTCATGTACATAACTAGCACCTGCTCAACTCGGTTTAGGACGTTTTCACAATTGAGGACCACCTCATCATGGGTGGAGTCGTCATAGCACGGCGGCCCGGCCACGGAGTTAGCATTGATGGCTAAATAGCTAGCTTATTGTCTGCATACAGGAGACGACGACGTTACTTTCATCATATACTCGTTTGTTTAAAGCGAGCTCGCCACCAATGGGATAAATAAGATAGAAGTTTCTAGAAGTCACGAAACACTCACCGGTTTTCGTGAAGGAGTCGCTCTGGCGTGTCGTCACTTCCTGTCCAATCAGAGGCCTGCACTCTGTAGATGTCATATTATCGGCTCAACTCAGCTCGCTTGAAACCCCGACCGAGTAGGTACTAAAATACTTTCTCCAGTTAGTAGCTGGTACCAGGTACTACAGCCTAATGGAAAACCTCAGAAACGGTCGGTGCCAGTGGAAAAGCGCCATTTATCAACCGGCCGATGTTGGTCGCTGTTTCTTCCTGTTCACAGTGGTTTGTTCTATTTAATTTCACTTCCATGGAGACGACTTTCCTTTTCTTCAGCGCATCAGAAGAGTCTGATTCTTGGGAGTCATAATGAAGGACAAAAAGTTAGTGAATGCAGCACAGTCCAAGGAGGCGTATGTCAGGAAGAGTCTTCAGTGGAGTCCTGACTGCTCCAGATTTACACTCAGTCGCCTCTCAAGTCAAAGCAAAGTTTTACTTGCATAAGGAATCAAAATTATATGAACACAGTCTGGACAAGTGACTGGTGAAGGTGGAAAACAGCGTAACACATTAGCATGAGTTCCACATCTTGGTTATCAGTATTACAATGAATAAGAACATTTAATCATCAGATGCAATCATTTTCACAACTCGTACAACCGGAGAATGTAAACAAAGCCGTCTTACAGCGCCACGTGACGACGTATTCATCCACTCCGCTCACCAACTAGTTCTCGTGAAATTAGTTTTAACATCGTAAATGCTGTACGT
The DNA here is from genome assembly GCA_027123335.1 of Amphiprion clarkii. Lineage (NCBI taxonomy): Eukaryota > Metazoa > Chordata > Actinopteri > Pomacentridae > Amphiprion > Amphiprion clarkii. The sequence goes on from CM049574.1 coordinate 36,471,476, forward strand.
CGGATTGATGGAACATCGTTAATAAATTTATGTTAGACAGAGGCGTAACCACGAAACGCCGTAAGCCGAGGACGTCATAAACCGAGGACCTGTATTTTATTGAGTTAATTTTTTTGCCACCTCCCTGCTGATCTCAGTCGTTGCTCCTCAGTTCTGCAGAGAAACTCAGAGTTTTTAGGTTTTTATAGAATCTGGTTCGAACCAACGATTGGATTTTGGTGAATTTTTAAGTGACGTGGACGAAAATTCACACTTTCAAACCTCAGATTTGGTTGAAAGAGCATCACAGACGAGTAGTTCAGGGACCATAGGAAAGCGTAGAATCTGATCATCTTTTCAGTTTTCCTAGGTTTATTATTTATTTTTATTTTAAAGTCTACCTACATTTCAAACCTGCCGGCTGGTTTTGGGCTTCAGAGGGTTGAAATAAAAAGTTTTCACTTTCTTTTTTTCACCCAAACAGATTTAAAAACGTCCAAAAAGCAAAATACTGCAAAGAAAGTCACAGAACTTTCCCTGTTGATCGCTCACATTGAGCTTTCTGAAACTTTGTTTAGATATTGAAAAGAGTTATTATCTCGTTAAAAGTACAAACCTTTGCCAAAATTCTTGTTTCGTTTGTTGACATATTAGAGTTATGCATATTATATATTTTTTATATATATGTGTCTTTTTATCATTCCATGAATCAGAAAATTTAAAAAATATTTTTAATTCTGACAATGTAGGAAAAAGGTCTAAAAATATTTTCAAAAAGTCAAACACCCAAAAAATTATAAAATATCCCAAAAAATAATTCAGTCTCAAAAAATATTAATAAAATGTTCCATAAATCAACAAACGCCTCTGATAGAAAATAAACTTTTAAAAAAAACACAGTTCAAAAAAATGAAAATATTTTCAACTATATTAAAAATATTAATAAAATTCCTTTAAAAAAGTCTCAAAGATGCCTTAAAATAAATATTTAATAATAATGACCTAAAAAATATTAACGAGAGTCATAAAATATTTTTTTAAATCCCTAAAAATATGTGAAAATGAAAGCAGTAGGTTTTATAAATCAGATTTATGAACAAACTTTCAGAATATTATAAAAAGGAAAATGAGTTTAAATTCTGTCGTGACTTTTTTCCGTTTTTCTTTCACTTCTCTGCCGAGTCGACAATGAAACGTTAAAATCTGACACATCACGGTTAGGTTGGAGCGCTGCAGATGTTCAGGTTTTACTGACGGCTTTTAAAGTCTTAAAGCGTTTAATTCAGACTCTGGAGGACGTTTAGAGTCTTTTATTCTGGAGGACGTTTACAGTCTTTTATTCTGGAGGACGTTTAGAGTCTTTTATTCTGGAGGACGTTTACAGTCTTTTATTCTGTCGTTTGACGTGAAACGTGACGAGTTTTAACTTTATTCTGAAACATCTGGAGCTTCCTGTCTGACCCACTCTGCTGTAGATTTAGTTAATTAGTCCTTTTCTTAATATTTCTGATCTTTTATCGAATGAAAACTCCTCCTCTGTCCTCCAGCTGCTCTGATTGGCTGCAGGTTTGGCTCCACTTCAGCTCCAGCCAATCAGAACTCGAGCTGAGGAATAAAAACAGAAATCTTTCCTGGTGAAACTCAGCTGAAAATGTGAAATAATTTCAATTATTCATAAATGTTCCTCCTCTGAAGGCTGAAAAGATTTAAAGCTGTGACGCTAGCTACAGTTTGTCAGTGATTATTGATTATTTTCTGGATCAATCGATTAGTTATTTGGTCTCTTAAATGTCAGAAAATGGTGAAAAATGACTTAAAATCTGTCCAAAGTGACAAAAAAAATCTGAAAATTACAAAAATGTCGACAAAATTACTCGAAATTTGTCCAAAACTTTGTCCAGTTTTATTAAAAAATGTATCAAACAATTAATCGATTATCAGAATGTTCTGCATTCATTTAATAATCAATAATTGAAGTAAATTGATCTCTTTAGTGCGACATTGAACAGTTGAGCTGCAGTTTTATGTCATTTTTAAACATTTCTGTATTGATCAGCAGTCGATCGATTGATTAATCAATCAGCTTATTGATCGAATGAATCAGTAAATGTTCTGATAATTGATCAGTAGTTTTGGTCATTTTTAATCAACTTTTGTCTGTTAATCTCAGATGTGTTGCCCTAATTAGCATATTTGGTTCGGATATGTTGACCTAATTTGCATATTTATCTCAGATATTGGATCTTCTTCATATTTTTTCCAGTTGATTTTTACCAGAAATTGAAAATTTTGACAGTAAACTACAGGAAGTTCTCCCATAATGCTTTGCAGCAGGATGACATCAGACAGGAAGTGACATCAGACAGAAGTTGAGGTTGGAGCTGGAATCTTCTCTGTACATAAACTATAACCTGAACATGAATCTATAGCTTCTGTACCATGTGACCTGCCCGACCAATGGGCCGAGGTGTGTCCGTGACGTGTTGTTTCTGTGGCCTATCGTTGCTGTCAGATCCTGGCGTGGCCCCGCCCCTCCTCAGCTGCGATTGGCCGGGGAGTTTATTGATGTGAGGGGGCGGGGCCTGCTTTTATTTTTGACATGTTATTTACTGGAAACATTAAAAGAAAAGATATTTTTTATGATGTTTGTTTCTGATTTTATTTTTATTTAATGCTTCGTGTCTGTTAATCTGAACACAGAATTAAACAAAATCATAAATAAAACAAACTGAATTATTAAACTGTATGATTAAATACAGTTTTGGAAGGAAAAGAACTGATTTAAATATTTTAATGTCATTTATTTACAGTAAAATTGTTTTAAAAAAATAACTCCACTAATGCTTATATTAGAAATGTTGCCCCAATTAGCATATTTCTTTTTTGGAATG
>CM049574.1:36476845-36576845 GCA_027123335.1 Amphiprion clarkii
ATGTTTAAAAGTCGTCCAGTGTGACTAAAACATGTTCAAAAATGTATAAAAGTTGTTTAACATGAATAAAATTTGTCCAAAACAGACATTTGTCCTGAATGAGAGCAATAATGTCCTAAGCAACAAGCGTTTTACATAATTAAAAGGTAAATTTACGTGAAATTGTCCAACATAAATATAGTTTGGTCCTAAATGACTCAAATGTGTCTGACTTTTAAAAAATTGTCTGAAATATAAAAAAAAAGTTCAAAAACTCCAAAAACTGCCCTAAATGACTAAAAGTCGTCTGAAAACAACAAACATTCGTCCAAAAATGATCCCAAACGATTTCAGCTTGTTTGTTTAATCCTCAGACCAGGATCTGGATCAGATTTAAGACTCAGAGGATGAAGACAGACGGACAGCGTCTCCATGGTAACTGATGATGTTGTTGTTTTGTTGTTCTGAATGTTTTCCTGTATTCACATCTAATCATAAAGCCTAGTTTCAAACCACTGATTTCATGTGAAGTAAAAACACAGAATATTATTATTATTATTATTATTATTATTATTATTATTATTATTATTATTATTATTATTATTATTATTGTTATTGTTATTGTTATTATTATTATTATTATTATTATTATTATTATTATTATTATTATATTTGATTATATGTTATTATGTTACTATATTTTATTATGTTATATTATTTTTATTATATGTTATATATTATGCTATATTATATTACATTATGTTATACTATATTATATTCTGTGTAAACATCACAACATAAAGGATAAACAAACATAAACACACCGACAAAAGATAAATGAGACACGTTTGTTTCATCTGGGACTGAAGCCAAACACACACATATGAAGACACACATTAACACACACACACACAGTAAAACACACACATTAACACGTACACACATTAACACGTACACACATTAACACACACACACAGTAACACACACAGTAACACACTCTGAGAACAGGCTGACACACATTCCCAGATGAACGTAGTTTGGAGGTTTTATGTTGGATGAAGCTGCAGCTGGAGTCACAGTTAAAATCCTCCAGAGGAGTCAGAACCACGTTAATAGACTCTCAGTATTTACTGTTTATTTACAGATCACTTTGTTGAAATAACAAAAAGATGTCTTTTCTTACATCTTTTAAAAATATCTATTTTTGTCCTTTTTTCATTTTGATTCAATTAGTCTTTGTTGTGTTGTTGTGTTGTTGTGTTTTTTGTTGACCTAAGGGACTGCTGATGAACATTAACTTTAACCCTCCTGCTGCCTTCATTTACCAAAAAATATTGTTTCCTCGTCTGAAAAAAAATCAGCAAAACAATTCCCCAAATTTGTGAAAATTTGCAAAACCTTCAGGAAAAAAATTCCAATAATTCTTTAAAAGTTTTATTTTTTAAAAATCCCCGAAATTTGGCAAGAAAATTCTTGTAAATATTTTCAAAAAATGAGTAAAAATCTTCCAAAAAAATCCTAAAAATATCTAAAGTGATTCCATATATATCAGTAAAACCTTCTTTAAGAACATTCACACAAAAATCTACCAAATTGGTTGATTTTTTGTGAATGTTCTTAAGAAACATTTTTAACATTTGTTTTTTTCCACCAAAAAAATTTCAAAAAATTTCCCAAAAATGTTGAAAATGTGGACATCAGAAGTTTCACTGTGCAAATATATATTTTTTTTTCCACATTTTCAAACTTTAAAACGGGTCAATTTGACCTGCAGGACGACACGAGGGTGAACTTTCATGCTGCCACCACCATGCCAAACATATCATCTAGTCTGATGGTCATAAAGCTCCATCCTGGTCTCCTCAGACCAAAGAACCTTCTTCCAGGTGTCTTCAGAGTCTCCACATGTCTTCTGGTGAACTCTAGTCCAGATCTAATTGGAGCTTTTTCCATCAGAGTCTTTCTCTTTGTCTCCATGAAGCTTTGACTGGTGAAGAACAGACAACAGTTGTTGGATGAACAGTCTCTAACATCTCAGCTGCTGAAGCTGGAACTCCTTCAGAGGAGTCATAGGAGTCTTGGTGGCCTCCCTCTCTAGTCTCTTTCTCCTTCAGAGGAATCATAGGAGTCTTGGTGGCCTCCCTCTCTAGTCTCTTTCTCCTTCAAAGGAGTCATATGAGTCTTGGTGGCCTCCCTCTCTAGTCTCTTTCTCCTTCAGAGGGGTCATAGTTGTCTTGGTGGCCTCCCTCTCTAGTCTCTTTCTCCTTCAGAGGAGTCATAGTTGTCTTGGTGGCCTCCATCTCTAGTCTCTTTCTCCTTCAGAGGAGTCATAGTTGTCTTGGTGGCCTCCCTCTCTAGTCTCTTTCTCCTTCAGAGGAGTCATAGTTGTCTTGGTGGCCTCCCTCTCTAGTCTCTTTCCCCTTCAGAGGAGTCATAGGAGTCTTGGTGGCCTCCCTCTCTAGTCTCTTTCTCCTTCAGAGGAGTCATAGGAGTCTTGGTGGCCTCCCTCTCTAGTCTCTTTCTCCTTCAGAGGAGTCATAGTTGTCTTGGTGGCCTCCCTCTCTAGTCTCTTTCTCCTTCAGAGAAGTCATAGTTGTCTTGGTGGCCTCCCTCTCTAGTCTCTTTCTCCTTCAGAGAAGTCATAGTTGTCTTGGTGGCCTCCCCCTCTAGTCTCTTTCTCCTTCAGAGGAGTCATAGTTGTCTTGGTGGCCTCCCTCTCTAGTCTCTTTCTCCTTCAGAGGAGTCATAGTTGTCTTGGTGGCCTCCCTCTCTAGTCTCTTTCTCCTTCAGAGGAGTCATAGTTGTCTTGGTGGCCTCCATCTCTAGTCTCTTTCTCCTTCAGAGGAGTCATAGGAGTCTTGGTGGCCTCCCTCTCTAGTCTCTTTCTCCTTCAGAGGAGTCATAGTTGTCTTGGTGGCCTCCATCTCTAGTCTCTTTCTCCTTCAGAGGAGTCATAGTTGTCTTGGTGGCCTCCATCTCTAGTCTCTTTCTCCTTCAGAGGAGTCATAGTTGTCTTGGTGGCCTCCCTCTCTAGTCTCTTTCTCCTTCAGAGGAGTCATAGTTGTCTTGGTGGCCTCCCTCTCTAGTCTCTTTCTCCTTCAGAGGAGTCATAGTTGTCTTGGTGGCCTCCCTCTCTAGTCTCTTTCTCCTTCAGAGGAATCATAGGAGTCTTGGTGGCCTCCCTCTCTAGTCTCTTTCCCCTTCAGAGGAGTCATAGGAGTCTTGGTGGCCTCCCTCTCTAGTCTCTTTCTCCTTCAGAGGAGTCATAGGAGTCTTGGTGGCCTCCCTCTCTAGTCTCTTTCTCCTTCAGAGGAGTCATAGTTGTCTTGGTGGCCTCCCTCTCTAGTCTCTTTCTCCTTCAGAGGAGTCATAGTTGTCTTGGTGGCCTCCCTCTCTAGTCTCTTTCTCCTTCAGAGAAGTCATAGTTGTCTTGGTGGCCTCCCTCTCTAGTCTCTTTCTCCTTCAGAGGAGTCATAGTTGTCTTGGTGGCCTCCATCTCTAGTCTCTTTCTCCTTCAGAGGAGTCATAGGAGTCTTGGTGGCCTCCCTCTCTAGTCTCTTTCTCCTTCAGAGGAGTCATAGTTGTCTTGGTGGCCTCCATCTCTAGTCTCTTTCTCCTTCAGAGGAGTCATAGTTGTCTTGGTGGCCTCCATCTCTAGTCTCTTTCTCCTTCAGAGGAGTCATAGTTGTCTTGGTGGCCTCCCTCTCTAGTCTCTTTCTCCTTCAGAGGAGTCATAGTTGTCTTGGTGGCCTCCCTCTCTAGTCTCTTTCTCCTTCAGAGGAGTCATAGTTGTCTTGGTGGCCTCCCTCTCTAGTCTCTTTCTCCTTCAGAGGAATCATAGGAGTCTTGGTGGCCTCCCTCTCTAGTCTCTTTCCCCTTCAGAGGAGTCATAGGAGTCTTGGTGGCCTCCCTCTCTAGTCTCTTTCTCCTTCAGAGGAGTCATAGGAGTCTTGGTGGCCTCCCTCTCTAGTCTCTTTCTCCTTCAGAGGAGTCATAGTTGTCTTGGTGGCCTCCCTCTCTAGTCTCTTTCTCCTTCAGAGGAGTCATAGTTGTCTTGGTGGCCTCCCTCTCTAGTCTCTTTCTCCTTCAGAGAAGTCATAGTTGTCTTGGTGGCCTCCCTCTCTAGTCTCTTTCTCCTTCAGAGGAGTCATAGTTGTCTTGGTGGCCTCCCCCTCTAGTCTCTCTCTTGAACTCCTTCAGTTCCAGGACCTCTGACTGTCGTGTTTCTGCAGTGAAATGATCTCATCTCGTCTCCACTGATTCTTTCTGAACTTTGAGTCTCTGCTCTGATTTTTCTGATGTCATCCTTCATCACCCGATCCTCGTCTTCATCATGGACAGTAACTGTGACTCACATCGCTCATTTCCTGGATGCTGTGACATCACAGAGGTGTCAGATTACACCCGGTCTGCTTCTGCTGCTGGTTTAAAGCTACAAACACCTCAGCTTTTTCAAATAAAGTTTGAAAATGTGTGTTTGAATGTGAACCTTTAGGAGGAACATTAAATGTTTCAGCTTCATCTCCTCATAATAATCAGGCTTATTTAAATCTGCTGCAGACATTTGAACTGATGTGATCATTAGTGATGGAGGAGATCAATAATAATAATAATAATAATAATAATAATAATAATAATAATAATAATAATAATAATAATAATAATAATAATAACTGCAGCTGTTCTGTCTTTGTTTGGGTGTTTTTATTTAAAATAGTTTCACTAAATGATGCTGTGTGACGTTTGGACATTGAAAACAATCAGTTTCTAGAAGCTGTTTGTTCCTAAAAGACTTCAAATCAAAGCTTAGGTCAGTCTGTCGAGTTTTATTTAGACTTTTATTTTCTTTATGTTACTTTCTTTATCTCTCATTCTTTGTTCCACATTCAGTTGTTTCTCTTCAGTTTGAGTTTTTTTTCTCTCTTTTAGTCTCTTTTAGTCTTGTGGTTTTAATAATTAACTATATTAGAAGAAATAAAACAGAAAAGAGAAGAATCTTAATAAATGTCAGAACTACATTCCATGTTTTGTGTTTTGGTGCTTTGGATTGTCAAGGAGGGAAAATGAGTTCTGATTTATTTCGTTGGAGGAGAAAATGAAATGAAACTGAATTAAATGTTTCAAACTCTGAACTATCGTCCTCCATCAGCTCCATAATGTGTCAGTAACTCCGTGTTTATTGTTAATAATAATATTTGGATTTTTTACTACAGTTTGTTCATTTTTTCCACATCTCTTGGACATGAAGTTAAACTCTCACCTTCCTGCTGTTTAAATGTTCTAACTTTCTATTTATTTCCTCTAAAGTTGTGGAATAAAGATGAAACTTTCCCTCCACATCTGTCTGAACTTCTCTTTCTTCTTCTTCTCCTCTGATGACCGCAGACCGACACCACCGAAGAAGAAGAGAATCTGGAGCATTACGTCATTCCATCAGACCCCCCCCGCCCCCTCCTCCTCTCGCTGCAGCATCCGGCCTCTGATTGGTCCGTCGGCTGGTGGACTGCGAGCCCCATTGGCTGCTGCGGAGTCAGCTGCGGACCTGATAGAGGACAGGAGGGAGGGATGCTCCGGATAAAAGCAGCGTGACTCGGTCCGCCTCCATCCGGATCAACGAAGCCTCGAACCGCAGAAGCTCCAGCCTCTGACCCGTCCCGGTCCCGGTCCCGGTCCCGGTCCCGGTCCCGATCCCGGTCCGGCTGGCTCTCTGCCCCGGCCTCTGTGCGGGACTCTGCCCGGCTCGGAGCGCCTGTGACCGGCCTGCGGAGCCGCTGCGGCTCGGAGCCGCGGAGGAGAAGGTGAGGAGCTGGTCTGGATTCTCAGCAATCTGACGGGAGATTTACTATTATTATTATTATTATTATTATTATTATTATTATTATTATTATTATTATTATTATTATTATTATTATTATTATTACAGATTAATATGATTGAATATCAGAGAGATTAATGTTCCAACAACCTGGAGGCTGGAAGGGAAATAAAATCCTGTTTTTATAGGAAGGAAATGATAGAAAATAGAAAATAACAGACATGAAACCCATTTTAATTCATGATCATGTTCAGTTTCTGGATCAGTGCAGTCAGAGTGTTTCTCTACTTTTACTTTAGTTTACTGTTTATATTTCTGCTAATGTGTTCAATCTTATTGCTATTCTGTATTTATTCTCCTGTTTTCTGACCAACGTCAAGTCAAATCATTTATTTCAGGACAAATAATGATGATCTAATCTTAGATGTGACGTCTACAGTTTGTTTAAACATAAAATTAACTGAAACTGATCAATTAATCAAAAGCAAATAACAGTTTTGAAACAAATCAGATCCAGTTGTGGATCACTAGATTCAGACCCTGATGCTAAACAAACTCAAGATAGAAGATGATGCACTCTAAACAACAACAATAACAACAATAATAATAAAGAAATCTGAGATGCCAAAAAAGAACTGACTGCAAATATTTCATCTATTAAATAATATTTTTGTTTTTTGTGAAATTGTTCTCAGTTTACTGATGTATTCAAATCATTTTTATTTCAACTAATTTAAGTTTTCTTCAAAAAAATGGGATTTTTTTTCACACTTTTCAGGTTTTTAAGTTTATTTTGTGTTGCTCTCATGCAGTCCCGTATCATCATACTTCCACCTCCGTGCTTCACTGTCAGGACTATGCTTCCACTGTGGTTCCACTTTGTCCTAGAAGTTCTGGTGTGTTGTTGATCTTCGGATGTTCTCCTTCTTCTTCATCTGGTCAGACTGTAGTTTGGTTCATCCTCAGACGTTCATGCTGCATCTAGAAATGTCATCCGTGCTTCACTGTCAGGACTTTACCTTCATGGTCAGGTTCACACCAAACATCTGGACTCCATCTGAGCCCAACTCATTGATCTTCATCTGACCAAAGAATGTTCTCCAACATCCATCAGGCTTTTTCTCATGTTCTTCAGCAAACTTTCATCTGGAAGTTTAGTTCTGAGCAGCAACCAGGTTTAGTTCTGGTCCTCCGTCCATAGAGGTTGATGTTCTGAAGGTTCCTTCACACTGTCTGAGCTTCACACTAACTCTGGTTTCCATGGAGAACCCCTGAACCACGTCTGAAGCAGCTGCCGTCTGTTTTTACAGCTGGATGGAGAAAGTAGTTCACTGTCTGTGGACTCATTTTAGGAGCTCTGATTAGTGGAACTATGACTCCTTCTAGACCTCCTGATTAGTGGAACTATGACTCCATCTGGACCTCCTGATTAGTGGAACTATGACTCCTTCTAGACTTCCTGATTAGTGGAACTATGACTCCTTCTAGACCTCCTCATTAGTGGAACTATGACTCCTTCTGGACTTCCTGATTAGTGGAACTATGACTCCTTCTGGACCTCCTGATTAGTGGAACTATGACTCCATCTAGACTTCCTGATTAGTGGAACTATGACTCCTTCTGGACCTCCTGATTAGTGGAACTATGACTCCTTCTAGACCTCCTGATCAGTGGTACTCTGACTCCTTCAAGACTTCCTGATTAGTGGTACTATGACTCCTTCTGGACCTCCTGATTAGTGGAACTATGACTCCTTCTAGACCTCCTGATTAATGGTACTATGACTCCTTCTAGACCTCCTGATTAGTGGTACTATGACTCCTTCTAGACCTCCTGATTAGTGGTACTATGACTCCTTCTAGAACTCCTGATTAGTGGTACTATGACTCCGTCTAGAACTCCTGATTAGTGGTACTATGACTCCTTCTACACCTCCTGATTAGTGGTACTATGACTCCTTCTACACCTCCTGATTAGTGGTACTATGACTCCGTCTAGAACTCCTGATTAGTGGTTCTAGGACTCCGTCTAGACCTCCTGATTAGTGGTTCTATGACTCCTTCTAGACCTCCTGATTCCTGCTGACTCTGTGCTTCACTGGTTTTTAGTTGCTCACTGATCTTCCTGGATCCTTTTCCATCTTTGTCGAGTCTCTAAGTCAGATTTTTCTCTTCCTCTGTTCAGTTGTTTTCCATGTGGAACCATGATGCAGACATAGATAGATGCAGTCCATATCAGTACCTGAACTTTCAGTTCAGTCTTTCTCTAGGATTTGTTTCTGATTGTTCATTAGGGAGGTGTTGTTCAGTCAGTTCTGGTTTTGGTTTTGTACATTTTCGTCTGTCTTTCAGACTTTAGCGCTGCGGAATTCTGGTTCTTGAGGTTTGAATTGGCTGGTTTCACTTTAGAACTTGTGATTTTTGGATCTCAGAGTCCACTTCCTGTTGACCGGATCACATGGTCTCGGTGTCTCTGACCGGCTGAAGGACGCTGAGTTCTCTCCTGGTTGCGTAACAGATTCTCGTGAATGAAAGTAGGTCAGAGAGTTTCTTCTCCGGCTTTACATTCTCAGGGTTTCCACGGTAACGCCGACTCAGCTTCATGTTCTCAGATCATCCTGAAGGTTCCTCGGAGAACGTTTAACTGGACACGATGAAACCTGACAGACTCACAGAGATCCAGACTGAGTGTCGGTGCTGGTTTTACGTCTCTTCGCTCTTCATGGTCATTGGGTTTTTCTGTTTTGTGGTGCTGATTTGAGTAAACAGCTCTTCACCTGGTCGCTGAGGAAATGGATGAATTCTGTTCATTCATCTGTGTAGGAATAAAAACTGAGCAGGAAAGTTGATTCTGGACAAAACAGAAACACTCAGATTCCACTCAGTAGAACCAATGAACGTACTGGAGGCTTCACCTAAAATTAATAAAATGTTCTATTATTTTCCCAGAATGTGATCTTCAGTGTTCCAGTTGAAAACACCACTAAGATGGTTGACGTATTCATGAGTCTTTATCTCCTGTAGTCTAAAATGAGCTGCTGCTGGCTCCGTCCCCTTCAGGAAGAAGACTCTCTGTCTGTGATTGACAGATGAATGAGACTTTGTATCTTCTCTCTCTGAGTATCATTTTAAATGGAATCTCTGTGAATTCTGTGTTTAGTGAGTTTGTCAGACGACATTATAAAATCTAAATGAAGCTACTGCTGGTTAGCATGTTAGCATGTCATCTGGATGAGTTTCACTGTTTCATCCTTGTTCTGCTGTCTGACAACACAAACATCTGGAGCAGCTTTATTATAGTTCAGCTGGATTAGAATGTAGTTGAATGTGCACAGAGAGCAGGAGAGAAGCTAACAGATGCTTTTGCTACTAACATTAGCCTACAGCATGCTAACTCTATAGATCCTCCTATAGTTGTAGCTGATGCTAACATTATCCTTCAGCATGCTAACTCTATAGATCCTCCTATAGTTGTAGCTGATGCTAACATTAGCCTACAGCATGCTAACTCTATAGATCCTCCTATAGTTGTAGCTGATGCTAACATTATCCTTCAGCATGCTAACTCTATAGATCCTCCTATAGTTGTAGCTGACACTAACATTAGTTGACAAGATGCTAACTCTTAGGATCCTCTTGAAGTTGTAGCTGATGCTAACATTAGCCTACAGCATGCTAACTGTTGACCATCAGTAATCTGGGTGTTGTCGGTGCATGGAGACTTGTGTCTCAACATTTGGTGAGTTTTTGGACATTTTCGAGTTTAGCAGAAGCAGCTGGAGGAAGCAGGTGGGCTGAGAGGTTCATTCTGATTGGTTACCTGGCGGTAGTGGGGGTCTGGGCTATCCAGAGTTGGAATACTATTGGCTAGCTAGGTAGCAGGTGAGTCTAATTCTCAGTAGCTTGTGACCTAGTTCAGAGGGTTTAGTGACCTCATCTGAGGAAGCAGAAGGTGTTTGACTCGAGGTTCAATGTTTTTTGGTTGTTTTGAGTCTGGAATTATTTTGTGTCCACGTTTTTCTGGAGTGTTTTTATTTAAATTTGCAGTTTAAGTGAGAATCTACTTCTGAAACAGATTTTTTTTAACGGTTACAATGTTTGTTTATCTGTTCATCTTTTCTGTTTTCATTCTATTGTTCCTTAATAGCATCATAATTACATGTGTGTTATCTTATGTAAGTACAAACGCCTGTGTGTGTCTGATTTAATTATCCTCCAATCACAGCCAGCGCTCAGGACAGTTAACGAGGCGCTCGCTACTCGTTAAATAATTAAAATCATCTCATCAATATTCCATCTGCCAAGCAGCAGGCGGAGGAGAGGAGTTCAGACGGACCTCCTCACAAACACACTCAGCTTCCCATGATGCTCTAGGAGAATCCCCACGCTCATGTTGTGGTTTGAGGTCACGTGCACGCTCCCGGTGGACTCGTGCACGCTCCTTCAGGTTCAAACAGCAGGTGGAGGATTATTAATGTCTGACGTGCCAGATGTTTGCAGCCTCACATCTGTCTGACAACACACACAGACAGACAGACACACAAGCGCACGCGCGCGCACACACACACACATACACACACATACACACTCTGACTGTCAGGATTTGGGACAGTGTCAGAGGCAGCCAGCCAATCAGAGAGCAGCTCAGAGGTCACTCCCGCCCCTCTGTTTTGCCATGTCATTTCCTGGCTGGTTGCCATGGCACCAGAGGCAAGGTGTCCCCGTTTCCAACCCCACTGTGTGTGTGTGTGTGTGTGTGTGTGTGTGTGTGTGTGTGTGTGTGTGTGTGTGTGTGTGTGTGTGTGTGTGTGTAGGTGTGTGTGTGTGTGTGTGGGGGGGGGGGGACTGTCTGGTCACATAAACACTTTAACACAGTGAACATCAGAGCAGGTTATTTTTAGGTGATGTCCTCATAGTGATGGAAACTGTGTGTGTGTGTGTGGGTGTGTGTTGTCAGACTAATTGCTGCTGCTGTTGATGGTTGCTACAACATGAGTTTGATACAGTTAGCACTAATGAGCTGTGTGTGTTCTTCTGAGGAGATGCTAAATGCTAAGCTAGGCTAGGCTAAAGGCTAAACACTTCCTCCTCTCAGTGTTTGTGTAGATGCGCCGACCGTCGAACTTCTGGAGGAAGCTGCCTTGGCCCGGTGCATCATGGGATCTGCGGTCCTCTCCGTGCTCCTCCTCGTCTCCCTGGTGACGGTGTGTCCTGCAGGTGGCGCTGTGCTGTGTCCTCTGCAGTGTGTGTGTGAGACGCGACCCTGGTACACTCCTCAGTCAGTGTATCACCAGGCAAGGACGGTCGACTGCAACGAGCTGCACCTGCAGAGAGTCCCGGCCAACATCTCTGCTGACACGCAGGTAATGCTGACATCACACGCTGACATCACACGCTGGCATCACATGCTGACATCACACACTGACATCACATGCTGACATCACACAGGTAACGCTGACATCACATGCTGACATCACACACTGACATCATATGCTGACATCACACAGGTAACGCTGACATCACATGCTGAGATCACACAGGTAACGCTGACATCACACAGGTAATGCTGACATCACACAGGTAACGCTGACATCACACAGGTAACGCTGACATCATACAGGTAACGCTGACATCACATGCTGAAATCACACAGGTAACGCTGACATCACACACTGACATCACACACTGACATCATACAGGTAATGCTGACATCACACGCTGACATCACACAGGTAACGCTGACATCACACACTGACATCACACGCTGACATCATACAGGTAACGCTGACATCACATGCTGACATCACACACTGACATCATACAGGTAACGCTGACATCACACAGGTAATGCTGACATCACATGCTGACATCACATTGGAAACGCTGACATCGCATGCTGACATCACACAGGTAACATGACATCACACGCTGACATCACACAGGTAACGATGACATCATACAGGTAATGCTGACATCACATGCTGACATCACACAGGTAACACTGACATCATACAGGTAACCCTGACAGCACATGCTGACATCACACAGGTAACGCTGACATCACACAGGCAATGCTGACATCACACGCTGACATGCAGGTAACGCTGACATCACACGCTGACATCACACACTGACATCACACAGGTAACACTGACATCATACAGGTAACACTAACATCACATGCTGACACACAGGTAAAGCTGACATCACACAGGTAACGCTGACATCACATGCTGACATCACACAGGTAACGCTGACATCACACGCTGACACGCAGGTAACACTGACGTCACACAGGTAACGCTGAAATCACACACTGACATCACACACTGACATCATACAGGTAACGCTGACATCACACAGGTAATGCTGACATCACACAGGTAACGCTGACATCACACAGGTAATGCTGACATCATACAGGTAACGCTGACATCACATGCTGACATCACACAGGTAACGCTGACATCACACACTGACATCACACACTGACATCATACAGGTAATGCTGACATCACACAGGTAATGCTGACATCACACGCTGACATCACACAGGTAACGCTGACATCACACACTGACATCACACGCTGACATCATACAGGTAACGCTGACATCACAAGCGGACATCACACACTGACATCATACAGGTAACGCTGACATCACACAGGTAATGCTGACATCACACAGGTAACGCTGACATCACACACTGACATCACACGCTGACATCATACAGGTAACGCTGACATCACATGCTGACATCACACACTGACATCATACAGGTAACGCTGACATCACACAGGTAATGCGGACATCACATGCTGACATCACACGGGAAACGCTGACATCACATGCTGACATCACACAGGTAACATGACATCACACGCTGACATCACACAGGTAACGATGACATCATACAGGTAATGCTGACATCACATGCTGACATCACACAGGTAACGCTGACATCACATAGGTAACGCTGACAGCACATGCTGACATCACACAGGTAACGCTGACATCACACAGGTAATGCTGACATCACACGCTGACATGCAGGTAACGCTGACATCACACACTGACATCACACACTGACATCATACAGGTAATGCTGACATCACACAGGTAATGCTGACATCACACGCTGACATCACACAGGTAACGCTGACATCACACACTGACATCACACGCTGACATCATACAGGTAACGCTGACATCACAAGCGGACATCACACACTGACATCATACAGGTAACGCTGACATCACACAGGTAATGCTGACATCACACAGGTAACGCTGACATCACACACTGACATCACACGCTGACATCATACAGGTAACGCTGACATCACATGCTGACATCACACACTGACATCATACAGGTAACGCTGACATCACACAGGTAATGCGGACATCACATGCTGACATCACACGGGAAACGCTGACATCACATGCTGACATCACACAGGTAACATGACATCACACGCTGACATCACACAGGTAACGATGACATCATACAGGTAATGCTGACATCACATGCTGACATCACACAGGTAACGCTGACATCACATAGGTAACGCTGACAGCACATGCTGACATCACACAGGTAACGCTGACATCACACAGGTAATGCTGACATCACACGCTGACATGCAGGTAACGCTGACATCACACGCTGACATCACACGCTGACATCACACACTGACATCACACAGGTAACGCTGACATCACACAGGTAACGCTGACATCACACACTGACATCACACACTGACATCACACACTGACATCACACAGGTAACGCTGACATCACACGGGTAATGCTGACATCACACGCTGACATCACACAGGTAACGCTGACATCACACACTGACATCACACGCTGACATCATACAGGTGGCGTTGACATCACATGCTGACATCACACAGGAAACGCTGACATCACATGCTGACATCACACAGGTAACGCTGACATCACATGCTGACATCACATTCTGACATCACATGCTGACATCACACACTGACATCATATGCTGACATCACACAGGTAACGCTGATATCACATGCTGACATCACACAAGTAACGCTGACATCACACGCTGACACGCAGGTAACGCTGACGTCACACAGGTAACGCTGAAATCAGAGACTGACATCACACACTGACATCATACAGGTAACGCTGACATCACATGCTGACATCACACAGGTAAAGCTGACATCACACAGGTAACGCTGACATCACACGCTGACATCACACAGGTAACGCTGACATCACATGCTGACATCACACAGGTAACATGACATCACACGCTGAATCACACAGGTAACGATGACATCATACAGGTAACGCTGACATCACACGCTGACACGCAGGTAACGCTGACATCACACGCTGACATCACACAGGTAATGCTGACATCACACACTGACATCACACACTGACATCATACAGGTAATGCGGACATCACATGCTGACACACAGGTAACGCTGACATCACACATGTAACACTGACATCACACGCTGACATCATACAGGTAACGCTGACATCACACACTGACATCACACGCTGACATCATACAGGTAACGCTGACATCACACAGATAACGCTGACATCACATGCTGACATCACACAGGTAACGCTGACATCATACAGGTAACGCTGACATCACATGCTGAAATCACACGGGTAGCGCTGACATCACATGCTGACATCACACAGGTAACGCTGACGTCATACAGGTAACGCTGACAGCACATGCTGACATCACACAGGTAACGCTGACATCACACAGGTAACGCTGACATCACACACTGACATCATACAGGTAATGCTGACATCACACAGGTAATGCTGACATCACATGCTGACATCACACAGGTAACGCTGAAATCACAAGCTGACATCACACAGGTTACGCTGACATCACACACTGACATCACACACTGACATCATACAGGTAACACTGACATCACACAGGTAATGCTGACATCACACGCTGACATCACACAGGTAACGCTGACATCACACACTGACATCACACGCTGACATCATACACGTAGCGCTGACATCACATGCTGACATCACACAGGAAACGCTGACATCACATGCTGACATCACACAGGTAACATGACATCACACGCTGACATCACACAGGTAACGCTGACATCATACAGGTAACGCTGACATCACATGCTGACATCACACAGGTAACGCTGACATCATACAGGTAACGCTGACAGCACATGCTGACATCACACAGGTAACGCTGACATCAGACAGGTAATGCTGGCATCACACGCTGACACGCAGGTAACGCTGACATCACACGCTGACATCACACAGGTAACGCTGACATCACACGGGTAATGCTGACATCACACGCTGACATCACACAGGTAACGCTGACATCACACACTGACATCACACGCTGACATCATACAGGTGGCGTTGACATCACATGCTGACATCACACAGGAAACGCTGACATCACATGCTGACATCACACAGGTAACGCTGACATCACATGCTGACATCACATTCTGACATCACATGCTGACATCACACACTGACATCATATGCTGACATCACACAGGTAACGCTGATATCACATGCTGACATCACACAAGTAACGCTGACATCACACGCTGACACGCAGGTAACGCTGACGTCACACAGGTAACGCTGAAATCAGAGACTGACATCACACACTGACATCATACAGGTAACGCTGACATCACATGCTGACATCACACAGGTAAAGCTGACATCACACAGGTAACGCTGACATCACACGCTGACATCACACAGGTAACGCTGACATCACATGCTGACATCACACAGGTAACATGACATCACACGCTGAATCACACAGGTAACGATGACATCATACAGGTAACGCTGACATCACACGCTGACACGCAGGTAACGCTGACATCACACGCTGACATCACACAGGTAATGCTGACATCACACACTGACATCACACACTGACATCATACAGGTAATGCGGACATCACATGCTGACACACAGGTAACGCTGACATCACACATGTAACACTGACATCACACGCTGACATCATACAGGTAACGCTGACATCACACACTGACATCACACGCTGACATCATACAGGTAACGCTGACATCACACAGATAACGCTGACATCACATGCTGACATCACACAGGTAACGCTGACATCATACAGGTAACGCTGACATCACATGCTGAAATCACACGGGTAGCGCTGACATCACATGCTGACATCACACAGGTAACGCTGACGTCATACAGGTAACGCTGACAGCACATGCTGACATCACACAGGTAACGCTGACATCACACAGGTAACGCTGACATCACACACTGACATCATACAGGTAATGCTGACATCACACAGGTAATGCTGACATCACATGCTGACATCACACAGGTAACGCTGAAATCACAAGCTGACATCACACAGGTTACGCTGACATCACACACTGACATCATACAGGTAACACTGACATCACACAGGTAATGCTGACATCACACGCTGACATCACACAGGTAACGCTGACATCACACACTGACATCACACGCTGACATCATACACGTAGCGCTGACATCACATGCTGACATCACACAGGAAACGCTGACATCACATGCTGACATCACACAGGTAACATGACATCACACGCTGACATCACACAGGTAACGCTGACATCATACAGGTAACGCTGACATCACATGCTGACATCACACAGGTAACGCTGACATCATACAGGTAACGCTGACAGCACATGCTGACATCACACAGGTAACGCTGACATCAGACAGGTAATGCTGGCATCACACGCTGACACGCAGGTAACGCTGACATCACACGCTGACATCACACAGGTAACGCTGACATCACACACTGACATCACATACTGACATCATACAGGTAAAGCTGACATTACACAGGTAACGCTGACATCATACAGGTAACGTTGACATCACATAGGTAACACTGACATCACATGCTGACACACAGGTAATTCTGACATCACACGCTGACATCACACGCTGACATCATAGAGGTAACGCTGACATCACACAGGTAATGCTGACATCACGCAGGTAACGCTGACAGCACATGCTGACATCACACAGGTAACGCTGACATCACACAGGTAATGCTGGCATCACACGCTGACACGCAGGTAACGCTGACATCACACGCTGACATCACACAGGTAACGCTGACATCACACACTGACATCACATACTGACATCATACAGGTAACGCTGACATTACACAGGCAACGCTGACATCATACAGGTAACGTTGACATCACATAGGTAACACTGACATCACATGCTGACACACAGGTAATGCTGACATCACACGCTGACATCACACACTGACATCACACGCTGACATCATACAGGTAACGCTGACATCACACAGGTAATGCTGACATCACACGCTGACATCACACAGGTAACGCTGACATCACACACTGACATCACACGCAGATATCATACAGGTAACGCTGACATCACACACTGACATCACACGCTGACATCATACAGGTAACGCTGACATCACATGCTGACATCACACAGGTAACGCTGACATCACATGCTGACATCACACAGGTAACATGACATCACTCGCTGACATCACACAGGTAACGGTGACATCATACAGGTAACGCTGACATCACACGCTGACACGCAGGTAACGCTGACATCACACAGGTAATGCTGACATCACACACTGACATCACACACTGACATCATACAGGTAATGCTGACATCACATGCTGACACGCAGGTAAGGCTGACATCACACATGTAACACTGACATCACACGCTGACATTATACAGGTATCGCTGACATCACACACTGACATCACAAGCTGACATCATACCGGTAACGCTGACATCACACAGGTAACGCTGACATCACATGCTGACATCACACAGGTAACGCTGACATCATACAGGTAACGCAGACAGCACATGCTGACATCACAGAGGTAACGCTGACATCACATGCTGACATCACACAGGTAACGCTGACATCATACAGGTAACGCTGACATCACATGCTGAAATCACACAGGTAACACTGACATCACATGCTGACATCACACAGGTAACGCTGACGTCATACAGGTAACGCTGACAGCACATGCTGACATCACACAGGTCACGCTGACATCACATGCTGACATCATTGTGGTCCTCCTGTACTTTTTTGTGTCACATCACACAACGTTGATGATAAAATAGATATTACTGATTTCTTGGTTTCTTTCCGAAACATTGTAAATATGTTGTAAATATGTTGTAAGCGTGTTGTAAGCGTGTTGTAGGCGTGTTGTAAATGTGTTTCTTGTCCTGTGTTTCAGCTGCTGTTGCTGCAGAGCAACAACATCTCCTCCATCACCACTGAGCTCCAGAGTCTGACCAACCTGACCGAGCTCGACCTGTCTCAGAACCACTTCACTCAGGTAACTAGCCTGCACTCCGACGCCCCATAAACACTGTTTCTGTTCCGGTTCTACTGGTTTTTGTCTCCGTCCAGGTGAGCTCCATGGGTCTGTCCTCTCTGGGCCGCCTGGTCACTCTGTACCTTGAGGAGAACCACATCGAGGAGCTGGAGGACTTCAGCCTGAGGAACCTGTCCAGTCTGGAGGAGCTCTACATCAACCACAACCACATCTCCTCCATCGGACCCAAAGCCTTTGCTGGCCTCACCAACCTGCTGAGGTAACCACAGCTTCTTGTTCTTCTTCTTTTCCTCATAAAAGACCACTAGAACCACCCAAAAGACTGTCAGAGCTTATAACTTCCCGAAGGACCATTAAACCCGCCTAACAGAGCTCTAGAACCCTAAAATCACAAAGACAATAATGGTGTCACTTGAACCTCAGATAAAGAACCATCTGAGGGACATTTAGAACCAAAAGTGAACCATGAAACTCCCCAAAACACCCAGAACCTCTTCAGTGACCACAGAAACAACCCATGTAACCTTAAGAACCTCTCCAGTGACCACAAAGCTACGTAAAGGGATCACTAGGACCTCACAGGGACCACCAGAACTAGAACTTTTTAAAGCACAAATCCACTTAATTTCCCCCTAGAACCCAATCAAGGACCACAAATATCCCAAAGGAATCACTAGAGTCTCCATTAAAGGACCACGAGAACCATGTAAGGGATCCATTCAACCTCCTGTGAGGAACCTTAGACCCTGTTCAGTGAACCAGATTCTCCCAGTGGCCATCAAAACTACCTAGAGGATTTCCAGAACCATTTAAACTCAATTTTGACAGCTAGAACCCTTTGATCCACCTCAGTGACCATAAGAACCTCTTCATTAAGCGCAAGAACCACCTGACAGATGACTAGAACCTTAGAATTACCTTCGTTTCTTTTGTTTCTCAATGTTCTGCTCATTTCATGTCTCTGAATAACTTCCTGCCCTGTGTCCGGTCTTGTAGGCTCCACCTCAACTCCAACCGTCTCGTGGCCATCGACAGTCGCTGGTTCGAGTCCCTGCCATCCCTGGAGATCCTGATGATTGGAGAGAACCCCATCCTGGGTTTGGAGGAGAAGAACTTCCTGCCCCTATCCCGCCTCCACAGCCTGGTCCTGGCTGGGATGGGTCTGGCCTCCGTCCCGTCCGCCGCCTTCCTGGGCCTCGACTACCTGGAGAGCCTCTCCTTCTATGACAACCGGCTCAGGTGCCGTTGCAGTTTCACTTTTATTTGTAGAAGTTCAGAGAGTAAAGCATTGAGTCCAGCTGTCTGTAATCTGAACAATGTGGACAAACCACTGTCCTCCTTGCAGGTCTGTTCCCAGGGACGCTCTGAGCGTGCTCCCAAACCTCAAGTTCCTGGACCTGAACAGGAACCCAATCAGTCGAGTCCAGCAGGGAGATTTCCAGAACCTTCAACACCTGGAGGAGCTCAGGTCAGTCTGACTGCAAAATCCATAATCCTAGTCCGAGTCCCTGATGTTTGGTCTGTCTTAAATTGAGTTTAACGCAGCTGCTATTTACAGTTCCTGTCTCTGCCTCTAGAGGACACTGTTCTGTAGTTCCTGTCTCTGCCTGTAGAGGGTAGTGTTCTGTAGTTCCTGTCTCTCGAGGGCAGTGTTCTGTAGTTCTTGTCTCTGCCTGTAGAGGGCAGTGTTCTGTAGTTCTTGTCTCTGCCTGTAGAGGGCAGTGTTCTGTAGTTCCTCTCCGGCCTGTAGAGGGCAGTGTTCTGTAGTTCCTCTCCGGCCTGTAGAGGGCAGTGTTCTGTAGTTCATCTCCGGCCTGTAGAGGGCAGTGTTCTGTAGTTCCTGGCTCAGCCTGTAGAGGGCAGTGTTCTGGTACCTCCCTGTATCACAGTCAGTGTGTTGAGGTTGTCTTCTGTTTGGCTTCAGTCTGAACAACATGGAGGAGCTGCTGATGGTGGAGCGAGCAGCTTTCCAGAACCTTCCAGAAATCGCCAAACTGGAGCTCTGCAACAACCCAAAGCTGTCGTACATCGACCCGCAGGCCTTCAGGTGACTTTCTGAGCTGATTTCTGCTTTTCTCTTTCTGTTAATGAGAAAATAGATTCATAAACTGCGTTACAATCCAGGAGTCCAGGCTGAACCAGGTTCTACCAAAAGCAGCAGATAGACGCTGTCTACCCATGATTAGCAAAGATTTAAGGAAGATCAGTTCAACACAACATCAAAAGCAAACTTCTCCTTGGAGCTGAATAGTTTAGACTACCTATCAACAACATAACCACTAAACCAAAAACCTAACCGCTCTAACCAAACCGAAGTACCAGAAACACCCATAAACTAAAACTATCAATGATTTCCTGATATGAAATGTTCAACCATCCGAGTGTCCCTGTCTAAGACTTTACCTCCAAATAAACACATCTAGTTCCTGTAACGAGATTCCCAGCCGAACCACACCGGGACAAGATCAACTCCTCACTAAACAGCCATTTAAGACTTTTAAAGCCAGAAGAGCCGTTTGATTGGAGGCTGTAGTGGGGTCTTATCCAATCCAGTTTCAGCTCTGGAGAGGGTAGGCGGGACAACGGAGGTTGGTACAACCAACCAGGATGAATGTACGAAGCTGTTCACAAGTTATTGTCAGGAAAGGTGGAGAGGGAGAACAACGGTTCGCAGGTGAGAGCTGACAGCAGATTCAGAGCAAAGACATTAACCTAAAGACATTAATCAAACACAGAGACTAAAAACTGGAAAGAGACACACAAAATGACCAAAATGGGATGCAAAAGGCCCAAAATAGTGTGTGAAACGACGGCAAAGAGGTACAGAATTTGTATATATGGCCACAAAACCACCAAAGTTTGGCATGAAATAACAGAGACAAAGAGCAACAGCTTGTGTGTTAAAGTGTTTTGTGTACCCGTCCGTCCACCCCGTCCTCCAGAAGGTGGTGATGGCTGACAGCAGGATCAGGTTTTAAGACACAAAATTACCAAAAGAGGCACAACAACAACTAAATGACCAAAAGAAGACATGAAATGGCCACAAAATTTGACAAACGAATGCAAAATGATAAAAATACACAAAGTGACTGTAAAGGGACACAAAATAAGACATTAACCAACCACAGAGAGGCACTAAAAATTGGAAAGAGACACATGAAATGACCATAATGAAATGAAAGAGGCCCAAAATAATATGCAAAATGACCACAAAGAGACAAAAAATGAGTACACGGGGACACAAAATGACCAAAATTTGACATGAAATGACACCAAGAGACACATAGAACGTAGTTGAACAACAGCGTTTTGTTGACCCGTCTGTCCACCCTGTCCTCCTGAAGCTGGTGAAGGCTGATAGCAGGCTCAGATACAAAACTACCAAATGAGGCACGACAACAAAAAGACAATAAGTGACCAAAATAAGATGTAAAATGGCCTAAAAATTTGACAGACGAATGCAAAATGACAAAGATACACAAAGGGACGAAAATGAGACATTAACCAACCACAAAGAGACACTAAAAATTGGAAAGAGACATAATACAACCAAAACTAGATGCAAAACAACCACAAGGAGACAAAAAATGAGTATATAGGGACACAAAACAACCAAAATCTGCCATGAAATGACACCAAGGGACACATAAAACCTGGTTGAACAACAGCGTTTTGTTGACCCGTCCATCCACCCTGTCCTCCTGAACCCTTCTTAACCCTCGTGTCGTCCTGCGGGTAAAATTGACCCGGTTTAAAGTTTGAAAATGTGGAAAAATATATATATTTTCACAGTGAAACTTCTGATGTCCACATTTTCAACATTTTTGGGAAATCTTTGAACAATTTTTGATGGAAAAAAAGAAATGTTAAAAATGTTTCGTAAGAACATTCACATAAAAATCAACCAAAATCCAGCAAATTTCACTGGATTTTGGTTGATTTTTATGTGAATGTTCTAAAAGAAAATATTAGAAGTTTTACTGATATATATGGAATCACTTTAGATATTTCTAGGATTTTTGGGGAAGATTTTTACTTATTTTTTGAAAATAATTACAAGAATTTTCTTGCCAAATTTGGGGGATTTCTTAAAAATAAAACTTTTAAGGACTTATTGGAATTTTCTTCCTGAAGGTTTTGCAAGTTTTCAGAAATTTGGGGAATTTTTGGCTGAATTTTTGGATTTGTTTCAGATAAAAAATAATATTTTTTGGTGGCCGTAAATGAAGGCAACAGGAGGGTTAAATCAGGATCTAGTTACTGCTTCGTCTCGTCCTTTAATCAGGATCTATCTGTTGCTAACGTTTTGTCTCGTCCCTCAGCGACCTGTCGTCCCTCCGGACCCTCCTCCTCCACAGTAACCAGCTGAGCCTGCTGTCAGGGGACGTCCTGTCCTCTCTGTCCTCCCTGGAGGAGGTGTCTCTGCACTCCAACCCGCTGCGCTGCGACTGCCTGTCCTCCTGGGGGCCTCACCTGGGCAACCAGTCACACCTGAAGCTGCTCGAGGCCCCCATCACCCTCTGCTCCTCCCCGCCGCACCTGATTGGTAGGGAGCTGCAGGAAGTGGTGGCGGCCGGCTGGGGAGGGGGCGGAGCCAACAGCTGCCTGCCTCACATCTCCCCCCACGCCTTCCCCCCCGCCATGAACATCAGCGCCGGGCAGCCAATCACGCTGGAGTGCTGGGCGGATGCAGAACCCGTCCCCCAGTTCTATTGGGTGACGCCTAACGGAGACAAGGTGGGCGGAGCCACGAGTCTGTGATGCACTCCGATACTTAAAGACACACAACAACTGTACACAAACAACTGTAAGCAGACACACAGCAACTGTAAACAAACAACAACTGTAAACAAATAAAGAACTGTAAACAAATCAACAACTCTAAATGAATAAACAACAATTGTAAACAGACACACAACTGTGAACAAACACAGCTGTAAAAGAATGTATATATATATATATATATATATATATATATATATATATATATATATATATATATATACATATATATATATATATATATATATACATATATATATATATATATATGTATATATATATATATATATATATACATATATATATATATATATATAAAATAACGCAATTAATTGCATCCTCCTCAGTTTCTTCATTTCTGGCACACCAGTAACTCTGATGAACCCTCCAGCCCAGTAGGTGGCGGTAATGAACCTAAAGTCTGTTTGTAGCCATGAAGAAGAAGCACAGGAAGCACTGAGTGAAGTCAGGCTCTGGTGAACAGTGAAGGAAGACCAGATTGAGCTTGTTGGACAGAAAATTTCCTTTTAAAAATCTTCCTGATGGCAGCTTGGATAAAAGCCTGGTTGTGTATAAATTGTACAACAAAGAGTTTTCTGATCACTGCGTCACTTCAAGCCGACGGAATCACCTCAATGTAAAACATGTTGCTGTTAGCACCAGAGCTAACGTTAGCTACGAGTCATGCTAACGGCTAACGGTGTAGCCATCCCATAATAGACCACTTTTCTAGACAGTGCTTGAGTTTACAGAAAGTCTTCAAATGCTGAATAAAATCGCTATAATTGCACTTAGATTTGCAGTAATCTGTGAATCTAGCAGACAGATGAAAAATGCAGATGAATAGAAATGAAACATTTTTGTGGTTTAAGTTTTTACTCCATCAAGGCTCTGCCTCCTTGGAGGAGGAAGAACCTAAACAACAAAAATATCTCTTTTAATAACCTCATTACTTACTTTTCTTTTTGTTTTAAAAAAAAATAAATAAAAATTGGTATTCCTATAAAAAGAACCATCAAAATTCCACCATTTTTCAGACCCAGAAAAGATGAAAACAGAATGAATCTCTGGATTTTCAACTTTCTGAAGCTCCTTGAACTACTTATGCTGATTTTATGTGCCATACAGTAGAAAAAAACAACTAAATTCAGGCTTTAAGTCATCAAAATCACTTTTTTCTATATGTCCCATTTTCCTTTTTTTAAAATTTGAATTATAAACACATATATGTCTATTCATTGATTCAACTGTCAACCACAATTTTATTTGAATTGGAAAACTTCATTTATTGTGTCAAATATTGCTATTTGACAAAACTGCAATTATTGCGATTAATTAATTACAAAGCCTGTAGTTAATTAGATTAAATTTTTTAATCGCATCCCACTACTAATATATATATATACGTATATATATGTAATTATATATTATAATTATTATATATCTATATATATACATATATATAATAATTTAGTGTAATAGACATAAATAAAGTACACCTTTAAAGACGTATCAAAGACTGATTGTCGTTGTGAATATTCCTACCTTCTCAGGTGAGTTCAGAGGCGATGGCTGCACCAATCATCTCGGAGGAGGGGCGTGGCCTGAGCTGGAGGAAGAGGAAGCACCGAGTGTCTGAACCTGGAGCTCTGGTCATCGAACACGCCGAGCCGTCGGACACAGGTCAGTCTGAGTCTCATGCACCTGAAGCTCCTGTTGACTCCGCCTCCCTGACACCTGTCCTTCTCCCTCAGGTGTGTACACCTGCGTGGCCTGGAACGCCGAGGGAGCCGACACCAAGAGTGTCTCCGTGTCCGTGGACTCTGAGGGGGGCTGGAGGGGTGGCGAGCCCAACAGAGAGCAGCTGTGGCCGGGCAACACGTCCAGCGCTGCAGCCTCCCTGGTGGTTCTGGCCAAGGTTCCTGCTGACAGCTGTTATTTATAAAAACACACGTTTACTTTCATCTCCTGATGTACTACATAAATAGGAGTTAGGAGTATTGTTATTAATATTAAGATAGTCAACTATCTACCAGGATGACTGATACTTATTTTTATGTTTTAATTATTGTATATATTTTTTTACTTGGTAAAAAAGAAAACTAAAAAAGTATAAATTATGATAATTACTATTTCTAATAATTCATCATTATTTTTATTATTATAACGATGAAATATAATGATAATAATTAATTATAATCTTGAAAGACACCTAAATGATAGTAATTATTATTTTAACTTATAATTATTTATAATAATTCATACTTATTTTTATTATTATAAAAGTGAAATATAATTCTAATAATTAAATATAAATAAGTACTTATAATCTTGAAAGACAACTAAATAATAATCATTATTATTACCATTATTATATTTTTATATAGTCAGTCTGGTTGTTTACAATTTTTATATTTAGTTTTTTGGGTCATATAAAGATTACACATTTTTATTTTTAAAATAAAGTATTAATATTAATTCATTAATTTAAATGTTAAATATTAATAATAATATATTTTTAAAAACACAATGTTGTTTAATTTTGTTTTATTTTATTATTGTGGCCAACTACATATCTGTAGCATTTACTTTTTTTAATATTTATTTATTACTGTAAGAGGATTACCTAAAAGGTGCAAAATTGTTATTATTATTATTATTATTATTATTATTATTATTATTATTATTATTATTATTATTCATAATAATAATAATAATGATAATAATAATAATAATGATAATAATAATAGTTTGTTTTGTTTTAGCATAGCTAACTATATATTAGGATTCTGTAGCTTTTATATTCAACTTTGGTATATTTTTGTTTGATGCATTTAAAAAATATTTAATACTTTAATTTAATTGAATTTTTATTTTATTTAATTTTATTTCTATTTTACTTTATTTTATTTTATTGTTGACTACATATCTGTAATTATCTTAAATATTACTGGTATATTAAATATTTAAATACTACTATTATATTACATATTTTAAAAATATTTAATTTAATACATTTTAAATAATTCATTAATGATTAATTAATTATTCAAATTCTTATGTAATAATAAATGTAAAAATACTAGTGAAATATTTAATATAAAAAAAAATGTTAAATACAAATTTTTGTGGAATATATGTTGTTTTTTTTAAATAACCGTAATATTTAATATTATAATTTTTATCCAGTTGGTTGTGGCTGATTCATGTTCTGGTTCTGCTTCTACAGTAACTTCTTCCAGTAATTCTCTGGTTCTGGTTCTGGTTCTGGTTCTTCAGGTGGTTCATGCCCAGTCGGTGGTTCTGGAGTGGAGGTTGTATCCCAGCAGAGGAGCCTCGTCTGTGGGTCAGAACCAGCAGGACGTCCCCCTCCCTCTGCCCCACTGGACCAGCGCCACCATCTACATCGACAACCCGACCATCAGCTACACGGCAAAGGTACCGCTATTCAACCTCCGCTGGACCTCCAGGTCCCACGAGTTCTGACTCGACTCAACTCCAGTTTAAGTTTAACTTGGTTTAACACAACCTTTAATCCTCTGAGGTTCGTTTAGTCCCTCACAGGTCGGGTCGTCACAACAAGTCAAAGTCCAGTCAGGTCGAGTCCTGTTATCGACAGCGAGTCAAATAGAGTCGAGTCGAGTTAAGAAAAGTCAAATCAGGTCAAATTGGGTCAGGTTCAGTCAAGTTAACTCAAGTCAGCAGAAAAATAGCCGAGTAAATCGAGTCACGTCGAATCAAGTTATATCGAGTCAACTTGACGCAACTGGAATTAAGTCAAGTCAAGTTGAGTCAAGTCACTGAGGCTCAGGCAGGTAGGTCCAAGTCAGTTTAAGTTAAATAATGTCGAGTGACATCGAATCTAAGTGAGTTAGGCAGATCCTAAAACAAGTCAAGTCAGATCAAGTCGAGTTATCTGGAGTCGAGTTAATAAGGTCCAAGAAAATGTGTCCAAGTCAAGTTAAATAAGATCAGTTTGGATCAGGTAGAGTTGAGTCACATGGAATCAGTCAATCGAGCCAGATCAAGTCAAGTTAGGGTGACTCAAATGGAATTTGAATCGAGTCACATCAAGATGAGTCATGTCCATGAGGCTGAAGCCAGTGGGTCCAAGTCAGCTTAAGTTAAGTCAAATCGAGTCATTTATTAAACTGAGGTCGAGTGGATGGAGTCACATCGATGAAACAGAGTCAAGTCATGAGGTCATGACATGAACTCTGTCAGGTCAAATTAAGTCAGATCTATTCAAGTTCATTCAGGTCAAGTTGATGAAGTTGAGACGAACTTTTCCAAGTCAGTTTAATTACGGTCAACCTGGATCAGGTAGAGGTGAGTCACACTGAATCAGGGGGAAATGTCAGTAAACCGAGTCAGATAGAATCAAATGAGGTCGAGTCAACTTGACACAAATGGAATTAAGTCGTGTCAAATCGAGTCAGAGCCAGTTGAGTCAAGTCGATTTAAAGTGAGGCTCAGGAAAGTGGATCCATGCCAGTTTAAGTTGAGTCAAGTCGAGTCACTTATGAAACTGAGGTCGAGTGGCTCGAGTCACGTCGATGAAACAGAGTCCAGTGGAGTTGAGCCAGTCTAAAACAAGTCAGGGTAAACACGGTGGTTGCAGCATCATGATGTGAAGCAGAAGTTCAGGCAAGTAGATCCAAGTCCGTTAAAATCGAGTCTCTCAGTGACTCAGGCTGACCTTGAAACAAGTCAAGTAAATGGAGTCAGACCAAGTCGAGTCTGAACTGACCTGTTTTCCCCTCCGGCATTGATCTTCCAGTTGAAGTTCAGGTCTGTTCAGGTTTTACTTCCTTCTTGTCTCTGCAGGTTCCTGTCGACGTTCAGGAGTACAACGTGACTCACCTGCTTCCTGCCACCCAATACCACGTCTGCCTGACCATCTCCTCCGCCCCCGCCTCCTCCTTTAGCTCCTCCCCCTCCCCCATCCCCTCCTCCTCCTCGCCCCTCCCCCCAGCGCCAGTCCACACTTCCTGTCTGAACGTCACCACCAAGGACTCGGGCTTCTCGGTGGAGCTGGTGGCATCGCGGCGCAGCAGCGTGGCGCTGGCGGCCGTCATGGGCTCCATGTTCGCCCTGTCCATCATGGCGCTGCTGGTGGTCTACATGGGCCGCCGCGTCCAGCAGCACAAGTCCTGTGGACACTCACTGAAGAAGTACATGCAGCACGCCACGTCCATCCCGCTGAACGAGCTGTACCCGCCGCTCATCACGCTGTGGGAGAGCGAGGCCGAGAAGGACAAGGACAACCAGGAGGACGAGCAGGAGGGCGGCGTCAGAGGGGCGGAGCCTGGGGGCGGCCAGATCGACACCACCAAGACCTACATGTGGTAGCCGGGGGGGGGGGGGGGGGGGGGGGGGGGGGGGGGGGATCTACAGGATGGACCAATCAGCTGCTTCCTTCATGTTTCAGCCCGTTAACAACAAACACGGCTGCTGATCAGTTTCAGTTATTGATCCGACCGATCTCCAGCATTCAAACGCTGCTGCTGCCTTCAACTCTTCAGTCCTTTATTCTTTGAAAATTTACTTCAAGTAATTTAATTTATTCAGCTTTATTGTCAAATACATAAAACTCCCTGAAACACAAAGCAAACAATAAATTAACAAGAAAATGAAGAAAAAGTCTATTTTTTAAATTGAGCAAAATCTGTCTGAGATGTTTTCAGGAAAGTTATCTCTTTTATGTAAATTAATTTTTCTACAAAAACTGAATTTGTCCATTTTGTTTGTAAATATGTATAAATATAGACACTGAAATTTCAAAAAAGCTCCTATAGGAGAAATTCTTCATCTCAATAAGAAGTTCCTCTATTAATGAACATCTCATATATATAAAAACACTACTGTTTAAAAAATTGGAGTCACTTCAATGTAGTTTTTAATCAATGGAGAATGTAAAATAAGTCGTCTTATAACACCGCGTGACAACGTATTCTTCCGCTCTGCTCACCAGCTACTTCCACGTAACCAGTTCTGATGTAACCATGAAACGGCGTGCGTCATAAACCGAAGACCCCCTATTACTGGCACCATTTTCCAGCATAATGCACACTTCAGGTATCGTAGATCATCTGTAGTTCCTGGTTGTTCCACCAGATGGAGCCTCTTCCTGTTTAATGCTGTAGAGACCAGAGGAGGCGTCACTCAGACTACAGTTAATGTTAAAGCAGAGAGCATTGTGGGAGTTTAGCAGCAACAGGCTCCATGACAAAGACTTCTGTGGAGGTTAATGACCTCCAACCAGAGCTGATGTGAGAATGTTCTTCCTACACCATCTTTTAGTTGTAGGAGCTTCAGGAGAAACCAGCTGGACTTCTCTGAATGATGTTTGAGACGTCTTCCAGAGAAGTCCAGTTGGATTCTACTGGTTTCACCATGACAAAGACTTCACAGGAGGTTAATGACCTCCAACCATGTCATCTACACTACCATTCAAAAGTTTGGGGCCACTTAGAAATGTCCTTATTTTTGAAAGAAAAGCATTTTCTTTCAATGGAGAATGTAAACAAAGTCGTCTTATAGCACCACATGATGACGTATTCGTCCGCTCCGCTCGCCAGCTAGTTCCACGTAACCAGTTCTGACGTAACAATGAAATGGCGTGCATCGTAAACCGAGGACCGCCTGTTACTGGCACCATTTTCTGACATAATATACACTTGAGGTATCATAGGTTAGCTGTAGTTCCTGGTTGTTCCACCAGGTGGAGCCCCTTCCTATTTAATGTTGTAGAGACCAGAGGCGGCGTCACCTAGGAACAGGCACCATGACAAAGACTTCTGAGGATGTTAATGACCTCCAACCAGAACTGATGGGAGAACGTTCTTCCTACACCACCTTTTAGTTGTAGGAGCTTTCACCATGATCACCAGGACCTGGATGAGTTTAGCAGCAACGGGCACCATGACAAAGACTTCTGTGGAGGTTAATGCCCTCCAACCATGTCATATACTCCACCGTTCCAAAGTTTGGGGTCACTCAGAAATGTCTTTATTTTTGAAAGAAAAGCAGTTTTTTTTCAATGAAGATAACATTAAATGAATGATAAATCCAGTCTAGACATTGTTAATGTGGTAAATGACTATTGTAGCTGGAAACAGCTGATTTTTAATGGAATATCTCCATAGGGGTACAGAGGAACATTTCCAGCAACCATCACTCCTGTGTTCTTGGGCCTGGGAGAGTTTCTCAAAAACTTAGAACCAGGAACCAGAGGTTACCTAGAACTTGATGAAAGACCCTGTACCCCTCTCACTTTACTCCAAGGTCCTTCAATTACTTCAAGGAACTATAAAACACTCTGGTGTCCCAAAGAGCCACATGGTGGATGTTTAGAACCTCCTGAAGAACCTATTAGAGCTCCTCGGTGATGTCTGGCACCTCCTTTGTAACCTTTAGATCATGCTCGAGGAACTTTGGAGACCTTCAGATAAACCTCAAAAAATGTAGTTTCCTTCTCAAATATTCCCAAACTCACAACATCATTTGAAGGACATCTGGAACCTTCTCAAGACCCTGAAAATTCCCCCAAAGTCTAATGCTACATTGTGTTAGCTAGTGATGTTGAAAGGCCAATTGATGATTGGAAAACCCTTGTGCAATAAAAATGTGAGTTTTCATGTAAAACATGAAATTGTCTGGGTGACCCCAGACTTTTGAACAGTAGTGTACGTATAAATATAGAAACTAAATTTCAAAAAAGCTCCTAAAGAAGAGATTCTTAATCCCAACAAGACTTTCCTCCATATGTATAAATATATATAAATATAAACCGACTTTAGCGTCATTGTTGTTTTAATCTCAAACTTGTGTGTAAATTAGCAAAAATATGTTTAACTCTGGAGGTTTCTGGAAGGACACCGTGTTTATTAGAAGAAATATATTTAATAGAGAAAATAAATCTGATCATTCATTTTTTCTCTTTATCTGCTTCATACTTTTATTAAACCAAACACTGAATGTTTTTAGTGTTTCCTCTATTAGATGGAAACAGCTGCTGCTCTCATATTTAGTTTTTTTGGGGGGCTGAAACATGAAAAAGCAGCTTTAAGTTTCTGTTCTGAGCAGCTTCTTCTGTCCAAACGGACAAACGGACGGATGGAAATGTCGCCGATCGGCTGCTTCAGACGATTCTTCCTCCAGATGTTTCCACCTCCGTCTACGGGACTGTTAATAAACCACATTATTGTAATTTAGTTCATGTTTGAACACAATCGCAGCACCGACACTCAGCACAGAACCAGGAGGATTTACTGTTCAGGAGGTCCAAGGTCCAGAAGTCACCAGAACCCCTCAGAGAACGGAAACGAAGCTGAAACATCAGCAGCAGATTAACCAAACTCATTAAATTCTGTGTTAAAGTTGTTTTGTCGACCATTAACTGCAGGTCAACGTAGCTCTCATGTTACTTAATAGAAGTGCTTCTTTCAGGATATTTCTTTGGAAAATTTCCAAAGAAATGAGACAAAACTACAAAACATAACAAGTCTTTTATAAAAACCAGCGTTTATGTCTAAAACATGGAGTGTTCCAAAATGAAAAATATTCCCATATTTTAAAACAATGATATTTTAGTTTTACTTGAAGAACCAAATAATCAAATTGTTAATCTGTGCTCAAAGATTGGACTTCAATTTATTTCTTATTTTAACATATCGCCACGTGAAGCATGGCGGTGGCATCATTATGATATGAAGCACGGTGGAGGCAGTATCATGGTGTGAAGATGAATGACTTTCACAGAAATAAACTGCTGGAATTCAAACAGGAAGTCCCAAATAGAAATAAAACGTTGATGAAAACCAAAACTAAACCTGATTTTTAGGAGTTTTTTTTTCCTTTAATGCCGTTAAACTGCAGCTTCCACTGTTTCCTGCAGAAGTTCTGATGACTTCTGGACCTTTAACCTCCTCAGGCTTCACTGCTTCCCTCCTGGATTTTATTATTCAACACTGACGAACTTTATCGACACTCTGCACAAACACTATGGGACTGTTTTCTATGGGTGCTGCTGCTGCATGTCTTTGCACTTCATGTTTAGGACTGTTGGAACCAGACGACCTGCAAACTGCTGCAGCCCAAACCTGAAAACACAGAAACTCTTATTTAACCCAAGAAAAAGCATAGAAAGGTCCCAGAGCTGAGCAGAAATCAGACGAAAAAGTAAAAACCACAAGTAGGGCTTCATTTTTATTTAACGTTTTTCATCAACAAATGAAAACTAAATGTTAAAAATGGAAGACGGGACTTTAATCACATTTATTTTAGAGTTTAAAGAGATTTTTTCCTAGTGGTAAAAAAAAAAAAAGGAATTTTCATAACTGTCCAAAATGTTCTTGGTGTCTCAGTATATTTTATTTTTTTCTCAATTTCTGAAACACAAAATCATATTTCATAGCATAGCAAGTCGTAATTAATAATTCTGAATCAAAAATTGTAATTTTTTTAAATTGTAAAATAATCGATGATTTCTGCTGTGAAATGTAGAGAAACTGAGATTTGAAGACATTTTTGTGTTAAAATGTGGTAAAATTTTTTAATTCTAAATATTCTAGTTGCTCAAATTTAACAGGTTAAAGTCAAAATCTCCAAAATCTGGTTTAAATTCCAAGATATTAAATCTGGATTTTATTTTGGTAACTGAATCTGAGCTGTTTGATATTTCTAAAACTCTCATTTTTGATTCTGAATGATTTTTTTCATCATTATTTTGATGAAATGCATCATAAATGTGGTAAATTATGATTAAAACCATCAAACATACTGAACCAGCATCCTGAGAGAACTCCGTCCGGTTTCAGACTTCCACATTGATTCTTTGAGTTTAGGTTTTCGGTTTCTTCGCTCCACAGTTTGCAGGTTTTCCGGACTTTTAGCCAAATATTTCCTCAAACCGTCGTCAACCAAAACTCTTCAGGAACAAACTGTTTAAAGAACTCTCACTGTAAATACGTTTTGTCAACGTTTGCTGCTGGAACGTTTCGGGTTCTCTGGTTGTTTTAAAGCGTTCCAGGTTTAGAGGCTGAATGAGAATTTAAAAAGTGTTAATGTGAAAACGGCGAAGCCTCAGCGGCGCCTCCTGGTGGCCAACAACAAGCAGAACCAGAGACTGAACAGCTGAACTCAGTAATATGCAGGGTATTTTGTATAAAGTGTATGGCTCTATATTTGAAGAACTGCTCATGTTATTATTATTATTATTATTATTATTATTATTATTATTACTCTGAACTGGACACTGAGCACCGACTGTACCTGAAGCTGTGTCAGATTATATAAAACACTTTGTCACTCCACAGACTCCTGTCTCCTCACTACCGCTTCTCACGCTGCGCTGTGATTGGCTGCACACTATCGGTGATGTCACAGACCCCACAGGCGTTCAGCTCAGTCTGAAACATGGTTTTATCTCCTCAGAATCTGCCACATTTAATGCTCAAAATATGGATTATGAGCTCAAATAACGATCTGTCTATGTTCTGTTAGGATCATTTCATCTAAAGCCAACTAAATCTGAACAAAGTTCTCCCCAGAACCATCTGGTTCTTCATCTGCAGGAACATTATCAATGATCAGAGTTCTAGCTTCATACTGGGAATATTTCCAGAGTTCCAGGTCCTTGAAGTCAATAGAGGAGAACGTCCCCTGTAGAAAGTTTTAGAGTAGACCTACTCTAGAACTTTCTACAGGAAGTTCAAGAGGCAGAAAGCTCTAGAAAGTTCTAGAGTAGACCTAATACCAGAAACACTCAAAATCACTGCAGAGAGACACAAAATCACCACAAAGAGATGCAATACCACCAAGAAACAATGAAAAACCACAAGAGAAACATATAAAATTACCACAAAGACAGTTGGAATTACCATATAGACACACAATTACCACATAACGATGAAAAATCACAACAGAAACACACTTCAAATAACTCACAAAATGCTCAAATTACCTCAGACTGATCCAAACTGTCTGGATTTATTTCTAGAAAAACTCAAAATGTGACCAGAATGACCAAAACTTCAACCAAATGACCTCAAACACCGACACTAACACCTAGAAACTTTTCCAGAACTTGAAATTTGAGCCCTTGAAGGCTCAGATTCCACCCTTTCATCCTCTGCTCTTCTTTGTCCTCCACCCTATGGTCCTGCCTCTTCTAGAACAATCTATCCACTGCAGCCATCTCCATCATTCCTGTAACATCTACCTCCATCTGTCCTTCTATCTTAAACCAGCCCATCACTTCCTCATCATCTCTGTTGGTCCATTGAATCTGCACCAATCATCACTCTCTAACTTCTGGAGATCTTCTGCATCACTTCATCAGACTCCCTTCAGAACGTCTCCTTCTCTTCCATCTCACATCCTTCCTGTGGAGTAAAACCACCAACAACACTGAACACCTCCAGCTTCAGACTCATCACTCTATCTGACACTGTTTTTACCTCTGGAACATTCCTAACAAGATAAGTCCTACTCCATTCCTCTTCCTATCCATGCCGTGACCCAGCAGTTGAACCGTGCTCCTAAACATCTAGCCCTGCTGCCTTTCTACCTGATCTCCTGAACACACAGAACATCCACCGTCCTGCTCTCCTTCTTCAACCATCGGTAGCCCAGTTTCCATCGGCTGGTCCGGTCTGGAAGTCATAGGGTTGATTCGCATATTTGTTTTTTATTTTGTCAGATTTTCACTAAAGATTATCGAGTTCACAGTAACAATAATATTTTAACATCTACGATACTTTAATTCTACTTGAATTTAAAGGTTTATTTAGTCAAAAATACTACTTTCTCTCCACCTATTTACAGTTTTAACAGTTTATTCCACTTCTCTTTGTGTATTTTTGTGCCTTTTTGTGGTTGTTTCGTGTCTCTTTGTGGTTGTTTTGTGTGTCTTTTTGTTTCTTTAATTGTTTTAAAGGTTTATTCCATGGAAATGCTGATGTTTAAGTGTTTATATTGCCGCTTTATCTATGAAAAATTTATGCACATTAGTAAATATTTAGTGACACAGTTCCTCATTTGATTATTAGAGGCTACTATTCCAGAAAACATGCAATAAAAAAAATGACTGTCTGAATGTAAGAAGCCATCAGAGTGAATATCTGTCAGTTCACCTGCAGTTTTTGGCCTTTAATCCTCAGAAAACTCCTCAGACTCTGGCTGACAGAGTCTCATGTTTAGTCTCATGTTGTTGTTTATAATTTTCCTATCTAATATCCGGTTCTCTGCTCTGACTGCTGGACCTCAGTTTGTCCACACGGTGGCGCTGTGATGACAGTAAACTGCTTTGGTTTCATGTCTGAGGATCAGAAATCATCGGAACTGCAGCTTCTCCTCCTTCAGGTTGAGCAGCAGAACTCGGAGCCTCTTTGTTCTCCATCACAGCATTCTCTCCTGCCGTTGCTAGGCAACAGGGAGCCGACCTGACGTAACAGCAGCTGTTGATGGACGCCGCTGTGAAAACTTTATTGCTCTGTTGTTCCATTCAACGGGGTGACGTCACCGTTTATCGGCAAACACAAAGCAAATATAAGCAAAAAAAAAGTTATTGTTTTAATTCATAACAGTACGGAAAATATTCTTTATTTTATTTAATTCATCCATAGATAAATAAAAAAAATTTATTTTATATACATATGTGTGGAATAAAATACACCTCTGGTGAATAAAAGATGCATTTATTCTGAATATAATTTATAAAAACAATGTTTGGGATTTCAGAATAAAGTTTATTGAGAGTAAAGGCGCTTTT
The DNA here is from genome assembly GCA_027123335.1 of Amphiprion clarkii. NCBI lineage: Eukaryota > Metazoa > Chordata > Actinopteri > Pomacentridae > Amphiprion > Amphiprion clarkii. The sequence continues at coordinate 36,512,675 of CM049574.1, forward strand.
TAAGATAGACATCTTTATAAACATACATGTATTTTAAAATATTAAACAGCATAAACAACTTTATTACACTATTTTGTATAATAAATCTAAAATATGCATAATAATTAAGGTAATATAGAGAATATAATAATAGAAACAAAGGCGCAATTAACGGACATAAATATATAAAATAGAAACTTACATGATGTTATTTTCTTTTCAACATTTCTGAATATAATTTATAAAAACAACGTTTGGGATTTTATCATCACAATTACGTAAAATAAAGTTTATTGAGAATAAATTTGCTTTTTAAGATACACAGATTTCAAAACATACACGTATTTTAAAATAATAATTTTTTCTCATAAAGTCTCTGAACTTAACTTTATTACACTATTTTGTATAATAAATATCTAACAATAATAAATATATTTAGTGAATAAAATAATAGAAACAAAGGTGCATAGATATATAAAATAAAATTACATGATGTTATTTTCTTTTTAATATTTCTGAATATAATAACAAACTGTGTTTTATTTATTTTTAATATTTCTGACTATAATAACTAAACGTCTTTTTATTTATTTTTTATATTTCTGAATATAATAACTAACCGTGTTTTATTTATTTATTTTTAACATTTCTGAACATAATAACTAAACATGTTTTTTTATTTATAATGTTTCTGAATATAATAATAAAAGGCGTTTTATTTATTTTTAATATTTCTGAATATAATAACTTAACGTGTTTTATTTATTTATTAATGTTTCTGAATATAATAACTAAACGTGTTTTATTTATGTATTTTTAATGTTTCTGACTATAATAATTAAACGTGTTTTATTTGTTTTTTAATATTTTAATATAATAACTAAACGTGTTTTTATTTATTTTTTATATTTCTAAATATAATCACAAAACGTGTTTTATTGATTTTCAATATTTCTGAATATAATAACTAAATGTGTTTTGTTTATTTATTTTTAACATTTCTGAACATAATAACTAAACATGTTTTATTTATTTATAATGTTTCTGAATATAATAATAAAAGGCGTTTTATTTATTTTTAATATTTCTGAATATAATAACTAAACGTGTTTTATTTATTTATGAATGTTTCTGATTATAATAATTGAACGTGTTTTATTTATGTATTTTTAATATTTTAATATAATAACTAAACGTGTTTTTATTTATTTTTTGTATTTCTGAATATAATAACTGTTTTATTTACATTTTTGATCATAAAGGCAGAATTCCGGTTTACGTTCTGACGTCGTACGCGCCGTGGCCACCAGGAAGTGACGTCGCCCCGTCAGGCTGTGTTGATGTTTGTAGCTGAAGAACCGAACTGAAGCTCGAGACGCTTTTTGTTTGTGTTCAACCAAACCGTCGAAAAAGAACCGAGTCGGTGTCGCCGCGGTCCGTTTCGGTTCGTTAGGAGCCTTAGCTCGGTGATCAGAGCCGCACGGCCGGGCCGGAGGCCGAACACACCGAAACATTTGATCCAGAAGCGGAGGACTCGTCACCCTCTGACCCCCTCCCTGCCTCCTCTCCACCATGACGATTCTCCCGAAGAAGAAGCCCAGCTCCGGGGTCGGAGTCTCGGACCACGCCGATGACAGCGACCGTCGGAGCGGCTCCGACCCGCACCAGCACCCGCACCCTCACCCGCACGCAGGGCGGACCGGAGCCCGGCCGAGGGCTTCCCCTCCGCCGTGGTCCTACCAGCCCGCTCCGCCCTCCGCCAGGGACGACAGGCGGAGCATCGAGGCGAGCTCCCGGCCGCAGCAGGCCTCTCCGCCGCCCGTCGGCTCCGTGTCCCCGGTAGGGCCCGGCGACGGCCGGGACAGCAGCGGCGGCATGGTCGCCGGGTCCCGCGGGGAGCTCGTCGTGTCGGCCGGTGTCGTCGGATGCGGCGGAGGCATCGGCAGCTGCTGCTCCGGTCCCGGGCTGAGCAAGAGGCGGCGGCAGGCAGGCACCTGCTCCGGCGGGGTGGTGGCGGCTCTGGCCGGCGGAGGCCAGCCCGGGGTGACCGGACCGGGAGGCGTCGGGTCCAGCCAGGACACGGAGGAAGGAGCGGGGAACAACAGCGAGGACGAGTACGAAAACGCCGCCCGGCTGCAGTCCATGGACCCGGCTACCGTGGAGCAGGTAGGAGCTAATGCTAGCTGCTAGCAGGATGCTAAGGAGGCTACACAGGTGAGCTGTTAGCTTCACAGGTGAGCTGTTAGCATCCAGAGCCTCACAGGTCCAAACCCAGCGACAGAAAGGCAAAATAACTCGGTATTAATATCAAAATAGTGAATTAAACTCCGTATTTATTAATGAACTCAGGTTTTATTCCAGCTTTAACCCACATAAACACCTTCCTACATCATGTGTTAAAATGAGCTCAGGTCAAATCCTGGCCTCCTGTCATTAAACTACAGGTAACCATGGCAACAGAGCTGATGCTCAGGTACCTAACAGGTGAAATGAAGTGACATTTAAAATAGTATGAGGACAGCTGACAGCCAGAGTCCTCTGTGACTAACGGGAAGCTTTAAAAATGTCTGAATCAGTGAATTATTATCGGTGGAATTCAGGTTTCTGTAAAACTCTCAGCAGCTTCTGGGCATTTTAGCTATTTTTCCTCGTTAAAGGTTAATTTTTAACAGCAATCTAAAGTCCTGCGGCTGAATGGAGACAGAACAACATGAAGACAGAGAACTCAGCGATGTCTTCGGTGTAGTGAATTATTTTGATAATTTCTTTTACAGAAACTTTATTTTAAAACCTGAATCAAACCTATTTTCCACATCTGATAAAACACTGGACTAAAATAAGGCTCCACATACTGGAGATGTTTAATATTTACCTTTAAAGCCTCAACAAACTCAACAGTTTTGTGTTTCTTCTGTTGTTTTGTGTCTCGTATTTTACGTTTTATGCGTCTGTGGACAGTTTTGTCTCCTTGTCATTCTGTGTCTCATCTTTGTTGTTTTCCGTCTTGTTTTGTGTCTCTTCAAAGCAGTTTTGTCTCCGTTCTGTTGGTTTTGTGTTGAGTTTTTCTTCTGTCTCCTGTTCCATGTGTCTGTGGTTTTTTTCTAGTCGTCTCTCTAGTTTTATGTCTCATTCTTGTCGTTTTAGATCTCATTTATGTCGTTTCTTGCCTTTTTGTCTCTTTGTGGTCATTTTGTCTCCACATTCTCTAGATATTTAATTGTTTTTACATCCTCTAACTCTGAGAGACGGTTTTATCTCATTTCTGTCATTTTTTACTTCCTTTCTGTCAATTTGTGTCTCATTTTAGTTCTTTCTTATCTCATTTTTTCTTCTTTCGTGTGGGACTGTGCCTCATTTTGGTTGTTTTGTGTTATTCTTTCATTTTATTGTGTTGTGTTGTGACTCTTTGAGACGGTTTTGTCCCTTTGTGTTCACTTTATTCCATCTTTGTCTTTGTATTGATGTCATTTCGTGTCTCATTTGGTTGTTTTGTGATTATCTTTCATTTAGTGTCTTGTTTGTGTTGAGTCTCTTTGTGTTCATTTTGTCTTTGTCATTTTTCACGTCTCCTCTGTCGTTTTTATTTTGTTTTTGTTGCTTTATGGTCGTTTTCCCTCCTCATCCTGTAGATGTTTCTGAGCCATGCTGCATTTATTTTATTGAAATCTTCATCGTTCTGAACAAAATCTGAGCCAGTGTTTACAAGATTTTAAGCAATTTTAGACACAGTTTTGTCATTTTGGACAAATTCTAGGTACATTACTGTCTCTTTTCTCTTATTTTTTTCGTCTGGTTTGTTGTTTTGTGTCTCATTTTTGGCATTTTGTGTGTCATTTGGGTCGTTTTATGTCTTGTTTTTGTCCTTTCATATCTCTTTCCTTTCCGTCCTCATCCTGTAGATGTTGTTTCCAGACTTTTCCTCTCTGCTCTGCTCATTATCTGTAGAAAGATGTTTCACCATGCTGAATTAATCTCCTACTTGCTCCTCTGTTCTGTGTTTCTGCAGCATTTGTTTTATTGGTTTTCCTCTTAGTCTCTCTGTGGAAACAATGCCTGCAGTTCAACCTGAGAATTCTCTGTCAGCTGAATCAGTCCTAGAGAGCCAGTTGTACTTTTATTTTTTTTGACAAACTGTTTATTTTTTGACCAGTTTTTAAAAGAATCCTGTAGAATGAAGTGACTGTGATGAAACGTCACGATTTTAAGTTTGTGTTTGGTTGTTTTTTTCCAACAGAACCACATTTAACTCGTCTAAAATCTGATAATCCAAAATTTTTTTCTGTTTTTACAGTTTCTGGCTGATAATGCTTTCATATTGATGATTATTATAATTCTATTTATTTTGAATATAAGCTGCCTTTCAGACCCAGTGCAGTTTAATGTAAATGGAAAATAGAAATTATATCAACATTGTTTCCTTATTAACTGCTTTTTGTTTATCAGTGAAGAACTCAGCTGTGTTTCATACGTGATGAAGAAAAGCAGCAGATCCTCGTGTTGAGAAGTAGGACAGCTACTAACGATGAATCATCTGAGCACGATACGTCATCAAAAGCAGAAGTGAGCGCGCAATGCAACAGCCATCACTGTCTGAGCGGAGCGCGGAACACAGACGGACATCCGCACTGCCTCATACATATATAGTATATTCACAGTGCAGCGCGGATGTCTGCTTTGGATGACGTATCATGCTCAGACGATTCATCGATTCATCGTTAGTTGCAGCCCTAGTTCAAAATAATAATAGCTTGCCCAAAATGACTCAAAAAATTGAGCAAAATATGTGAAACCTGTTTAAAATGCTTAAAACGTTTCCAAAAATATTCCAAACTTGTCTTAAATTAGTTAAAATCCATCCAAAGTGACTCAGAAATGATCCAACATACCTCACATTTATCAAAAATGCTTCTACGTAAATGTGTCCAGCAAAGTTTAGAAGCAACCTTGAGCACCAATTTTATGGAATATTTTTTTAGTCCATTCAAAGTTCCACCTTCATCTTGGGAATATTTCCAGAATTCCAGGTCCTTGAAGTCCATAGAGGAGAACGTCCCCTGGAGAAAGTTCTAGAGTAGACCTAGGTCTACTCTAGAACTTTCTCCAGTTGTTGGTAGGTCTACTCTAGAACTTTCTACAGTTGTCGGTAGGTCTACTATAGAACTTTGTCCAGGGGACGTTCTCCTTTCCTGCTTCCACTCTTTAAGTTTAGTCTGAAGTCCATAGAGGTGGGTCCAGATTTATCACTTTTTAATGGACTTTTTCCATCATTTCTGAGCCTCAGAACGTCATCAGTCCAGCAGATAGAACCAGGACATTTAGGAGGAAAAACACATCTGAGTTCTGGTAGAAACTGACACCAGATCAGTTTTACATCCATCCAGTGTCGCAGTCTTTGTTCAATCGTCAGTCTTTCACATCATCATTTTATGCAAAGATATTCTTGCTGAAATTAGCAGGATGTAAACTAGTTCCTGTAGTGAGGTGAGCTTTACCTTCAGATGAACGTTATCTTGGAATCTGTGAAACTAATCAGTTCATCTAGAAAATTAAAACATACAGTCTGAATACAAACAGCTCATTACAGGTCAATTTATAAATGTGTTTTAAGTGAATGTTTAATATTGAATGTGAATGTTCTTTACCTCATTTTCCTCCTTAACCTCATTTACAGTTTTTCCTTCTTTACCTCTTTTTCCACCTTTCCCTCCTTTACCACCTTTACCTTCTTTACCACCTTTACCTCCTTTACCTTCTTTACCACCTTTACCTTCTTTACCTCCTTTACCACCTTTACCTTCTTTACCACCTTTACCTCCTTTACCTTCTTTACCACCTTTACCTTCTTTACCTCCTTTACCACCTTTACCTTCTTTACCACCTTTACCTTCTTTACCTAATTTATCACCTTTACCTCCTTTACCTTCTTCAACGTCTTTACCTCCTTTATCGTCTTTACCTCCTTTACCTTCTTTACCTCCTTTACCTTATTAACTCCTGTATCTTCTTTACCTCCTTTACCGGCTTTTCCTCCCTTTTCTAATTTACTTCCTTCCTTTACCTTTTTACCTCCTTTATTGTCTTTACTTCCTTTATCTTCTTTACTTCCTTTACCTTTTTTACCGCCTTTACCTTTTTTACCTTCTTTACCTCCTTTATCTTTTTTACTTCCTTTATCTTCTTTACCTCCTTTACCTTCTTCGTCTTTACCTCCTTTATCTTCTTTACATCCTTTACCTTCTTTACCTCCTTGACATCCTTTACTGTCTTTACCTTCTTTGCCTCCTTTACCTCATTTGCTTCCTTTACCTCCTCTCCTGTCTTTACCTTTTTGTTACCTCTTGTTGCTCCTGTACCTCCTCTACCTGTCCGGTTAACACCTGACTCTGTGTGTTCAGCAGGAGCACTGGTTTGAAAAAGCTCTGCGGGAGAAGAAAGGATTCGTCATCAAGAAGATGAAGGAGGATGGAGCATGTCTGTTCAGAGCTGTCGGTGAGCGACACAAACACACACACACACACACACACACACACACACACACACACACACACACACACACACACACACACACACACACAAAACTGGTCTGTCCTCAGGTGTGTCCCTGCAGTTCCTCTGGTCACCAGCAGGAGGCAGCGTTTGCCTACTGATATTTGTTTATCACATTTTGTCTCCATATAAATGTGTCAGATGTGAGTTTAGTTCATCTGACGTCATCAACTGACTGTTATATTATAAAATATGGGTATTGTAACATTTTCTCTTCATATTTCAAACATTTTGAAATCATTTTTTGAACAATCTGCGTTTTGACCCACTTTTAGCAGTTTTGTTTTTCACATTGAAATTTTAGGCTGTTTAAACAACAATTTTTGAGGAACTATTAAAGATAAAAACCTGAAATTTATGTCACTTATTCAGAATCTGGAATGTTGGACAAATAATCTCTGATTATGGGTGATTTGAAATATGAGAAACTGTTAAGGTCATCATGAAAATTCCCATCTTTGAGCTTATTAGCAAAAAATTGATGTAGAAGTCAACCAGTGATTATTTCTGAACCACATGTAGCTGCAGGTCACAGTAATACAAAACTAAACATATAGAATACTTTAATATGAAATAGTTGAAATGAAAAATAATTACTATATTTGTTCCATTTTCATATCTGAACGAGCAGGTTGACAGTCGAATCTCAAAAATATTGGTAGAGTCTGATCTAAGTAGAATAAAGTTCTGGTGTTTCAACGTGGTTCTCCAAACAGAACTAAGAAAATATATTTTTTTATTGTGCGCCATGTGAAGCATGGTGGTGGCAGCATCATGATGTGAAGCATGGTGGTGGCAGCATCATGATGTGAAGCATGGTGGTGGCAGCATCATGATGTGAAGCATGGTGGTGGCAGCATCATGATGTGAAGCATGGTGGTGGCAGCATCATGACGTGAAGCATGGTGGTGGCAGCATCATGAGGTGAAGCACGGTGGTGGCCGCGTCATCATTTTTTTTGTAAATGATCTCAAAGATGGAACTTTTCATGACAGTTTATATACTTAATATTTATTATAATATTCCAGATTCAGAATCAGCGACATGATGAGAAATAACAGAGAAACTTTCAGGTTTTTATCTCTAATATTTCCTCAGATGTTGTTCAAACAGATTTAAGGTGAGAACCAGCTTAAAGAACATGATCTGAAAGTATTTAAAATACCAAACTAAAACTTCACTGATATCTTTATCTATCTCCGTATTTAACGCTGTAAACATTTCATACAAATCCGAGCTGGTCGCTCAGAGACTGTTGTAAAAGTCTGATGGTTTAAGGTGGAATGATTCCTCCTTAATAAACTCAGTTTATCATAACTTCACAGCTGAACGAAGGCAATCAGAATTTTAGTTTTCACAGATTCTGTTCACTGCAAACGCTTTAGTTTTTGTTTAATTTTAAGATTAAATCTGGTTCCTTTTTCCAAACGTACGTCATGTCACAGATGTGGAATTTTTAATTTTTGAATTATTTTAGAGTTTCTGGCTGATAGATGGGGTCTTTATGGAGGTTTTACGGATAATGTGACTTTGGAAGCTTTGATTTCGAGGTTTAATCAGCTGCTGTGACTGAATACAGACAGTAGGGGGCGCTGCTGCAACGCCGACTGTTGGACTGTGTGTGTGTGTGTGTGTGTGTGTGTGTGTGTGTGTGTGTGTGTGTGTGTGTGTGTGTGTGTGTGTGTGTGTGTGTGTGTGTGTGTGTGTGTGTGTGTGTGTGTGTGTATGTGGTGGGAAGCCATGTCTAAATGTGGGTTACAGTGAAAGATGAGTGTTTTCCTTCAGGAGTCCTTTCAGTCGAGTCCAGCTTCTGTTTCAGAGAATGGCCTTTATGTGGCTACAGTTATGGCATCACACTGACCTGAGAGAGTGTGTGTGTGTGTGTGTCACCTGTAAACTCACACCTGTCCTCCTGATGTTATATAATAGATAATAACCTCCGTTTGTCCCTGAGGCGTCGTGGTAAAATCGCAGCGATTCATTCACTCTTAACCGAAACCGTGGAGTTTCTGACCTTTTGTTTGTTGTTTTTTTTAAACTCATAAAACTCCACATTAGTTCCTGCTGTTGGCCAAACGTCTCTGCTGGATAATAGGCTCATAAATGTGTCAACAAACAGACAAACATCAGTCAGAATAAACCAGAAATAAGGTTAAAGATCTGTAGCAGATTCTGAATATATTTAAAACGATGATCATCAAACAGATTCAGTAAAACAGGCTGATGGTTTCAGAAACAGGATTAACATGACTTTTTTTTGGGGGGGGGGGTGTTTTTACAAAAATTTACAAAATTATTGCACTAGCAAGTTATTTGGCAGAAATATAAACGATAATAATACAAACAGATGCACCTATATGTGAACATTTATGAACCCACATCTATTTAAAACAAAAAGGAACAACCAGACGAAAAGACAGACGAGATAAAAAAACAAAAGGGTTGTTTATGTATCAACCAGATCAGGAATATAGTCCTTTACAACTCACCATCCATCTGTAAAGCAATAGTTCTATAGATCCACTCCCTTATTAGAAATATATACAACAAGAAAAGTCCTCAGAGGGCACAGTCCTCCTCCAAGGCTGCTCATTCCCCCATATGGCAGAAATGCAGCATTTGTTTGTTAGTTAGTTATTGATGATCAGAAATCACAGCACCATAGAATGTGTCCATTTAATATAGATGTACCCACAAACAAAATGACCTTGCTCTGAGAACACGCGTGTGTTCTGCATGTGGACGTTATGTACGGATCCCGGATCACGTGACCTAAATATGTAGCGGGCGGCAGGTATTGATGGGACTCAGAAACACCCCCACAATTTAATCAACTCTTCCTTGTATCATTTTTGACGGATAAGTCCCAATGAGTCCTCAGACACCAAATGAACTCATAAAGACACAAAATAACCAAAGTACGGGTCAAAGCAAATACAAAATGAGGAAAAACAACCAAACTGGGATGTAAAAAGATGTAAAATGACCAAAATGTCACACAAAGACCATAAAATGACATCAAACAACTGATCAGCCACACTTCAGATTAGGGCTGGGCGATAAATCGATTTTGTCGATTAATTCGAGTTTGTACTTAATGTCGATTTGTTTTAATGAAAATCGATTTTCTCATCAACATCCGCCACCAACGCCTTCCCACTGGGCTTCCATAGTTCAGAGTGCGCTCCCCCCTCCCCCCCGTGCTTGATACACAAACAACATGGCGGCGAGCAGCGCAGATCTAAAGGTGCGTGTCCACTAGATGCGATTTTCCCGCACGGCAACGCACCGCATCTGAAAATCACACAGACGGCGGTTACTAGTGGATCACAACATGGTCACATGACAGCGCTGAGCAACAGCAGGCCGCTACGTGGTGACGTCACCGAGCTTTCAGCTGGACAGTCCGGCAGATGAGTCGGATAAACACAGCGGCTCGGCCGCAAACTTTCCCTTTTATTTCAAAAACACGTCAGAGAAAAGTATTTCTGAAAGCATTTGAAGTGAGAAATAATCTGCAGCTGCTGAATCTGTCCTGGTTTTAGGTCACCGACGCCTAGTTTAGAAGTTTGAGGACAGTTTCACGATGCGTGGAATCTCCACACGCCGCATCCAATTTGCATAAAGTAGAAGTCAGTCTACTTTATGCAAATGAGCTGCAGCCCTCTCCAGGTAAACACATCGGATCGCAGCGGGAAACACACTGCAACTGGACCAGCATGCCACATGTGGCGCATTTCCAGCTGCAATCCGGTGTGTTTACCTGGAGAGGGCTGCAGCTCATTTGCATAAAGTAGACTGGACTCTGGCGTGCGGAGATTAGGTAGGGGGTAAAAAAAAAAAAATCGGATAAATCGTGAATCGGGATTTTTTGTGAAAAAATCGGAGATTTTTTTTTTTTTAGGCCATATCGCCCAGCCCTACTTCAGATTAAAACTCTGATTGGTTAATTTGTCGTCTGACTTTCACATCAACATTTTCTGGATAAAATGAACAGTCTGGAAACGAGCTGTAGCCGGAAGAGTTTTAAATTCTGATGAATGTATTTTAAATGAAGTCTGGTTCTTTAGTTATGTCTCTGCAGCTCCACAAGAACTGAACACGTTGTTGTATTTCTATTTCTGTTGAAGTTCAGGCTTAAAAAACAATACAGCAGTTATTAATCAGTGATCTTTCCAGTTGTTGGTAGGTCTACTCTAGAACTTTCTCCAGTTGTCGGTAGGTCTACTCTAGAACTTTCTCTAGGGGACGTTCTCCTTTGTTGCTTCCAGTCATTAAGTTTGGTCTCACTTAGAACATTCCAGCTCCTTGAAGTCCATAGAGGTGGGTCCAGAAAAACCAGAAAATTCTACAAAACGGCTGAAGTTCATCAAAAATGCTTCAAAAATTTCCCTAAACTACTCGAAACTTGACCAAAATGACATAAACCTTTCAGAAACGATTGCAAACCTGTCTTTTATGAGTACAAAAGAAAAAAAAAATGATAAAAAAGTCCAAAATCCTTTAATGATCAGAATTCTACCTTCAAGCTGAGAATATTTCCAGAGTTCCAGGTCTACTCTAGAACTTTTTACAGTTGTCGGTAGGTCTACTCTAGAACTTTCTTCAGGGGACGTTCTCCTTTCCTGCTTTCAGTCTTTAAGTTTAGTTTCACTTAGAACATTCAGAACTGGAGACTTCGAGGTCTTTGAGGTCTGAAGTCTAAAATAACTAGTATTTTAAAAGAAGTCTGGTTCTATAGACGTCTCTGAAGACTTAATGAAGCCTAAATTTAACGGCGTCTCTGCGTTTAACTTCCAGAAAGCTGCTTCTCGTTTCTTGTTCTTCTCGGTTCTAATTTCAGTTCAATTCTTTTCTCAGAGAAGGTTTTCACAGAAATCAGCTGCTGCAACTCGTTTGTTTGTTTGTAGATGCAGAGTTTCAAGTGTTTTCACACCTGCCGTCCACTTCCTGTTTCAGGTGTGTTACATTGTGTATATATGTGTGTCGGTGCTGCCCAACCTCTGGTGCAGACCCTGCAAGAGGCCATGTGGTGGTTTTTAAGTGTTAAGTCGCCAAAGGAGTTTCTGATTTTTTTACTTTTGGTTCAGTTTTAATCTAAAGTCTTGCAGCTCTTTGAAACCAGAACATAAAGTAGAGAAGTCAGAATCTGTCAGCTGGACTCAGAAATAGTTTTTACAGAAATTGTAAAAGCCTTTAATCAGCATGTTTTCAGACGTCCAACACTGGACACAAATGGTGGCCCCCAAGATACTATTTATATTTAATTACTTACATTTTTCATTAGTTTCTATCCGGGTTTTCTCTCTGCTCTCTTGAAACACTGCCTCCATAAATTTGGTTGCCTGACTGACACAAATTTGTAACAAAACAATGAAAATCCCCACAAAAATGCAGAAAATTAACAACAAAAGACTTAAAATCTCCACAAAAACTCACAAAACCAACATTTAAGTTTTAAAATCACCACAAAAAGACGCAAAATTGTCACAAAACGATGGAAAGTCAAAGAATCAACACAAAAAATCATCAGAAGAACAAAAAAATCTGCACAAAAACACAGAAAATCAACACAAAAATGAAAAAATTGCACAGTCTGCAAAAAATGCAACAAAAATTAACACAAAAACAAAAAAATGCACAAAAATAGACAAAAAATCTGCAACAAACACAAAAAGCCAACACAGACACAAAAAATCAAAACAAAACCAAAAAAAGTTACACAAAAATAGAAAAGAAATCTGCAACAAGCACAAAAAATCAACACAAAAACAAAAAGTCAACACAGAAACAAAATAAATTAACAAATAGACAAAAATCTGCAACAAACACAAAAAATCAACACAAAAATAATGAAATCTGCACAAATAGACAAAAAATCATCACAAATTGATGCAAAATTAACACAAAGGCACAAAATGAACACAAAAAAATCAGCACAAAAAGAAAATCAAAGAGCATAAAAAGACAAAAAAAACTCACCACAGATACATGTGAAATCAACACAAGACTCAGAATCATCACAAAACGACAAAAAAGTTCCACAAAATCTCCACAAACCATGTCTAAGGCAGAGATATTTAATTTAGTTGATTTTATTTAAACATTTGTTTTTAGATTATCAGCCTTTAAAGCCCATCAGCAAAAAGAAAAACAACAAAATTCAGATTTTTCTATGAATTTTGAGACTAATGTTCATCGTCCAGCTGTAATCAGAGATGGTATAAAGGGGAGATTGACCTTGTTTTCCTTCCTGGAAGCACCTCTAAAGCTGGGAGTACTACTTTAGTATTTTTCCCATGTACTACTGAGTACCTGAATACCTGCAGCCTGGCATGGCGCCGCCGTCGGGTCACGTTCCTATAAAACCTGTCAGACCTGCTGGGTTTTTATTCAGACCTGCTGCGGTGGAACCTGCAGCCTGTAGGTGGCGCTGGCAGCACTCGGCCTTGGTGTGTCGGCGTCTGAACGGAGTGTGTCGATCAAAACATCAGCTGATCCACTCACCTGATGCCTCACCTGTAACACCAGACGACACATGAAGAATAAAGTCTGAAATCTGGAATATTTCCAATGAACTCTGGTTCTGTAGACGTCAATACGTCCACACAGGAAATACAGAAAATCAGGTTTTAAACTGGGTAAATGTTGACTAAAGTCTGGTCTAATAGATGACTGTGCAGCAGAACTTAGTAAAATCTGGTCTAAAAATGTTAAATGTTCTTAATGAATCTGGTATTTTGGATTCAGTTGTAGCATAATACAAGAAAGAAGTAAAATCAGACCTAACATTGGGCTGATTTTGAATGATGACTGTGCGGCCGTACCAGGACTGCATAAGGTTTAGTCTAAAAATCTGATTATTCTGAAAGAAGTCTGGAATTTTGGGTGCACTTGTAACCGTAATACAAGGAATGATTGAAGTCAAGACTGAAATTGTGAATATTTTGAGTAAAGTGTGGTACTATAGATCAGTGGTTCCCAACCTGGGGTCTGCGCCCCCCCAGGGGGCGCCAGAGATCTGAGGGGGGGCGTGAAGCTTTGTCTGCTCTGAGGCTGTGATGTTATAAAAAACAGATTTTTACATTCTGGATAAGATCAGAGTAACAGACTCACTGTGTCATCACAAGTCTACCTATAAAACATTTTAAAACACATTTATTTGGTCTTTCTTCAGGTTGGCTCTAGTTCATCCAGATTCATTAGTTTGTGTGCAGTTAGAAAATTACTGATGGAAACGGTGTCTGAAAAACGCAGAACAGGTGAAGATTCATCAGTACCTAAAAACTCTGGCTAGACCTCCAGAGTTACCTTAAGCCAAACAGCCAAACAGGTTGGGAACCACGGCTATAGATGACTGTGAAGCCACATAAGAACTGATTAAATCTGGAATATTTCCAATGAACTCTGGTTCTATAGACGTCAACGTGTCCACACAGGAAATACAGAAAATCAAGTTTAAATATTGACTAAAGTCTGGTCTAATAGATGACTGTGTAACAGGATTTAATAAAATCTGGTCTAAAAATGTTAAATATTCTTAATGAATCTGGTATTTTGGATTCACTTGTTGTAACTGTAATATTAGAAACTAATGAAGTCAGGCCTAAAATTGGGAGTATTCTGAATAAAATCTGGTTCTCTAGATGTCTGCACCGCCACAGGAAGTCCGAAGTTGTGAATCTATACGTAGAATAAAAACTTCTTGTGGATTCTTCAGCTCTTCTGGTTCGTGTTTTCAGTCTGGACCAGAACCAGAGCAGAGTTCACTCAGCAGACTCGTGTCTCCAGTAGGTCACATGTTTGTAGTTTTTAACCTCCAAACATCAGGGAGCTTCTGTCAGACCTGCTGATCAACCGGAGACGTGCTGAGAGGGGGTCAGTCGGTTCCTTTGGTTTACATCACAGGAACAGAACGTTAGGTGGCGACACGTCTGCAGGTTCTCAGTCGTCAGGTCCTGGTGGTCGTAGGAGCTTCAGGAGAAACCAGCTGGACTTCTTCTGGAGGTTCTTTAAGATGTTTCACCTTCATCAAGGAGGTTCTTCAGTTCTAACTGACTGATGGGGAGTTCCAGAGTTTAGTCCCTCCAGCTCACGTGGCTGATGGAACAACACCAGGACTCACCTGTCTCCAGGTGTGGATGTTGTGGAACCAGAAGGTCCAATAAAAGTCACGGTGGTGAAGCTGCTGGTTTATACAACAAAGGAAGAGAATCTGCCAAGTCAAGATGTTAATGATGGAGAAACTTTCTGGGAAAGACCTGATCACCGAGTTACAGATAAAAACCTTTAGTTTCGTAAAAAACAAACAATGACACAAAACAACCATAAAATAATGTAAAACAACCAACATGTGACCTAAAACCACCACCAAAATACATGAAACTATCAAAATGTGACCTAAATCCACCACCAAAATACATGAAACTATCAAAATGTGACCTAAAAACACCACCAAAATACATAAAACTATCAAAATGTGACCTAAAAACACCACCAAAATACATAAAACTATCAAAATGTGACCTAAAAACACCACTGAAACACATAAAACAACCAAAACACGACATAAAACAACCACAAAAGAATGTAAAACAACCAAAATGTGACACAAAACACATAAAACTATCAAAACACGGTACAAAATGACCACAAAATGACCAAAGTGTTGCAAAAAAAACCAACCAAAACATGATGCAAAATGTCTGCATAAATACCTAAAATGACCAAAATGTGAAGCATAGTGACAACAAAATGATGTAAAATATCACAGAAAGCAGCGAAAACGTGTTACCAAACAAATAACCACAAAATGATGTAAAATGACCAAAACGTCACTAAAAACAACTAAAACAACACAAAATGCCCTTCAAAAGAAGTGACGGCAACAAGATCTAAAATGGATTTGATGGAGGAAGTTGTTGATGTTGATGTTTTGAGAGACGAGTCTCTCCTGACTTGGCAGATTCTCTTCCTTTGTTGTATAAACCAGCAGCTTCACCACCGTGACAGTTGTTGGACCTTCTGGTTCCACAACATCCACACCTGGAGACAGGTGAGTCCTGGTGTTGTTCCATCAGCCACGTGAGCTGGAGGGACTAAACTCTGGAACTCCCCATCAGTCAGTTAGAACTGAACAAGAACCTTGGATGAAGGTGGAACATCTTAAAGAACCTCCAAGAGAGAGCTTAAAGTTGCTCTATATTAGTTAAAATTGCTACAGTAAGATATAGTAAAAATACAGTAAAAATTTAGTAAAAATACAGTAAAACTAGAGTAAAAATACAGTTAAAATGCAGTAAAAATATAGTAGAAATATAGTAACAATATAGTAAAAATGCAGTAAAAATACAGTAAAAAATATAGTAAAAATGCAATAAAAATATAATAAAATACAGTAAAAATACAGTAAAAATGCAGTACTACTATAGTAAAAAAGGAAAAATGCAGTAAAACTATAGTTTAAAAAAAGGAAAAATACAGTAAAAATGCAGTAAAAATATATTAAATTATGGTAAAAAATACAGTTAAAGTATAGTAAAAATATATTAAAAATGCAGTAAAAAATATAGTAAAAATACAATAAAAATGCAATTAAAATACAATAAAAAATATAGGAAAACTATAGGAAAAAAACAGTAAAAAAAATACAGTAAAAATGCAGTAAAAAATATAATACAAATATAGTGAAGCACATTAAAAATATAGTAAAAATGCAGTAAAAAATACAGTAAAAATATGTTTAAAAAAAGAATCAACCCAAAAAGATGTCAGACCGCCACAAAACCATGTGAAATCATCCAAACAAGATGCAAAGTCACCACAGAAAGCTAGAAATCACCGCAAAAAGACATAAAATTGGCTCAAAAAGATGCTAAACCGCCACAAAATGGTGCAGAATCTCCCTAAAAATACACAAAAATGCTGCCAAAAGGTGTTAAATCAGCAGAAATAGAATAAAATCACCACAGAAGGCAGTTGGTGTTTATTCCAGTTTGGTTCTTGTTTAGTCTTCTATTCGTGGGTTGTTTAGGGTTAGTTTTAGTGTTTTCACCTGCAGGAGTTTGTGAAGCTCCTCGAACTGGATTTTCTGCTTCTGGGAAAAACTCATTTATGACCATCAAAGTCTCCTGATGAGTTCAGAAACAATAAACCTTCGTAATTAATACGGATAATGTTCTCCACAGGAAGCTTCTTCCACTAAGAAAATACTCAGATATTAATTTGGTCTCATTTTAAAGCTGTTCGGTCGCCGTGGAAACAGCGCCTCTATCCGCTGCTCTGGACTCCACCTCCCACAGTGCTTTGCTGCTTTGCTGGTCCGGGTGGAGTCCGTCTGTCGGCTCCAGATAAAAACTTTATCGACGTCAGCAGCTGAATGACAGGACGGAGCCCCGCCCCTTTCTCAGAATGATGTCCAGACTGACCAATCAGAGCGCAGGCTGTAGTTTCCTGTGTTTGTGGTTCAATAATGTTTCTGTAGAACTTTATCTGTTTGTTTCTCAGCAGCTGAATTATATTTACATCCTGAACGCCTCCTATGGTCCCTCTCCTAGCCTCCTCTCCTAGCCTCCTAGTCTCCTCGTCTCCTCTCTGGTTTATTCTGTAGGCAGACTTTTGTGGGCAGACTTTCTCTCTGACTCACCTGAAAAACCTGCAAGAAAAATGTGGTTGTGTGACACAAAATACCCACAAATACACATGAATACACACAGATACACACAGATACACACCTGCTGTGTGTGTTTGTGGTTTATTAGTGTTTCTGTAGAAGTTCATCGGGTTTATTTCTCAGCAGCTGAATCTTATTTACTCTCTGTTCTCACAATACACTCTGTTTGTCCTCCACTGTTTCATCACCTCTCCTTACCTCCTCTCCTCCTCTCCTAGCCTCCTCTCCTAGCCTTCTCGTCTCCTAGCCTTCTCTCTTCTCCCTCCTCTCTTATCCTCCTCATTTCCTGTACTAGCCTCCTAATTTCCTCTCCTAGCCTCATAGCATCCTAGCCTCCTCTATTAGCCTCCTCTCCTAGAATCCTCTCTTGTCTCCTAGCCTCCTAGACTCCTCTCCTAGCCTCCTCTCCTAGTCTCCTCTCCTAGCCTCCTCGCCTATCCTCCTAGTCTCCTCTCCTTGTCTCCTCTCATAGCCTCCTCGCCTATCCTCCTAGTCTCCTCTCCTGGCCTCCTCTCCTAGCCTCCTAGTCTCCTAGCCTCCTATCCTCCTCTCCTAGCCTCGTCTCCCAGCCTCCTAGCATCCTAGCCTCCTCTATTAGCCTCCTCTCCTAGAATCCTCTCTTGTCTCCTAGCCTCATAGCCTCCTCTCCTAGCCTCCTAGCCTCCTCATCTCCTCTCCTAGCCTTCTAGCCTCCTCGTCTCCTCTCCTAGCCTCCTCGTCTCCTCTCCTAGCCTCTTCTCCTAGCCTCCTTGTCTCCTCTCATAGCCTCCTAGCCTCCTCGCCTATCCTCCTAGTCTCCTCTCCTGGCCTCCTCTCCTAGCCTCCTAGTCTCCTAGCCTCCTCTCCTAGCCTCCTATCCTCCTCTCCTAGCCTCGTCTCCCAGCCTCCTCCCATCCTAGTCTCCTCTATTAGCCTCCTCTCCTAGAATCCTCTCTTGTCTCCTAGCCTCCTAGACTCCTCTCCTAGCCTCTTCTCCTAGCCTCCTAGCCTCCTCTCCTAGCCTCCTAGTCTCCCCTCCTAGCCTCTTCTCCTCACCTCCTACCCTCCTCTCCTAGCGTCCTAGCCTCCTCTCCTAGCCTCCTAGTCTCCTCTCCTAGCCTAGCCTCCTGGTCTCCTCTCCTAGTCTCCTCTCCTAGCCTCCTAGTCTCCTCCTAGCCTAGCCTCCTGGTCTCCTCTCCTAGCCTCCTCTCTTAGCCTCCTAGTCTCCTCTCCTAGCATCCTAGCCTCCTCTCCTAGCATCCTAGCCTCCTCTCCTAGCCTCCTCTCCTAGCCTCTCCTCCTAGCCTCCTAGTCTCCTCTCCTAGCCTCTCCTCCTAGCCTCCTAGTCTCCTCTCCTAGCCTCTCCTCCTAGCCTCCTAGTCTCCTCTCCTAGCCTCTCCTCCTAGCCTTCTAGTCTCCTCTCCTAGCTTCCTCTCCTAGCCTCCTTTGTGTGTTTTTAGCGTGTTGTGAGTTTCCCTCCGTGTGTTCTGGCTCACAGCTGTTCTTCATGTGTTAGTTTCTGGTTTGTGTGTCAACGAACCGAACGCCGACCGCCGATGTGAAACAGGAAGTAGTCGGCGGTTCTGAGAATCGCCACGGTAACGGGTCATGTGACTTGCTGGAAGTCAGACCAGAGCTGAGCTCATTTACATGCAGAGGAAGAGTGTAACCTTATTTCTGGGGCTGCTTTGTTTTGTTCATGTTTTTTCCATATCGATTACAAAAAAAGCTAATTACACCCAATAAAATTAAATGTAATTAACATTTATTGTACATTTTATTCTTAATTTGTAATATTTTTATGTAATAATTACTTTTTTTCAGATATCTAGTTAATATTTTTGGACGTTTTTTGCAGAAACGAGTCATTTTAAAGCCAATATTTGTGGTTCGAGCTTCTTAAACATACTTCATTATCATGTGTGATATTATTTATTATCTCAGTGTAACTGCCAGCATTACGTTTTACTCTTCTAGCCGTTCTGAAAAAAATGTTTTTGGTATGTTATTTTATTTCAGTAATGGATCATACTATTTTGATAGTTTTTAGACATGAAAATGAATTTGAAATGAATTTTTTTTGGCTTTTTGTTTTTCTTCCTTCAGTTATTTCCACACAGGATGTCTGGATGAATTTTTTTTTAAAACATTTTTATTGATTTTAAACTTTTTTTGGGAGTCTAAATAGTTTTCTAGCACTTTCATTATGTTATTCTAATATTTGTATTCATTTCTCTATTTAATTTATATATATATATATATATACATTTTTTCCTTTTTTTGCACATTTTTGCAAACATTGTAAATGTATTTCAATAGTTTTTAGACTTTTGAATTTTTTAGAATCTTTTTTTAAGCCTTTTTTGACATTTAAAAAAATGTTTTTGGTGTTTTATTTATTTTATTTCTGTAATGATCCTACTTATGTCTTTCTTTTCTCCTTTTAGGCTGCATTTCTTCTGTTATTGTTTGTTTCTGACTCAAGAATTTCTTTGGCGAGTAATAAAGTTTTATCTTAAATGTTTTACTTATAAGTGAGACAGTTTGTAGTCTGTTCATTGGATAAAAATGTCTGTTTTATTGTGAAATAATGAATTGTTGGATTAATGTTGGACTGTGTGTGTTTCAGCCGACCAGGTGTACGGGGACCAGGACATGCATGAAGTGGTGCGGAAACACTGTATGGACTACCTGGTGAGTCTCCGTCAGCTGTCCCTTCGTCCCCGTCACCCCGTTCACTGCTAATAAAGTTGTTTGACTGACCCCCAGATGAAGAACGCCGACTACTTCTCCAACTACGTGACGGAGGACTTCACCACATACATCAACAGGAAGAGGAAAAACAACTGCCACGGTAACCACATCGAGATGCAGGCCATGGCTGAGATGTACAATAGACCGGTGGAGGTGTACCAGTACAGCACAGGTGAGTCCTCCGCCCGGTAACGCCCGGCTCCGGTCGGCCAATCGCGTCCCACCGACCTCACCCCCCTCCTCCTCTTCCTGACGCAGAGCCAATCAACACGTTCCACGGCATCCACCAGAACAACGACGAGCCAATCAGAGTGAGCTACCACCGCAACATCCACTACAACTCGGTGGTGAACCCCAACAAGGCCACGATCGGAGTCGGACTGGGGCTGCCGGCCTTCAAACCGGGGGTAACACAGCCAGAACACTCCGCAAACACTTCGCAAACACACCCAGAGCACTCTGCAAACACACTGCAAACACACGGCAAACACACCCAGAGCACTCCACAAACACTCCACAAATGCACCCAGAACACTTTGCAAACCCTCCGCAAACACATCTAGAACACACCGCAAACACACCTAGAACACACCGCAAACACTCCGCAAACACACCCAGAACACTCTGCAAACACACTGCAAACACACCCAAAACACTCCGCAAACACACTTAGAACACACCGCAAACACTCCGCAAACACACCCAGAACACTCTGCAAACACACCGCAAACACACCCAGAACACTCCGCAAACACACCCAGAACACTCCACAAACACTCCGCAAACACACCCAGAACACACCGCAAACACTCCGCAAACACACCCAGAACACTCTGCAAACACTCCGCAAACACACCCAGAACACTCCACAAACACACCGCAAACACTCCGCAAACACACCGCAAACCCTCCGCAAACACACCCAGAACACTCTGCAAACACACTGCAAACACACCGCAAACACTTCGCAAACACATCCAGAGCACTCTGCAAACACTGCAAACACACCGCAAACACACTGCAAACACACCCAGAACACTCCACAAACACACCGCAAATGCACCCAGAACACTCCACAAACACTCCACAAATGTACCCAGAACACTCCGCAAACACACCGAGAACACTCCCCAAACACTCCGCAAACACACCCAGAACACTCTGCAAACACTCCGCAAACACACCCAGAACACTCCACAAACACTCCGCAAACACACCCAGAACACTCCACAAACACCGCAAACGCACCCAGAACACCACAAACACTCCACAAACGCACCCAGAACACTCCACAAACACTCCACAAACGCGCCCAGAACACTCCACAAACGCACCCAGAACACTCCACAAACACACCGCAAACGCACCCAGAACACTCCACAAACGCACACAGAACACTCAGCAAACCCTCCGTAAACACACCCAGAACACTCCGTAAACACACCCAGAACACTCCGCAAACACACCCAGAACACTCCGCAAACACACCCAGAACACTCCGCAAACACACCCAGAACACTCCACAAACACACCGCAAACACACCCAGAACACTCTGCAAACACTCCGCAAACACACCCAGAACACTCCACAAACACTCCGCAAACACACCCAGAACACTCCACAAACACCGCAAACGCACCCAGAACACCACAAACACTCCACAAACGCACCCAGAACACTCCACAAACACTCCACAAACGCGCCCAGAACACTCCACAAACGCACCCAGAACACGCCACAAACACACCGCAAACGCACCCAGAACACTCCACAAACGCACGCACACAGAACACTCAGCAAACCCTCCGTAAACACACCCAGAACACTCCGCAAACACACCCAGAACACTCCGCAAACACACCCAGAACACTCCGCAAACACACCCAGAACACTCCGCAAACACACCCAGAACACTCCGCAAACACACCCAGAACACTCCACAAACACACCGCAAACACACCCAGAACACTCCACAAACACTCCGCCAACACACCCAGAACACTCCACAAATACACCGCAAACACTCCGCAAACACACCCAGAACACTCCACAAACACCGCAAACGCACCCAGAACACCACAAACACTCCACAAACGCGCCCAGAACACTCCACAAACACTCCACAAACGCACCCAGAACACTCCACAAACACACCCAGAACACTCCACAAATACACCGCAAACACACCCAGAACACTCCGCAAACACACCCAGAACACTCCACAAACACCGCAAACGCACCCAGAACACCACAAACACTCCACAAACGCACCCAGAACACTCCACAAACACTCCACAAACGCGCCCAGAACACTCCACAAACGCACCCAGAACACTCCACAAACACACCGCAAACGCACCCAGAACACTCCACAAACGCACGCACACAGAACACTCAGCAAACCCTCCGTAAACACACCCAGAACACTCCGTAAACACACCCAGAACACTCCGCAAACACACCCAGAACACTCCGCAAACACACCCAGAACACTCCGCAAACACACCCAGAACACTCCACAAACACACCGCAAACACACCCAGAACACTCCACAAACACTCCGCAAACACACCCAGAACACTCCACAAACACTCCGCAAACACACCCAGAACACTCCACAAACACCGCAAACGCACCCAGAACACCACAAACACTCCACAAACGCACCCAGAACACTCCACAAACACTCCACAAATGCGCCCAGAACACTCCACAAACGCACCCAGAACACTCCACAAACACACCGCAAACGCACCCAGAACACTCCACAAACGCACACAGAACACTCAGCAAACCTCCGTAAACACACCCAGAACACTCCGTAAACACACCCAGAACACTCCGCAAACACACCCAGAACACTCCGCAAACACACCCAGAACACTCCGCAAACACACCCAGAACACTCCACAAACACACCGCAAACACACCCAGAACACTCTGCAAACACTCCGCAAACACACCCAGAACACTCCACAAACACTCCGCAAACACACCCAGAACACTCCACAAACACCGCAAACGCACCCAGAACACCACAAACACTCCACAAACGCACCCAGAACACTCCACAAACACTCCACAAACGCGCCCAGAACACTCCACAAACGCACCCAGAACACGCCACAAACACACCGCAAACGCACCCAGAACACTCCACAAACGCACGCACACAGAACACTCAGCAAACCCTCCGTAAACACACCCAGAACACTCCGTAAACACACCCAGAACACTCCGCAAACACACCCAGAACACTCCGCAAACACACCCAGAACACTCCGCAAACACACCCAGAACACTCCACAAACACACCGCAAACACACCCAGAACACTCCACAAACACTCCGCCAACACACCCAGAACACTCCACAAATACACCGCAAACACTCCGCAAACACACCCAGAACACTCCACAAACACCGCAAACGCACCCAGAACACCACAAACACTCCACAAACGCACCCAGAACACTCCACAAACACTCCACAAACGCGCCCAGAACACTCCACAAACACTCCACAAACGCACCCAGAACACTCCACAAACACACCCAGAACACTCCACAAATACACCGCAAACACACCCAGAACACTCCGCAAACACACCCAGAACACTCCACAAACACCGCAAACGCACCCAGAACACCACAAACACTCCACAAACGCACCCAGAACACTCCACAAACACTCCACAAACGCGCCCAGAACACTCCACAAACGCACCCAGAACACTCCACAAACACACCGCAAACGCACCCAGAACACTCCACAAACGCACGCACACAGAACACTCAGCAAACCCTCCGTAAACACACCCAGAACACTCCGTAAACACACCCAGAACACTCCGCAAACACACCCAGAACACTCCGCAAACACACCAGAACACTCCGCAAACACACCCAGAACACTCCACAAACACACCGCAAACACACCCAGAACACTCCACAAACACTCCGCCAACACACCCAGAACACTCCACAAATACACCGCAAACACTCCGCAAACACACCCAGAACACTCCACAAACACCGCAAACGCACCCAGAACACCACAAACACTCCACAAACGCACCCAGAACACTCCACAAACACTCCACAAACGCGCCCAGAACACTCCACAAACACTCCACAAACGCACCCAGAACACTCCACAAACACACCCAGAACACTCCACAAACACACCACAAACGCACCCAGAACACTCCACAAACACACCACAAACGGACCCAGAACACTCCACAAACACTCAGCAAACGCACCCAGAACACTCCGCAAGCACACCCAGAACACTCCACAAACACACCCAGAACACACCACAAACACACCCAGAACACTCCGCAAACACACCCAGAACACTCCACAAACACACCCAGAACACACCACAAACACACCCAGAACACTCCGCAAAGACACCAAACACATCGAAAACACACCGAGAACAGTCTTATGGGTTTCCAATGTTTCTAAAATGTATTTGATTAATTTCTCTAAAATCTCAATTAAATTTAAAAAAAAAAAAAAAAAAAAAAATATATATATATATATATATATATATATATATATATATATATATATATATATATATATATATATATATATATATATATATATATATATATATATATATATATATATATGTGTGTGTGTGTGTGTGTGTATTTTTAGTGTGTTTTTTTTTTAATTATCATTTTTTTTCACGAATCTTCTGAATATGTTCCGATTTTCAAACATTATATTTTTGGGGGGGCTTTTTTTTTTTGTTTTTTTTTTTTAACAACTTTAAAAAAAACTTTTTGGCATTTCAGCAGTTCTTTACAGAATATTAGTATGATATTCTTTTTTTGTTTGTTTTAAACTTTTTTGAATAATTTGCAATTTCTTTTTCAGTCAATTTTTGCATTTTCAATATGTTTTCCTCATATTTGTGATATATTTGTGATATATATATATATATATATATATATATATATATATATATATATATATATATATATACACACACACATACTAGGGCTGAGAGTTTAACGCGTTAATTTCGATTAATTAATTACCGCACAAATAACGCATTGAAAATAATAACGCAATTAATTGCATCCTCCTCATTTCCCTCATTTCTGGCACACCGGTAACTCTGATGAACACTCCAGCCCAGTAGGTGGCGGTAATGAACCTGAAGTCTGTTTGTAGCCATGAAGAAGAAGCACAGGAAGCACTGAGTGAAGTCAGGCTCTGGTGAACAGTGAAGGAAGACCAGATTGAGCTTGTTGGACAGAAAGTTTCCTTTTAAAAATCTTCCTGATGGCAGCTTGGATAAAAGCCTGGTTGTGTGTAAATTGTACAACAAAGAGTTTTCTGATCACTGCAGCACTTCAAGCAGACGGTATCACCTCAATGTAAAACATGTTGCTGTTAGCACCAGAGCTAACGTTAGCTACGAGTCATGCTAACGGCTAACGGTGTAGCCATCCCATAATAGACCACTTTTCTAGACAGTGCTTGAGTTTACAGAAAGTTTAAGTTTTTACTCCGTCGAGGCTCTGCCTCCTTGGAGGAGGAAGAACCTAAAGAACAAAAATATCTCTTTTAATAACTTCATTATAAACTTTTTGTTGATAAAAAAAATTACATAAATAAAAACTGATATTCCTATAAAAAGAACCATCAAAATTCCAGCATTTATCAGACCCAGAAAAGATAAAAACAGAATGAATCTCTGGATTTTCAACTTTCTGAAGCTCCTTGAACTACTTATGCTGATTTTATGTGCCATACAGTGGAAAAAACAACTAAATTCAGGCTTTAAGTCATCAAAATCACTTTTTCTATATGTACCATTTTCCTTTTTTTAAAATTTTAATTATAAACACATATATGTCTATTCATTGATTCAACTGTCAACCACAATTTTATTTGAATTGGAAAACTTCATTTATTGTGTCAAATATTAGTATATGACAAAACTCCAAATTGCGATCAATTAATTAATTAATTACAACGCCTGTAATTAATTAGATTAAGTTTTAATTACGTCCCACTACTAATATATACATATATTTTTTTTATATAGAGAAAGATATTTTATTTATTTTTCTTTTGAAGTTTTTTTAATTACATATTTTTCACAAATCTTGTAAATATCTTTCAGTAGCTTTTAGACAGCAAATATATATATATATATTTTTTTTTTTTTTAGCTTTTTTGACATTTCAAAAAAATGTTTTTGGCATGTTATCAGTTCTTTCTGTATATTATGTCTGTATGATTTTGTTTTTTGTTTTGTTTTTTACATGTTATTAATCATTTTAACCAATTTTTTAGGAGTCTAAAATTTTGGAACATTTTCATTCTGTTTAAAATAATTTTTTAAAATGAATTTCTTGAAAAAATTTCTCTGCAGTTTTCAGACAATAAATTTTTCTCTACATATTCTTACATGTTTTTTTATTTTGCATTTTTTTAAATTATGTGAACATTATTCAGTAGATTTTGGACATGAAATTGGACTTTTGGGGGCATGTAACAAAATCTTTTTGAGCAGTTTATCAATATTTTTCCAACCATTTTTCAAAAGTCTTCTTTCCTTAATATTTAACACTTTGATACTTTTTGTGCATTTCATTAATATCTTAGAAGTTTTCAGGCATTTCCTTTGCCATTTTTTTGTGTTTTGAAAATGTTTATATTTCACATATTTAATTTCCATTTTCCTGACTTTTATTATTTGTTTTGCATTTTGTTTATTCTTTTGGGAGATTTAATTAGTATTTTTTTAGCATCATTTTTCAAACCTCAAGCAGATGAACTTTTAGCAAAAAAAGTAATTTTGACATTTTATTAATTTTTTACATTTTTCAGACAATATTCTGTGACTGTAGACAGAAGCAGGTTGCCTCTGACTGGTTTCCTCCTCTGACTGGTTTCTCCTCTCCCAGTATGCAGACCAGTCTCTGATGAAGTCGGCCATCAAGACGTCGGAGGAGTCATGGATCGAGCAGCAGATGCTGGAGGACAAGAAGCGAGCGACGGACTGGGAGGCCACCAACGAGGCCATCGAGGAGCAGGTGGCCCGGGAGTCGTACCTGCAGTGGCTGCAGGACCAGGAGAAGCAGGCCCGACAGGTGAGACTAGGCAGCAGGGAGGGTTCACCTCAGCAGGAACCTAAACTACAGGTGTCAGACAGGCGGAAGGCTTCTATAAGATCCTGCTTATAAATAGACAATATAATAATCTGCTATTTAAATAAGCTGACAGAATAGTCTATCTAAGCATGCTAATCATCTGTATTTGCTATCTGCCTAAATGTGCTATCTGTATGGGCTATCTAGATATGCTAAATATTTTAATATGCTTTTTATATACAGCAATTTAAATATCACTATTTATATTAACCAATTGTATTTTCTAACTTTATAAATAGGCTAACAGTTAAAATATGCTCACTGTCTAAATATTTTAACTATCATACTATAATATGCTAATTACTTGTTTATACTTTCAAAATATGCTAAGTATTTATGCAGGCAATCATAATATGCTAACTACATATTTATAATTTGTTAACTATTTTATATGCTATCAAAATATGCTACCTACACAAATTTACAATCATAATATTTGCGCTGTGACATGACATATGTTGTGAAGCTGTCCTATATAAATAAAATTTAATATTTATAGTATGCTAACTAGCTTTATATGCTGTCAAAATATGCTAACTACGTATTTATAATATGTTAGCTATCTTTATATGATGTCAAAATATGCCAACTACATATTTATAATGTGCTAACTATCTTTATATGATATGAAATTATGCTAACTACATACATTTTCTATCGAATTATATCTACATGTTTGCGCTGTGAGATGACATATGATGTGAATATGCACTATATAAATAAAATTTAATGTTTATAATATGCTAACTAGCGTTATATGCTAACTAAATATGCTAACTGTCTGCAGTTACTTATCTATATATTATAAATAACTATGCTAAAGATCTCAATAATGCTGTTTAGAAAATGTGATCCTAAATATGCAAACTATTTAAATATGTAAATTATTTATACATGCTAACTAGCTAACTGTCAGTAGGGAACCAGCTTGTTAAGAATTTCACAGAGTTGCTAACATTGAACCTGAACGCTGCCAGACCGACACAACCAGCTCAAACTACAAATTCAAACGTCAACATCTTGTCCCCCTCAGCCCCGTAAGGCCAGTGCCACCTGCAGCTCGGCGACGGCGGCAGCCTCCAGCGGCCTGGACGACTGGAGCGCCCGGTCGCCACGGCAACGCGATTCCGACCCCTCCCACTCTGACCTCACGACCGCCCCGTCGACCAACAACAAACCTCCTTCCCCCGCCGGGGCCGCCCTCATCCTGAGCAAACCGCCCTCCCCCTGCGCCCCAGGTAACCATACGTATTCTCACGGTCCCCACATCGACACGCAGTCAGCCGCCTTACGGGGACACGAAGGTCTCCGTAAAGACCCTGAACGCAGCCGGTGACCAGATGTTTGTGTTTCCAGGTCCCAGCAACCAGAGTCGTCACCATTTGGAGTACAGAGCCATCATGCAGGAGATGTCGCCCACAGCGTTCGGTAAGACTCAAACACGTCTTTCTGTCAATGTGGGGACCGTTTGGGACAGTGCCATCCGAGGACCTGACGCCTTAGAGCAGGGGTGTCCAACATGCGGCCCGTGGGCCAAAACCAGTCCTCCAGAGGGTCCAATCCGGTCCTCAAAGTGTAAAAATTCCAGAGAAGACATTAACTGCAGATTGTAAATTAGTAAAAGTATAAATTTAAAATCATTTATAGACCATGACAAGTTGTTTCGATCATAAAGTAAAACACTAGGTTGTTCATTGTTCTTTTGTCATTTTGTGTCTCATTTTTTGTAATATTTTGTCTTGTTTTTGTTGTTTTTTGTCTGACTTTAGTCTCATGGTTTTGTCGTTTTGTTTCCTTTTCATCTCGCTGGTGGTTTTTCTTAATTTTTGTCATTTTTTGTTTTGTTTCATGTCGTTTGTCAAATTTTTTGTCATTTTGTGTCTTTTTTGGGTTATTTTGTCTTGTTTTTGTTTTTTGTTTGATTTTAGTCTCATGTTTTTGTAGTTTCGTGTTTCCTTTTTGTCTCGCTTCTGTTTTTTGTCTTATTTTTGTCATTTTGTGTTTTGGTTTATTTGTTTTGCGTGCCGTTTTTTGTTTTATGGTCTCGTTTTTGTCGTTTCTCCATTTTTTTGTCGCTTTGTAACTTGTTTGTCTATTTTTTCTTTTTTTGTTTCATTTCATGTCGTTTGTCTCTTTTTTTTCATTTTGTGTCTCATTTTTGCAATATTTTGTCTTGTTTTTGTTGTTTTTTTGTCTTTTTTTTTTTAATCTGACTTTTGTCCTTTTGATTATATAATAAAAACTGGTCCGGCCCACTGGACATCAAACTGGGCTGAATGTGGCCCCTGAAGATGAGTTTGACACCCCTGCATTAGAGGGACCCAGCATGAGGAGCCTTCACAGGTCCCCGGCTGGTCCTCACAAAGACAGCCGTCCTCACAGGCGTTTAGCTTTCAGTGGCTTTGTGTTGTTTACAGTCGAACCTGGAACAGGACGCAGCCGAGCAGCGCTGGGCGTGTCTGAGGTTATCTGAGGTCGCTCTGAGAAAACACTCGGCTTCATTGTGTGTGTCGGCGTTATCAGGCGTTAACAGCTCAGAGGACAGGACGGTGTTTAACTCTCACCATGTTCCTGTGTGTCGCTGGGACGTCTTCTCCTGTCAGTGAATGCAGCATTCATGTTTAAAGTATTATTTTAACAACAACCGATTTATCTGTCAAACTTAGAATGTGTCCACTTGATTTGTTTAAATTTCACTTAATAATCATGTTTACTGACGACTCCTTTAATCACGTCTATTATATCTGAGGTTTATTTCACACGTGTAGTTTATGAGAGTCTTTCAAACATTTCTGACAAATACTGTTTGGTTGACATTTTTATCAATATCTTTTGGATATTTTTTGTACAGTTTAGTGATGTTTTCAGAGCATTTCATTTATTTGTTATGAAGTTGCTCAGACATTTCATTAATATCTTTTGGACATTTTTTCTCAATATGTTCCTGATATTTTTTATATGTTTTATTGATATCTTTCTGATTTTATTTTTTATTTTGGCTTTATTTGGCAGGTTAGTGAAGAAACAGACAGTAAAGTAGGGAGAATAATGGGATAAAGGGCCATGAGCGGGAATCAAACCCACATGATGCCGCTGCTTCTTTTGTCACCTGCCCAACCTGTTGAACTACCTGGGCGCTCTTTCTGAAATTATTTGTGCATTTTTGAACCATAACACGCTTCACGTTGTGTGTCTTCTGTAGTCACGTGTCCACTAGATGCAATTTTCCCGCATGTAAACACACGGCGTCTGAAAATCGCACGGACGGCGGGCGGTCACTAGCGGACCACAACATTGTCACATGACAGCGCTACATGGTCACATGACCGAGCTTTCAGCTTGACCGTCCGGCAGATGAGTCGGATAAACACAGCGGCTCGGCCACAAACTTTCCTGTTCATTTCGAAAACACTTCAGCGAAAAGTATTTCTGAAAGCATTTGAGGCAGAAATAATCTGCAGCAGCTGAATCTGTCCAGGTTTTAGTTCACCGACGGCTAGTTTTAGAAGTTTGAGGACAGTTTCACGACACGTGGAATCTCTGCACGCCGCATTGAATTTGCAGAAAGTAGAAGTCCAGTCTACTTTATGCAAATGAGCTCCAGGTAAACGCCCCGGATCGCAGCTGCAAACGCACCACAATTGGACCAGCATGCAACATGCGGTGTGTTTCCGGCTGAAAGCTTGGTCACGTGACCACGTAGCGGCCCGCTGTTGCTCAGCGCTGTCATGTGACAATGTTGTGGTTCACTAGTGACCGCCCGCCGTCCGTGCGATTTTCAGACGCGGTACATTTGCATGTGAGAAAATCGCATCTAGTGGACACGCAGCTACAGATTCAAAGCAACAACACAAAGATTCAAAACAACAACATCGGAAGTGAAATTACATTTAATAAAATGCTGGAACAGGACGAAACACCGATGAACATCAGCATTAGATCAAATGGTAAAAACAGGTCAACATATTCTGTTATCTTCTTGTAAAATGATTCATGCATGAAAGTCGTTGGTATTCATGACTTTTATGAAGAACTGATCGATATCGTGATGCACGGAACGGATTTGTTTACATTTTCGTCGGAGTTACGACTTACAGTGACAATCGACTTCATCAATCCATTTCTACGGATTGACGAAGTTGATTGTCATCGTAAGTCAGAACTCTGACGTAAGTCGAGGACCTCCAGTATTTCACCAGACAGCTAGGCTAGCAGAACGTTAGCGTTGCGTTTGCGTCTCCTCTTTAACGCCACCATCACAGCTCCTGTCGGTTGTGTTTCAGGTCTGACGGACTGGGAGGACGATGAGATCCTGGCGTCGGTGCTGGCCGTCTCCCAGCAGGAGTACCTGGACAGCATGAAACACCAGAGCGCTGCCATGCACCGAGAGAGGGAGCCATCACCCGACAGCAGCTGATAGCCGGCCAACACACACAAACACACACACACACACACACCTTTGACCCCTCCCCCACCTGCCTCACCTCCCTCCCCCGCCTCACCTGTGAACTACAGAAGGAGATCGACCAGGGAAGAAATAAAACATCCAACAACGATGCACACTTGTATTTTTATTTTGTTATTCATCGGCTCATCACTCTCCGGTCTGTCATCTCCCCCCCTCACCCCCCCACTCTCCTCCGTTTCCCCGGTTACCACTCGGATGGAGCTCGGTCTTGACGCTGATTCGGGATCTGTTGTAATTTAAACATCATTCTGGGCAGCTTTCCACAGAATTTGTACCTTTTTGTTGTAACAGTCAGGCTGATTGTTTTAGCCCGTTAGCTCTGTGGTTAACGGGGCCATCGGTTTCAATGAAGAATGCTAATCAGAACTGTGTTTGTCAGTGTCCTGGAGGCTAAGCTAGCATGCTGTTTAGCAGGCAAGCTTTCACCTTAAGTCTTAAAACCTGAAGTTTTAAAGTTCTGTCACCGCTAACAAGCTACCATTATGGTTAGCTAACTTTTTTCCACTCATGTTAGCATTTTGTGCTAGTTAAAACCAATCAAACATTTATCAGCAACCTGTAGGCCGCGTTAGCATGCTTCAACTTAGTCTGCGTCATCCCAAGTGTTATGTTTTGAGCTAGCTGATAGCGAAATTGTTTTCCACCTGATCTTAACGCTCTGTTAGCTCCCACTGCCGGCCACTAATGAAATGTTTAAACTTCATCATGCTAATCAGAACATTAACAATCTGTATCATGTCCTGTGGGCCAAGCTAGGATGGTTTTTAGAGAGCGGGCTGAAATCTTACTTTGCTATAATGCTAGCTTGATTTTACCCTACTCGTAGCTCCTACCAGGTGAGAAATGACACTGCTAACACCAATAACAAGCTACTGTTACAGTTAGCTTCACTGCGAATAGTGATTCCCCCAGTCATCTTAGTGCCATTATGCTAGTTAGCATTGAGCAAGACAAACAGCCCCTTTAGCACGCTATAATTCTAGTTAGCCAATAGCAAAACTTTCA
This sequence comes from Amphiprion clarkii, assembly GCA_027123335.1. Classification (NCBI taxonomy): domain Eukaryota; kingdom Metazoa; phylum Chordata; class Actinopteri; family Pomacentridae; genus Amphiprion; species Amphiprion clarkii. The sequence goes on from CM049574.1 coordinate 36,545,261, forward strand.
TATTCATTGCTGTTCTTCTTAAATGGTGTCCATTTTGTGTAAGAAATCAAAGTGCTAATCAGAACTGAACAGACTATAAATATGTTTCCTGTAGGCCAAGTTAGTATGCTGTTTAGCAGGCAAGCGTTCACCTTAAGTCTTAAAGTTAAAACTTGAAGTTTTAAAGTTTTGTCACCGCTGACAAGCTACCATTATGGTTAGGAAACTTTTTTTTTACACTCGTCTTAGCATTATTATGCTAGTGAAAACCAATCAAGACTAACAGTGCAAGCATTTATCAACAGCATGTAGGCCACGTTAGCATGCTTCAACTTATTCTGCGTCATCCAAAGTGTTATATTTTGAGCTAGCTAATAGCATTACAACATAGTAAGATAAATCCTACTGTGCTGTAATGCTATCTCCTACCTTTAGATTGCAAAATTGTTTTCCATTGATTTTATCCTACACGAAATGACACCGCTAACACCAATAACAAGCTAGCAGTTAGCTTCACTGTGAATAGTGATTTTTTTCCCCCAGTCATCTTCATATCATTATGCTACTTAGCACTGAGAAGGACAAACAGCCCCTTCAGCACGCTATAACTCTAGCTAGCCAATAGCAAAACTGTTTCATATTCATTCTTGCTCTTCTTAAATGGTGGCCATTTTATGTAAGGAATCAAATTCTCAGCGCTAATCACAACTGAACAGACTATAAATATGTGTCCTGTAGGCTAAGTTAACATGCTGTATAGCGACCAGGCTATTACCTGACGTCTTACTGAGCTTTGAAGCTAGGTCTTTTTAGCATTGCTAACAATCTGTGTTGCTGTTAGTTTACTGTTATTTGCGAACACGTTTCTTCCACTGGCAGCCATTTTGTGTGACAAAATGCCAACTGAATGCTAATCAGAGCTGCATTAGCTTTAGCGAGCTAGCTAGCAACCTAGAAAGAGCAGGAGCTAGCTTCAAAACATCAGACGTTCACATGGTAATGTGAACGTTTTGAAGCTAGCTCCCGCTCTTTCTAGGCTACAGTTAGCCGAACCCTTTTTTCACCTCCCACTGGCGGCCATTTTGTGGTGACACATCACTATTTGACAAATTAAAAGCCTCCAGCTTCACGGCCTGTAACACCTCCTCCTCTTCCTCCTCCTCCTCTTCCTCCTCCTCCTCCGTCATCATCATCATCGGACTTATTTAGCTGCATGTTTAATTGACCACGACCAATATCATCATAGAAAAAAAGCGACAAATAAACAAGGAGAGAAAAACTAGAGAAATGTCATACTTATCCTCTTATTGATTGATTATTGTTGTTATTATTAATATAAGTTTGTTTTATTTTATTTTCTCGTTTGGGATGGAAAAAACTTTTTCTTGGAATAAAAAGAGGAAAATGTTTCTGAAAATGAACGTGTGAGAGATTTATTTATTTTCTTTTTGTCTTTGAGACACTTCAAGAGTAAAACTAAACACATGAAACATGTAAATTTAGGGTTTCAGTCCGAGTAGGATCGAAAACAGGCGACTCGTGTCTTTCTGAGGAGTTTCTGAGCAGATAAAGCAGTATGATGGCGTTTATCAGCAGGACGTCCTGGATTCTCTGTTCTGAGATTAGAGAAAAACAAACATCTGATGGCTGCTGATGAAGCTCCAAGTTTTACAAACCAAAGCAGGAAAATCTGCCGCAGAGTCTCCATCGGTTCAGTTTAATCCGGATCTTAGAGGGGAAACTGACGTGAACGAGCTTTTAGTTTAACCTGCAGCTAAAAAGCAGACTTCAGACATCATTAATGTGTGAAGATGTTAAAGATTCTGTAAACAAACTGAAACCAAGAAAGAAGTTTATCTCCAAATATGGTGATTTTGAATGAGATTTTACTGTTTTTATATATATATATATATATAAATATATATATATATATATATATATATATATATATATATATATATATATATATATATATATATATATATATATAAAACATACACTGCCCTCCATAATTACTGGCACCCCTGGTTAAGATGTGTTCTTTATCTTCTAATCAATTCAGTTTTTTTCTAAATAATATAGGACCACAATGAAAAAAAGAGGAAAATCCAAACTTTAATTCAAGTACATTTATACAGTGGGGAAAAAAATCACACATTAAGAAATAATTCTTTCACATCAAATCATGTGTGCCACAATTATGAGCATCCCTGATGTTAATACTTTTACAGCCCCCTTTTGCCAACAAAACAGCACCTAATCTTCTCCTATAATGTTTCACAAGCAGGGAGAATACCGAGAGAGGGATCTTCGACCATGGCTCAGTGGGAACATGGCTCAGTGGGTAGAGTGCTCGTCTTGTAACTGGAGGTTTGCTGGTTTGATCCTCACCTGGTGAGCTCATGTCCAGGTGTCCTTGAGCAAGACACCGAACCACTAACTGCTCCTGATGGGTCGTGTTTAGCGCCTAGCATGGCAGCTTCCACCATCAGTGGGTGAATGTGATGTATAATGTAAAGCGCTCTGGGTATCATTACAGGTATAGTAAAGCGCTATATAAATACAGACCATTAGCCATTCCTCTTTGCACAATCTCTCTAAATCATCCAGTGACCTGGGTCCTCTCCTCTTCACTCCACAGGTTTTCAACGGGGTTGAGGTCTGGGACTGAGATAGCCATGGGAGGAGCTTGATTCTATGTCTGGTGAACCATTTCTGTGTAGATTTGGCCACATGTTTAGGGTCATTATCTTGCTGAAAGACCCAGTGATGACCCATCTTCAGCTTTCGGGCAGATTTAAAATGTCCTGGTATTTCAAAGTGTTCATGATGCCATGAACCCTAACAAGGTTCCCAGGGCCTCTGGAAGAGAAACAGGCCCACAGCATCACCCATCCTCCCCCAGACTTACAGTGGGCATGAGCTGCTTTTCTGCATACTCATCTTTTGTGTTCCGCCAGACCCACTGAGAGTGTTTGTTGCCAAAAAACTCTATCTTGGTCTCATCTGACCGAAGCACACGGTCCCAGTTGAAGTCCCAGTAGCGCTTAGCGAACTCCAGGGTTAGGGGTTAGCCTAACCCTAACCCTAACCCCCTAACCCATGTTAAAGGTAAAGGCTAGAAGACCATCTCCAAGCAGCTTGGTGTTCCTGTGACTACAGTTGCACATATTATTCAGAAATTTAAGATCCATGGGACTGTAGCCAACCTCCCTGGATGTGGCCACAGGAGGAAAACTGATGACAAATGGAAGAGACGGATAATAGGAATGGAAACAAAAGAGCCCAGAACAACCTCTAAAGACATTAAAGGTGAACTCCAAGGTCAAGGTACATCAGTGTCAGATCGCACCATCCGTCGTTGTTTGAGCCAAAGTGGACTTCATGGGAGACGACCAAGGAGGACACCATTGTTGAAAACAAATCATTAAAAAGCCAGATTGGAATTTACCAAACTGCATGTTGACAAGCCACAAAGCTTCTGGGAGAATGTCCTATGGACAGACCAGACAAAACTGGAACTTTTTGGTACATCAGCTCTATGTTCACAGATGCAGAAATGAAGCATATGAAGAAAAGAACACTGTCCCTACTGTGGAACATGGAAGAGGTTCTGTTATGTTCTGGGGCTGCTTTGCTGCATCTGGTACAGGGCGTCTGGAATCTGTGCAGGTACAATGAAATCTCATGACTATCAAGGTATTCTAGAGAGAAATGTGCTGCCCAGTGTCAGAAAGCTTGGTTTCAGTTGCAGGTCATGGGTCTTGCAACAGGATAATGAGCCAAAACACACAACTGGAAACAGCCAAGAATGGCTAAGAGGAAAACATTGGACTATTCTGAAGTGGCCTCTATGAGCCCTGATCTAAATCCAAATGAACATCTGTGGAAGGAGCTGAAACATGGCGTCTGGAGAAGGAACCTTCAAACCTGAGACAACTGGAGCAGTCTGCTGATGAGGAGTGGACCAGAATACCTGCTGAGAGGTGCAGAAGTCTCACTGACAGTTACACAAATGGTTTGATTGCAGTGAACGCCTCAAAAGGTTGTGCAACAAAATACTAAGTTAAGGGTTCCATCATTTTTGTCCAGGCCTGTTTCATGAGATTATTTTTTAAAATAATTCTGTTGAACCACAGTTCAAAATCAATGTCTGATTTTCATTGGTTAATTTTCATAGAATTTTTATTTATTATTACTTTTGTCAGATTCAAATTATTTCTGTGACCATTGTGGGTTTTTCTTTCATTAACCGAGGGATACCAACTATTTTGTCCACATGTGTAGATAGTGTCTGATGGTTGTTTTGGAGACTTTGTGACCCCAAAATGCTACCATTTGTTGCAATTCTTTAACAGTGAGCGTTGGAGAACTTTTTATTTCTCTTACCATCCTCCTCACTGTGCGTGATGGCAAAATAACCTTGCATCCTCGTCCAGGCTTGTTTACCACTGTTCCTGTTGTTTTAAACTTCTTAATGTTTCCTCTGACAGTAGATATGGACGGGTGGCTATTTTCTTGTAGCCACTGCCTGACTTGTGAAGGTTGACACACATCTGCCTTACTTGAATGGTGTGTTCATGGTATATATATATATATATATATATATATATATATATATATATATATATATATATATATATATATATATATATATATATATATATATATATATATTAGGGCTGGGGCTTTAACGCGTTAATTTCGATTAATTACAGCGGAAATAACGCGTTATAAATATTAACGCAATTAATTGCACCCTCCCCAGTTCCCTCATTTCTGGCACACCAGTAACTCTGATGAACACTCCAGCCCAGTAGGTGGCGGTAATGAACCTAAAGTCTGTTTGTAGCCATGAAGAAGAAGCACAGGAAGTACTGAGTGAAGTCAGGCTCTGGTAAACAGTGAAGGAAGATCAGATTGAGCTTGTTGGACAGAAAGTTTCCTTTTAAAAATCTTCCTGATGGCAGCTTGGATAAAAGCCTGGTTGTGTATAAATTGTACAACAAAGAGTTTTCTGATCACTGCGTCACTTCAAGCCGACGGTATCACCTCAATGTAAAACATGTTGCTGTTAGCACCAGAGCTAACGTTAGCTACGAGTCATGCTAACGGCTAACGGTGGAGCCATCCCATAATAGACCACTTTTCTAGACAGTGCTTGAGTTTACAGAAAGTCTTCAAATGCTGAATAAAATCGCTATAATTGCACTTAGATTTGCAGTAATCTGTGAATGTAGCAGACAGATGAAAAATGCAGATGAATAGAAATGAAACATTTTTGTGGTTTAAGTTTTTACTCCGTCGAGGCTCTGCCTCCTTGGAGGAGGAATAACCTAAACAACAAAAATATCTCTTTTAATAACTTAAGTATAAACTTTTTGTTTATAAGAAATTACATAAATAAAAATTGATGTTCCTATAAAAAGAACCATCAAAATTCCACCATTTATCAGACCCAGAAAAGATGAAAACAGAATGAATCTCTGGATTTTCAACTTTCTGAAGCTCCTTGAACTACTTATGCTGATTTTATGTGCCATACAGTGGAAAAAACAACTAAATTCAGGCTTTAAGTCATCAAAATCACTTTTTCTATATGTCCCATTTTCCTTTTTTAAAATTTTAATTATAAACATGTATATGTCTATTCATTGATTCAACTGTCAACCACAATTTTATTTGAATTGAAAAACTTCACTTATTGTGTCAAATATTGCTATTTGACAAAACTGCAATTATTGCAATTAATTAATTACGCCTGTAATTAATTAGATTAAATTTTTTAATCGTGTCCCACCACTAATAAATATTTATTCATTTATTTATTTTCTATATAGCGAGATATTATATATATATATATTTATTTTTTATTTTTTAATATGTATATATATATTTTATTTTTATTTATTTTTATATATATATATATTTATTATTTTTTATATATATATATATATAAAATATATATAATTTTATATATATATATATATATATATATATATATATATATATATATATATATATATATATATATATATATACGTATGCGTGTGTAAGAAAAAAATGTCTCAAAAATATGGGATTAGGGTCTAAGCAAATGTTTGATAAAACTTTGAAAAATACTTATATACATGTGTAAATATATATATATATATATATATATATCAATGAATAAAATAAAAATAAATAAGAAAAATGGAAAAGAAATCAAAAAGTGCAAATAATATAAATAATATATCTACGAAGTTTGCTAGAATCATAGTACATAAAAATAAATGAATAAAAATAAACATGTTAAAAGTCTGGAATCCGTGTGCTGATGGGGTAGAACGGTTTCCATGGTTACTAAAGTTTGATTAAACCTCTGAAATTAAAAATAAAACAAAGTTCTATGAAACGTTTCTAACTCTGGATGAGTGTAAAAGTGTAAACGTGTCTCAGTCTGTCTGGTTTTATTTTAACTCTCCTCAAATTTCTCTTTTTATAAATCATTCTTTATCAAACCACAGCTGCATTGAACTCCGTCACCTGACAGAAACGGAAGCCGCACTGCGCCTGCGTGACACAAACCAACCGTCTTCCCGTCATCTCGTGAACGCGCCTCCTCCGCGCACCTTGAATTCTGCGAATTCCTCTCGCGGTATTTGAATATTCATGAGACAGCAGCTCGATCCTGATTGGCGGGACGGTTTCAAAACATTGGAGCACACGTCTGCGCTCTGATTGGCTGCTTGAGGGGCGGAGTGGGCGTGGCCCGTCAGAGCGGCATAAAGTCGGAAGAAAACAGACGAGCGGAGGTTTAGGCGGTCGGACCGAGTTTACCGTTAAAACACCTGAAAGTTCAGTAACGGACGCTTTCAGTCGCTGGATTTAGAATAAAAACCGGCAAACGGACGCAGATAAACGGAGACTTTAGTCGGTTTAAGGTGGAAAACGTTTCGACCGGAGCGGAATTGGAGCAACGGGATGGATTTAATCCGCTTCAACTGACGGAAAACTTCCAGAAAATGTTGGAGAAAAGTTCCGCGGAGCTCCGGGAGGAAGAGCCGGTCCGGAAGAACGGTAAGCAGCCGGTTCACGGTCCGGTTAACGGTCCGGTCCAACCGCCCGGACTCCGCTGTCACCGTGGAGTCCCGTTCAAAACAGCCGTTTAACAGTCAGACTGTTTCCATGGTTACTGGTTTATTGTTAAAGCTACGTTAACTTTTTAAGGTTTTAATAAAGTCTGGAATGCTCCAAACTAACTAATGTTATTTATTCATTTATTTATAGTGTTTCAAAGTGCTTCGTTAAAAAAAAGTCAAACAGAACCAGACAGAAAACATGAGAATAGTTAGACATAAATACTAGAATAAATAGAATTTATCTGACAGGAAATGTACAAATAGGAATTTAAAAAATGTGTAAATATGACTAAAAATGGAAATAGGAATTAAAAAAGCGCGAATATGACCAAAGAAAGAAACAAATGGGAATAAAAAAATACGTGTAAATGTGACCAATAAAGTACAAACAGGAGTAAGAAAAAGTGTAAATGACTAAAAAAAAAAAAAAAGAAAAAATAGGAATAAAAAAGTATAAATACTATAAATATGACTAAAAAGGAAAAAAATGTGCGAATGTGACAAAAATGCAAATAGGAATAAAAAAGTGTTAATATGACCACAAATGTACAAATTAGAATTAAAAAGTGTAAATGTGACCAAAAAAGTACAAAAAATAGCAATAAAAGGTATAAATATGACAAGAAATGTAGAAATAGGAGCTAAAAAAGTGTAAATATGACTCAAAAAATTTAAAAAATAGGAATATAAAAGTATAAATATTATAAATGACTAAAACATAAAAAAAGTGGCCAAAAAAATGCAAATAGGAATTAAAAAATTATAAATATGACCACAAATGCACAAATTTGAATTAAACGTGACTAAAAAGTACAAAAAATAGGGTAAAAAAAAGTGAATGTGTCTAAAAAAAAAGTGCAAATAGAATTTTTAAAAAGTATAAATATGACTATTTGGATGATGTTCATTAAATATGACTAAAAAGTCGGAACAAGAATGAAGAAGTACCTTTATTTATAAAGAAAAAAGTCTAAATAGTCATTAAAGTTACAAATATTACATTGAAAAAGTATAAATAGGAATAAAAACAATAAAACAGCAGGTCGGGTTGTAGTAGACTAATAATAAACTAAATATAATGTTCTAGTTTCATGTGAGCAGCAGCGACTCTGACGTCTGTTTTTATTTCTGTTTGAGCTCATAGATGTCAGAGTTGGAGGAACGAGGCTCTAAATGTTCACAAATATTCAGTTTACAGTCGTTCTAAAAGCAGAAACTGAAATAAAGCCTCCGTGTGAAGCTTTTTTAGGCTGAAATAAACACTTTCCCTCCTGGCTTTCTGTTTCACGCTGCAGTAACTTGAAACTGAGCAGAACGTTTTAGAACCGTCTGTGTTCTAATAGAAATGATCTGTTGTGTCCCAGTGAAGGAAGCGTTCTGCAGCCGCTACAGCTGTGGTTCTCTGCTCGGCAGCGGAGGTTTCGGTTCCGTGTTTTCAGGCCAGAGGCTGTCGGACGGACTGCAGGTCAGAAAGCAGAACTTTAAAACAAACTGAGTCTCCGTGTTCTGTCTGGTTCTAACCCGGAGCTGTTCCCTCCAGGTGGCCGTCAAACAGATCTCCAGAGACAGCGTCCAGCAGTGGGCCCGACTGGTAGGTTCTAGTTCAGCCTTATCAGGTTCTACTTCATATTCATCCGGTTGTAGTTCGTATTTCTCAGGTTCTAGTTCATATTCATCAGGTTCTAGTTCATATTCATCAGGTTCTAGTTCATATTCATCAGGTTCTACTTCATATTCATCAGGTTCTAGTTCATATTCATCAGGTTCTAGTTCATATTCATCAGGTTCTAGTTCATATTCATCAGGTTCTACTTCATATTCATCCGGTTGTAGTTCGTATTTCTCAGGTTCTAGTTCATATTTATCAGGTTCTAGTTCATATTTATCAGGTTCCAGTTCGTATTTCTCAGGTTCTAGTTCATATTCATCAGGTTCTAGTTCATATTCATCAGGTTCTAGTTCAGCTTTATGAGGTTCTAGTTCATATTTATCAGGCTCTAGTTCATATTCATCAGGTTCCAGTTCATATTTATCGGGTTCTACTTCATATTCATCAGGTTCTAGTTCATATTTATCGGGTTCTCGTTGATAAAATGTGAGGAAATCTCTTAGTGTCTGAGGCTGCAGCAGTAGACATGTTGGCTCCGCCCCCTGCTGGACTCTCAGGGGAACTGCAGGTGTGGGTGGGGCCTCCCCCTCTGGTTCCCACGGAAACCTGTGATGTCGGTAAATGACGGCAGGGTTTCCCCCGCGGCACTTGGGATTCCCCCCAGCAGGAAAACACCTGAACGCACCTGCAGACGGAAAACCCAGACCCCAGATGGACTTTCTGAGTTCTCTGAGGAACCGAGACCAGAACTGAGACCAGAACCGACCGCTTTCTGTTCTGTTCCCCTGCAGTCGGGCGAGGCGGCGCCGGTTCCCATGGAGATCGTTCTGCTTCAGCGGCTGTCGGAGGTTGGAGGTCACAGAGGCGTGGTCCGTCTGCTGGACTGGTTCCAGGTGGAGGGGCGGGGCTTCCTGCTGGTTCTAGAGAGACCCCCCCAGAGCCAGGACCTGTTCGACTTCATCACCGAGAGGGGGGCACTGCCGGAACGCCTCGCACTCAGGTTGTAATTACCGGGTTCTAACTACTGCGTTCTAACTACTGGGTTCTACTGCGTTCTAACTACTGCGTTCTAACTACTGTGTTCTAACTACTTGGTTCTAACTACTGCGTTCTAACTACTGCGTTATAACTACTGCGTTCTAACTACTGTGTTCTAACTATTGTGTTCTACTGCGTTCTAACTACTGTGTTCTAACTACTGTGTTCTAACTACTGCGTTCTAACTACTGTGTTCTAACTATTGTGTTCTACTGCGTTCTAACTACTGCGTTCTAACTACTGCGTTCTAACTACTGTGTTCTAACTATTGTGTTCTACTGCGTTCTAACTACTGCGTTCTAACTACTGCGTTCTAACTACTTGGTTCTAACTACTGTGTTCTAACTACTGCGTTCTAACTACTGCGTTCTAACTACTGTGTTCTAACTACTGCGTTCTAACTACTGCGTTCTAACTACTGCGTTCTAACTACTGTGTTCTAACTATTGTGTTCTACTGCGTTCTAACTACTGTGTTCTAACTACTTGGTTCTAACTACTGCGTTCTAACTACTGCGTTATAACTACTGCGTTATAACTACTGCGTTATAACTACTGCGTTCTAACTACTGCGTTCTAACTACTGTGTTCTAACTACTTGGTTCTAACTACTGTGTTCTACTGTTTTCTAACTACTGTGTTCAAACTACTGGGTTTACTGGGTTCTAATGGGTTCTACTCTGTTCCGATCTTCCGTCTGCTTCACTTTGTTCTGTTTGTTTGTTTTGTCTCGTCCGTTCTAAGGTTCTCTGTTTGGTTCCGTCAGGTTCTTCCGTCAGATCGTGGAGGCTCTGCGATTCGTCCACGCTAACGGCGTCGTTCACCGAGATGTCAAAGACGAGAACATCGTGGTGGACACCAGGACGCTGGACGTCAAGATTATCGACTTCGGCTCCGGAGCGGCGCTGAAGGAGACGCCATACAGCGAGTTCGAAGGTACGGAGAACCACACGGAACATTAGAACGTTAACGGAGTCAGAAAACTTTATTTAAACGAGTGTTTTTACATAAAGCGTTTATTTGTTGGAGAAAAAAATCAGACGTTTGAAATAAACAGACTTCATGACCTCATCTGCATCTTTGTCTCTTTGTGTCTTTGCCTCTCTGTCTCCTTGCCTCCTCAGGTACACGGGTGTACAGTCCTCCAGAGTGGGTGGAGTCTCAGTCGTACCTGGCGGTTCCTCTGACCGTCTGGTCTCTGGGGGTTCTGCTCTTCGACATGGTTTGCGGTGACATTCCGTTTGAGCGCGACCAGGAGATCATCGAGGCCACGCCCCTCTTCACTAGGCGTGTCTCTAAAGGTGAGCCCCGCCCCCGCTGACACCCCATTGGCTCAGCTGAGTCCGGCTGTGGCTGACTCCGCCTCCCCGTCTGTCCCCGCAGAATGCCAGTCTCTGATTCGCTGGTGTCTGTCCTACCGGCCCGAGGACCGGCCCACCCTGGAGGAGGTTCTGACCCACCCCTGGATGGATCGAGACCTGGAGGATGAGGAGGAGGACAGGGGAGACCTGCAGGGGGTGCCCAGCTCGCTGCCGGGACAGTCCCTCTGAACCGGGAGAACCAGAAGAACCAGGAGAACCGGTTCTGGACTGTGAAGGATCTCCTCAGGCTTCTGGACTTGAAGCTGCAGATCAGAAAAATTCTGATCAGTTTCTCTCATTAAACCTGATTGTACAGAGTTCTGGTCCTTGTCCTGGTCCTGGTCCTGGTCCTGGCCCTGGCTCTGGTCCTGGTCCTGGTCCTGGTCCTGGTCCTGGCTCTGGTCCTGGTCCTGGCTCTAGTTCTGGTCCTGGTCCTGGTCCTGGTCCTGGTCCTGGTCCTGGTCCTGGCTCTGGTCCTGGTCCTGGTCCTGGTCCTGGTCCTGGTCCTGGTCCTGGTCCTGGTCCTGGCTCTGGTCCTGGTCCTGGCTCTGGTCCTGGCTCTGGTCCTGGCTCTGGTCCTGGTTCTGGTCCTGGTCCTGGCTCTGGTCCTGGTCCTGGCTCTGGTCCTGGTCCTGGCTCTGGTCCTGGTCCTGGTCCTGGTCCTGGTCCTGGTCCTGGTCCTGGTCCTGGCTCTGGTCCTGGTCCTGGTCCTGGTCCTGGCTCTGGTCCTGGTCCTGGTCCTGGTCCTGGTTCTGGTCCTGGTCCTGGTCCTGGCTCTGGTCCTGGTTCTGGTCCTGGTCCTGGCTCTGGTCCTGGTCCTGGCTCTGGTCCTGGTCCTGGTCCTGGCTCTGGTCCTGGTCCTGGTCCTGGTCCTGGCTCTGGTCCTGGTCCTGGTCCTGGTCCTGGTCCTGGTCCTGGTCCTGGCTCTGGTCCTGGCTCTGGTCCTGGCTCTGGTCCTGGTTCTGGTCCTGGTTCTGGTCCTGGTCCTGGCTCTGGTCCTGGTCCTGGCTCTGGTCCTGGCTCTGGTCCTGGCTCTGGCTCTGGCTCTGGTCCTGGCTCTGGTCCTGGTCCTGGCCCTGGCTCTGGTCCTGGCTCTGGCTCTGGTCCTGGTTCTGGTCCTGGTCCAGCAGATGATTGAGTCTGAACACTGGACATATTTATTGATCTCTGCTGGTTCCTGATCTCTTATTTATTGATTGATTATTTATCAGGTTCAGGTAAATGGATCAATCAGAACCGATCGATCAGGAGATCATTGATTATCTGAAAACATTGGATGTGTTTTAGCGTCTCGGCCAGAGGAAGGTTCTCTATTATTGATTATTGATCAGTTGATCAGTTAAATGTTCTAACCTGCTGATCCTGTTTGGAGCTGAGCTCACCTGAGCAGGTAGCTGAAGGTCAGGAGCATGGCAGGGGTTGGATGTGAGTCTGGAGATACTTTTTGTGTATTTCTGTGTATTTTTGTGTATTTGTGGTTCCTGGTTTTTCTCTAAAGTGGTTTTTCGTCACTTTGTTCCGTTTATTTACATTAAATATGAAATTATGGATCGAAGAAGAAAAACGATCCGACGTTTGAATAAAAATCTTTAAAGAGTTTCTGTCTCTGAACTTTTTTTTACCTGAAACACGTGAAGCACGTGCAGGTGAGACCCAGCAGCCAATAGGAATCCTCCGAGCTCCACCTGCAGCGCGTGAGAGAGGTCTCACTCTGACGGTTCATCAGAGATCCTGATCAGAAAGAAAAATACCAGAAAACCAGGTTTGAACTTCACAAAGTCAGGATGTGATTTTATTCATCAGGAATGTAAATAATATTTATTTATTGTAGAAATTATTTACTGATCATTCGCTGTATGGATTTTATTGTGAAATAAATTCGTTAATATCGAGACAAATGTGTTTAAAACTAATATATAATTTTAAAAATAATAAAATCAAACTGCAACATTTAGAGTTTAAATTTTGTCAAAGACTTTCAGAAAATGTCAAAATTCAGTTTTCCAAACTTAGATTTATGAAAATAAATGGTAGTTATTATTTTTTCTTATTTCAAAAGACATACAAAGTCAAGCTTTCAATTTACTGAGTAAAACGCTTAGATTAAAAGTCAAAATTATGAGAGAACAAACAGAAATGTAGAAATAAAAACTGAAGTCTATTTAGTAAAATGTCAAATTTATTAAATAAAAATAGATTACTTTATACTGGGACACACAAAGTACAAGTTTAAATATATTAAATCTAATTTATGTCGTAAAACATCTAACAGCTAACTTTGTGAGGAAATAAATAAATAAAAATTCTAAGGTTGAATAAATCATAAAGCATAAAAAGTATTACAGAAATAAAAACTAAAAATATATTTTTTTTATTTTTTTCAGCTAAATTGTGAGATATGAACAATTGTTTTAGAACAAGCAACATGTATTATTTATTAGTTTTTATACCTACCCTTTGTTCTAATTGTTTTTATTTTTATTATTTGCCCTTAAAAGTGCAAAGTGTCTTTGAATGCCCAATTGTTATTATTATTATTATTATTATTATTATTATTATTATTATTATCATTAATAATAATAATAATAATAATAATAATAATAATAATAATAATAATAATAATAATAATAATAATAGTAATAATAATAATAATAATAATAATAATAGTAATAATAATAATAATAATAATAATAATAATAATAATAATAATGCCCCTCCCTGGGCTGCGACCTTATCGTGGTGGAGGGGTTTGCGTGTCCCAATGATCCCAGGAGCTATGTTGTCCGGGGCTTTATGCCCCTGGTAGGGTCTCCCAAGACAAACAGGTCCTGGGTGAGGGACCAGACAAACAGCAGCCCAGAAGACCCCAATGATGAGCGACAACTCTGGAACCACGGACGTGGGACCCCCCTCCAGCAGGCTCACCACCCGCAGGAGGGGCCATAGGGGTCCGGTGCTCTGTGTGTTGGGCGGCGGCCAGGGGCGGGGAGCCTGGCGGGCCTGGGCCTCCCTCCTAAAGCTGCTGCCCCGCGACCCGACTCGGACCAGCGGTAGAAGATGGATGGATGGATGGATAATAATAATAATAATAATAATAATAATAATAATAATAATAATAATAATAATAATAATAATAATAATAATAATAATAATAAAATGTCTAATTTATGAGATAAACAGTAGCACGCGGAACTTATGTATTTCACTCACTACGAATATTTATGTTTTTAATAAATCCAAATTTTCGTTTAATTTTATTTATCTTAATATTTTTCTTTTTACTGGCTGATCTGAGTTCGGTTAGAGGATGAACCGGAGCAGGTTTTTCCCTCAGAGTGAGACCTCCTGTCCGCAGCTCCAGCTCCCCCACTGTAGTTCCTCCAGTTCCCGGACCCTCGGCTCCTCCGCGGTCAGTTCTCCTCCTGATGTTCCCGCTGGTTCCTCCGCAGGCTCTTCCAACCTCCCCGGCTCCGGTCCACCCTCAGTCCCACAGACCCTCCACTGCCTCCCGCTTCAGCCCGAACAGCGAGCCGGAGGTCGGAGCTCCGGCCCGGGTCGAGACGGTGAGCGGGGCTAGCTGCGAGGCTAGCCGTTAGCCGAGCAGGCAGCGGGTCGAAGGCTCGGTCCGGACGGCCGGCACAGCGAGCGCAGCATGGCCGGAGGGAACCACAGCACGGCCGGGGAGGAGAAAGCGACGAGCCGGGGTCAGAGCGAAGGTAAGCGGAGCCGCTGGGGGAGAACCCGGGATGAGTTAACTTATCGGGCCCGCTCGGCTCTGACACCGGGTCGGAGAGCAGCAGAGAGACGGAGGATTAGTGTTTTTAAATAAGAATTAAAAACCTTTAATTTTAATTATTTAAATTTAATTAAATACCGTTTCTCTCTCCGGGTGTCCGCTAGCGGAGCGGCGGTGACAGCTAAAGCTAACTAGCGGCTAAACTAGCCAGACTGGCTCAGTGAGGCTGGTTAGCTGCAGAAGTTAGACGGGAAAGTCAACTAGTTTAGCGGCTAACTGACGTGAACAGAGTTCATATTTAAACCAGGCGTTATATAGTAAATGTAGCTCCGTAATTTAAATTAAAACCAGAGAGAACTAGCTGAGCTGGAAGCTAATGTACAGGCTGGCTGGGTAGTTCGCAGCAGCTAGCTGGTAGTTAACTGGTATAAACTAGTGTCAAGGGCTGCTAGTTTACCTGCAGTAACACACCTGGAGGGAGACATGTAACCAGGTGTGTTAGTGAGAGAGAGAGATGGTGACGTGGAGGTTATACACACACACACACAGTACCAGGTGCACGCCTACTCCAGGACACACAGTCCTTTATTTGCAGTCAAACCTCAGGCTGGAAATATTTTGTAGACAAACATGAAGTCAGAGACTGAAGAAACCTGAACAGCAAGGGTCTCTTTGTGGTTGTTTTGAGTCTCTTTGTGGTTGTTTTGTGTCTCCTTGTGATTGTTTTTGTCTCTTTGTGGTTGTTTTGAGTCTCTTTGTGGTTGTTTTGAGTCTCTTTGTGGTTGTTTTTTGTGTCTTTGTGGTTGTTTTGTCTTTGTGGTTGTTTTGTGTCTTTGTGGTTGTTTTTTGAGTCTCTTTGTGGTTGTTTTGAGTCTCTTTGTGGTTGTTTTGTGTCTCCTTGTGATTGTTTTTGTCTCTTTGTGGTTGTTTTGAGTCTCTTTGTGGTTGTTTTGTGTCTTTGTGGTTGTTTTTTGAGTCTCTTTGTGGTTGTTTTGAGTCTCTGTGATTGTTTTTGTCTCTTTGTGGTTGTTTTGAGTCTCTTTGTGGTTGTTTCGTGTCTCTTTGTGGTTGTTTTGTGTTTCTGTGACTCTGAAACAACAACTGTCAGTTTCAGCAGCAGCAGCAGTTTCTGAAGTGTGTCTCAGCAGTGTGTTGATCAGGTATTGAGCAGCTGTGTGTTTCTTCTCTGCAGCCAACAGGAGGTTGAAGTACATCAGTCTGGCCGTCCTCGTGGTCCAGAATGCGTCTCTCATCCTCAGCATCCGATACGTCCGCACGTTGCCCGGCGACCGCTTCTTCGCCACGTCGGCCGTCGTCATGGCGGAGGTCCTGAAGGTCCTGACCTGTCTGCTCATCATCCTGCTGCAGAGGAGATGTAAGTCTGGAAGATGTGACCTCAGACCATGTGACCTCAGGGTGCACCTGGTGGCTGCTGTCCAATCAGAACAGAGCGTTTCTATCAGCTGGAATAAATGAACTCCCATGAAATTATAATAAACCTTTTTCAGTATTTTACAAAATGAATTATTGATGTATTAACTGCTAAAATTTGATCTAAATTAAGAGACAGAATCATTGAAATTCTAACAGAAGTTTTCAAAAAAAAATACGTTCTTTTAAGTAACATTTCTGAGAGAAGAAATGAAAAGTTAAATATGAGATAAAATGTCAAATTTTGAGATTGAACTAAAAAATTCTGACGGTTATATTTGAGGGAGGTGTAATGCAAAAAATTTAAATGAAAAGTTATATTTAAAAGAAAAAAATGTCAAATTTGGAATTAAACTAAACAAAATAAAATGAAACGTAGATATGAGATGAAGTTTTTTACTTGTAAGAGATTAAATTTATTATAATGTGTATGAGATAAAATTTTAAGAAAAAATCTAATCTGAAAAAAAACTAATGCACTCATGTAAATTTGTGAAAAATTTAATTAAAAAAATCAAAATCAAATTGATGATATATGTTAAACTTATGAAATAATTTCTATAGAAACTTTTAAGAGATGAAATGATGAGGCAAAATAAAAGAAATTGACAAGTTGTATCAGATAACCAGTTTTTTTTTAAATATGTGAAATTTCTAAGAGAAAAAAATAAAAAGACAAAACTATAAGCTTAAAGTAATTATTGGGATTTATTTATTTATATTTGTGAAAGTTGAAATGAAAAACCTGAAATGAAATCATATTTTTACAGATAAAATGTCAAATTGATGTAATGAAATGACAGGATTTTAGGATTAAACTTTAAAAATTTAGACAAGTAAAAAACAAACATGCAGATCTGAGATCATTTCTTTAAAAATGTGTAAGAGATGAAATAAGAAAAAATGTCAAAATTGTGAAATATGAAATAAAAAATGAAATTAAATGTAAAATATATGATATAATATGTCGAATTTATGAGATAAAATGTCAGAATTTTGGAATTTAAATGCAGGAATTATGACAACAAGGAACACAAATATGATAAATTCATTATATTTATTTTATTTCCTATTTATTTTAAGTTAAATTTGTGTGTAAGTGGTGAAGCTGCTGAACTAAAGACGGTTCAGAACAGAATTTATCTGTTTTTGTTTCCTTCAGTGTTAAAATCCTGAAACTCAGAAACTTCAGCTGATTAATTTTATTAAAATGAACCAAACTGGACTTGCAGCAGGTTTAGTTGCTGTTTGAGGAGGTTAACTCTGCCGCTCTGTGTTCAGTTAATGTGAAGGACACCGTCTACTTCCTGGTCGACTCCATCGTGTTCCAGTACAAAGACACCTTAAAACTGGCCGTTCCTTCTCTGATCTACACGCTGCAGAACAACCTGCAGTACGTCGCCATCTCCAACCTGCCGGCCGCCACCTTCCAGGTAGGAACCCACACAAACACCCACATCCACACAAACACCCACACCCACACAAACACCCACATCCACACAAACACCACCCACACCCACACAAACACCCACATCCACAGATAAACCACCCACACCCACACCCACACAAACACCACCCACATCCACACAAACACCCACATCCACACAAACACCCACATCCACACAAACACCCACATCCACAGCAAACGCCCACGTCCACAGATAAACCACCCACACCCACACAGCAAACATCCACATCCACACAAACACCCACATCCACACAAACACCCACATCCACACAAACACCCACACCCACACAAACAACATCCACACAAACACCCACACCCACACAGCAAACACCCACACCCACACAGCAAACACCCACATCCACACAGCAAACACCCACATCCACACAAACACCCACATCCACACAAACACCCACATCCACACAAACACCCACATCCACACAAACACCCACATCCACACAAACACCCACATCCACACAAACACCCACATCCACACAGCAAACGCCCACGTCCACAGATAAACCACCCACACCCACACCCACACAAACAACATCCACACAAACACCCACATCCACACAAACATCCACACAAAATTATAGAATTTTTAAAGATATTATTTTCACATATTAAATCACAAAAAAATATTTTGTAGGTATTTCTTAAACATTTATTGTATATTTTCAGACATGATTGCATTTTTTTTCTATGTTAAGATTTTGTCAAAGATATATTTTTTCACATATTAATAGAAAAACGTAGATTTTTTTTTTAAACATTTAATTTTTTAATTTCAGGCAAGTATTTTTCATGAATTCATTTTCTTTTTAAAGAACTTTTGAAGATATTATTGTCACATATTAAATAATTAAAAAGCATTTTCTAAATTTTTTTTAAACATTCTTTCTGTATTTTTAGACATGATTAAAATATTTTACATAAATTGGATTTTTTCAAGGTTAAGGTTTTTTCAAAACATTTCTCACATATTAAAACATTTTAAAAAAATATTCTTGATTTTTTTTAAAAAACATGAATTTTATATTTTCAGACCTGATTAAAATATTTTTTATGAAATAGATTTTTCTCTATTTTAAAAACTTAAAAAAATATTGTTTTCACATACTAAATAATAAAAATCATTTTGTAGATATTTGCTAAAACATTTATTTTTTTAGACATGATTAAAATATTTATCATAAATTTATTTTCTATTGTAAGATTTTTTTCAAAGATATATTTTTCACATATTAAATCATAAAACATTTTCTAGATTTTTTAAAAAATTTAGTTTATATTTTCAGACATGATTAAAATATTTTTCATGAATTGTTTTTTTTTTGCTATTTTAAGAATTTCTAAAAACATTTTTTTCACATATTAAATAATAAAAAACATTTCATAAGCATTTTCTTAAATATTTATTTTATATTTTCAGACATGCTTAAAATGTTTTCCTGACATCTATTTTTAAATGAATTAAATTTTTTTTGTTTTCTGAATTTTTTTCCCCATTTAATTCTCTTTAATATTTCATAAATGTGATCATGTTGAAGCTGCAGGTCGTTGACATTAATTAATATTGATTAACTAAAATCTGCAGCTTTATTTATTGTCAGATAATCAGAGTTTAATGTGGATTCAGAGCCGATCAGTGGATTTAATGTTGATCTGAGATGCTGCTAAGCTTCAGACCTCCACTGTTAGCGTTGGTGTTAGCGACAGGTGAGATGCTGACTCCTCCCCTTCCTGTCAGGTGACCTACCAGCTGAAGATCCTCACCACGGCTCTGTTCAGCGTCTTGATGCTCAGGAAGTCTCTGTCCAGAGTTCAGTGGGTTTCTCTGCTGCTGCTGTTCGCCGGCGTCGCCATCGTCCAGGTGAGTCCCTTCAGCCTTTTTTTAATTCATTTTCAGGCATGAAAAATAATTTTATAAAAAGATTCTATGAAGAATTCCTAACGATATATTTTTAAATGTTTTCCGATATTTAATGGCTATTTTAAGACATTTTAGATCATGTTTATTACCGACATTTTAGAGACTTTTAAAAAGAACTTTTAATTCACTTTAAAATGTTCATATATTTAATATTTATTCACATTTTTTATATGAACAAACATCTGATTAAAGCTCGTTATGATTTTAATTCTTTCTGTGGTTAAAACTATGATTTTATTTTTTCTGATCCTCGAACACTTTTTTTTTCCATCAAAAGGACAAATTATTATTTTTTAAATGAGAAAAGGAGAATAAATCAGATTCTGAGATATAATTACATCTTTTTCCAGAATAGATGTGAATCAACAGTGAATATTTGTTTATTTATAAGCTGTAATGACAGTTACTATGGTGATTCTGGGGTCTCTATGTGATGCCACGCCCACCTTTATGACATCACACCCTTGAGAACCTGTTTATTAAATCAAATGTTTTTTCAGCGACTTAAACATTGGTTTATTTTATTATTTAGTACATTTCATTTTATTATTCATTCATTATTGTTTTATCATTATCCCTTTATTTTATTTTATTGTTATTTATTCTGTAAAATAAAATACTATTTTATTGTTATTATTTTAATTTTTTATTATTATTATTATTATTATTATTATTATCATTTTATATAGGTATTAATAACTTTATTTTATAAAATAAAATACAATTTTATTATTCTTAGGTTAGCAGTATCTTATTACTAATATGATTATATTGTTTATTTTAATATTATTATATTGTTATTTTATTTTAGTATTAGTTTTTTTTAATATATATATATATATATATATATATATATATATATATACACACACACACACACACTTGGCCTTTTTGTAGCTTTTTTTGACAGTCATAGTGATATAAACTCATACAAAGTATTTTATTTTATTATTGTTATTATTTTAATATTATTAGTATCATTTATAATTAAGTAAAATATTTATTATGTTATTATTTTAATATTGTTATTATTTATTTTATTATTCTTATTATGTATTCCTGTTTTATTTTCTTCTTCCTATTGAACTTATTGTTACAATTATTTATTCTTATATTATCATCATTATTATATTATTTATTCTTATTTTATTTTACTATTATTAATTTATTATTATTATTATTATTATTATTGTTGTTGTTGTTGTTGTTGTTGTTGTTGTTATTTTTATTGTTGTTTATTATAATTATTATTGTTATTATTGCTTGTTTTATTATAACCAAACTACAGCGGTTAGGGGTCAGCTGGTGTCATACGGAGGCTCTGATTGGTCGTTTCCCTGCAGGTGCAGCAGGAGGGGAACAAGGAGGCGTCGGTGTCGGGCGGCTCCAACCAGAACTACACCGTGGGGCTGGTCGCCGTGGTGATCAGCTGCCTGTCGTCGGGCTTCGCCGGCGTTTACTTCGAGAAGATCCTGAAGGGCAGCTCGGCCTCGGTGTGGGTGAGGAACGTGCAGCTGGGGATCTTCGGCACGGCGCTCGGCATGCTGGGACTTTGGTGGAACGACGGCGCCGCCATCGCCCGCCGCGGCTTCCTGTTCGGCTACACCGACATGGTCTGGGCCGTCATCTTCAACCAGGCCTTCGGCGGCCTGCTGGTCGCCGTGGTGGTCAAATACGCCGACAACATCCTGAAGGGCTTCGCCACCTCCTTCTCCATCGTCGTCTCCACGGTGATGTCCGTCTACCTGTTCGGCTTCCACGTGGACCTGCTGTTCACGGCGGGGGCGGGGCTTGTCATCGGCGCCGTCTACATGTACAGTCTCCCCAAAGCCGCCTCCTCCTCCTCCTCCTCCTCCTCGGCGGCAGCTCCGAGGACGGACGGCCCTGAGCTGGAGGCCTTCCTGCCAAAGTCAGTGCTGGTGAAGTGAAGCTGTGTGTGGGCGGGGTCAGAGGTCTAGAACAGCCAATCACAGAGCTCCGTCTGCTGCCGCTCGCTCTTCTGCTCTCTGCTGCTTCTCACTCGCCCTCCGAGGTCCTCCAGTCACCTTCATCACCTTCGTCTTCCTCCTGAGTCCGGCTGCACCGGTCGTTACTGATTATTGATCTCCAATCAGTCTGATTGATCCTGTTTCTAAACTTTATTTAAAACGGTTTGGTGACGTGTAGAATGAGGAGATTTAATCACATTTAACAGATTTGGTTCATTTTTCTGATGATCAAATCTAAAGATGATCAATGAGGTTCAGAGATCAATCAGCTCAGAGATTTAATTAATATTTAATAAATATTTAACTTTCAGAGCAGATTAAACCTCCTATTAAACCTCCTGAATCACTGCAGGAGGAACAACTCCTCATCTTCTGCTGGAACGTCCTGGATGTTACATAAATATGTCAGATGTGGTGCAGCCCTGCTGGACGGAGGAGCTTCATTCCTCCTCCTCCTCCTGCTCTGATCCTCCTCCCCCTGCTCTGATCTTCCTCCTCCTCCTCCTCCTCCTCCTCCTGCTCTGATCCTCCTCCTCCTCCTCCTCCTCCTCCTCCTCCCCCCCCCCCTGCTCTGATCTTCCTCCTCCTCCTCCTCCTCCTGCTCTGATCTTCCTCCTCCTCCTCCTCCTCCTCCCCCTGCTCTGATCCTCCTCCTCCTCCTCCTCCTGCTCTGATCCTCCTCCCCCTGCTCTGATCTTCCTCCTCCTCCTCCTCCTCCTCCTCCTCCTCCTCCTCCTCCTCCTCCTCCTCCTCCTCCTCCTGCTCTGATCTTCCTCCTCCTCCTCCTCCTGCTCTGATCTTCCTCCTCCTCCTCCTCCTGCTCTGATCTTCCTCCTCCTCCTCCTCCTGCTCTGATCTTCCTCCTCCTCCTCCTCCTCCTCCCCCTGCTCTGATCTTCCTCCTCCTCCTCCTCCTCCTCCTCCTCCTCCTCCTCCTGGTCGTTGAAGGTTCCTCCTGAACACTAACTCCTGCTCCTGGTTTCCTCCTCAGAGCTGAACCTCCTTCAGACTAACAGCTCAAAGCACAACAGCAGCAGCAGGATGAAGATGATGATGATGAAGGAGCTGCAGCGCCTCAGAGACTCTGACCTCCGTCCGTCTGTCTGTCCGTCTGTCCGTCTGTCTGTCTGTCTGTCCGTCTGTCTGTCTGTTCCCTCTCTGCCTTAAAACTCTTTCAGAGAAACGCCTTACGCTCAAATCTAGATCATTTATCGATTATTGATTATCGTTGTTACAGCCGGAGGAGAATCTCAACTGGATGTGGAACGGATGTTTTCACTGTGCAGCCTCCAGAACACTCTCGATTCCACCTTAAATATCAACCAGTTCCACCTTAAACAGGACTGTGAAGAAGTTACGGAGGCCCAGAGCAGCCAACGTTAAATCTTTTTTTTTTTTTTTTAACTTTTTCGTTTTTTAAAGCATTTTGAAGAATAGAAAAAAACAATTTAATTCAATAAGTTAAGAAATTGCCACAAAAAAATAACAAAGAAGTTGACAGATTAAAAGCGACTATGTTTAATAAATATTTAATACATTTAAAAAAAGAGAATAATAAAATCTATTTCAACGTACCACAAAAAGGGACATTATTCAATATAAATTCAATTTTTGGGTGAAATTACATAATGTGCAAATATTCAAATTTTTTTTTTGGGAAAGAAAAAAATCGTAAAAACCAGAACTTTTTACACAATATGTAAATTATGGAATTTGGTGATTAAAAAAATCACAAAAATTAGCATTAATAAATGTAAACAAAATTGGAAAGTGTATTTATGAAATAAAAATGACAAAAGGAAATTTGAAATGAAAATGATTTTATATAAATTAATAAATTATGAAAATAGTTGTGATGAATAACAAATAAATGCAATTGATTAATATATTTCATAATTTCTTTCTTTTTAATTAAGTTACATTTGAACACTCTGGGCCTCCGTAATTCCGTTTATCAAACCACTAATATCAGATTTATTTTATTTAATCACTTGTAGAGACAGTTTTTTAAATCTCTCAAAATCGACGTATTTAACGTAACGGGAGACGAATATCAATCGAGTTTCTGGTTTGAATTTTCCAGTTAAACGGTTAAAATATGTGGAATAAAATCAAACACCTGAACTGTTACAGCTGTAGTTTATTCTGAAAGGATCTTTACCTCATTAAAGTGATGTTTCTGGTTTTCTGCTGCACAGTGAAAACAGCTCAGACGTGGTTTTGGTTTTTCAGCTGGTGTTTGTCCTCGGTGCCTTTTCCCTCTCATCTGTACAGAAGCCATACGATTGTTTAAACAAATGAACCCAAACTTCACATTTCTGTTGTCGCCAAAAACCGTTGGGCCGCCGGCGTCTGGTTGGAAACCGTCCGGCGGCGGCGTCCTGAATGTCTCCGTCGAAGGGAAGGAAGTCGTGTTTCACGTGTCGCTGCTTCTTAGTGTTTACGTTGTGTCGCTTTGGGAGGAAAGTTTTTTTGTCTCCTGGTTTCCTTTGTCACCGTTAGAGCTGCAGCTAACTGCTAACCGCTAATTTACTGTCGATTATGTTCGGGGTTCATCGTTAGTTTGTTCGGTCTCTAAAATGGTGGAAAATGTTTCCCCAAAGATAATTTAATGTCGGAGGAAAAGTATTTCTGTTAGCGAGTTAAGCTAACACCGGGAGCTAATCTCTGCGGGTATTTCAGTTTGTTTTGTTTCCTGAATCTCTGAAGCGCAAAAACTCTGAAAACGTTCTTTACTAATGTAGTTTGTATTGTTACCACCAAGTCCAGACGCCACCGGATACTCGGTCCAACAAACTCTGAGCTACAGATCTGATCCCCAAACAGTTAATCAGTCAAATTTTAAAATGAAACCTGCTAATTCTAGTCTAGTTAAGCTAATGTTAGCCTAAATAAACTATTGTTAGCTGGTCTGTTATGCTAAATTGACTAATGTTAGCCTAAATAAGCTATTGTTAGCTGGTCTGTTATGCTAAATCGGCTGTTAGCCTAAATAAGCTATTGTTAGCTGGTCTGTTATCCTGAATCAGCTAATGTTAGCCTAAATAAGCTATTATTAGCTGGTCTGTTATTCTAAATCTGCTAATTTTAGCCTAAATAAGCTAATGTTTGCTGGTCTATTGTCCTGATTAGGCTAATGTTAGCCTTAAACGCAGCTAGTACTGGCTTATAACAGGTAAAGTTAGCTGCTGCATTATCACCAGCTAACGTTACCCCAAACTGGCTAATGTTAGCTCACAAATAAATCAGTCAAATTCAAAAGCCATCAGCTAATCAGCTAATGTTAGCTGGTCTGTTCGTCTAAATAAGCTAATGCTAGCCGTAAACAAAGCTAATACTGGCTTAAAACAGGTAACATTAGCTGCTACATTATCACAAGCAAGCTAATGTTGGCTCCTGTGAATGTTATGTGGGGGGCGATGCTACAACAGATGCAGCTACACAGTTCACAAATAAATCAGTCAAATTCAAAAATGGAACCTCCTGAATGTATCCTTAGTAAGTTAGTGTTAGCCCAAATCAGCTAATGTTAGCTGGTCTATTATCCCAAATAAGCTAATATTAGTCTAAATCAGCTAATGTTAGCTGGTCTGTTCTCCTAAATCAGTTAATGTTACCTGGGCTGCTATCTTACATCAGCTAATTTTAGCTGGTCTGTTATTCTCAATCAACTAATTTTAGCATAAATAAGCTAATGTTACCTGATCAGTTATCGTAAATAAGCTAATGTTAGCCTTAAACAAAGCTAATACTGGCTTATAACAGGTAACATTAGCTGTTACATTATCACAAGTCAGCTAATGTTAGCTGGGCTGCTATCCTACATCAGTTAATGTTAGCTGGTCTGTTATACTGAATGAGTTAATTTCAGCCTAAATAAGCTAATGTTAGCCGCACTATTATCCTAAATCAGCACTAGTCTTTTATTAGCTATTGTTAGCTGGTCTGTTCTCCTAAATCAGCTAATGTTAGCCTTAAAGAAAGCTAATACTGGCTTTAAACAGGTAGCATTAGCTGCTGCATTGTCACCAGCTAAAGTTATCCCAAACCAGCTAATGTTAGCTCTTGTGGTGGGAGCGATGCTACAACTGATCCAGCTATCACAGTTCACATTTAAGCTAACTTTAGACTCTGTGTTAGCCTTAGCCGCTACGTCAAAATCTAAAATCCTTAGTTTCACAGGAAGAATTCTTTAAATGATCCAGTTATTGATCCTGTGACGGAGAAAAGTTCCTGCAGCTCAATGTGGAGACAAAAAAACCCCAAACCCAAAACTCCCAAAACGTAAAAAGATGTTTAACTAGTTTTTCTGTTTCATGATCATCAGAATCAAAGATGGTTGTCGTCTGAACAAAAAAAAATGAGATGTTATTTTGCATTTTCTGTTTTTGTTAAAAAAAAAAAGAAAAGAAAAAAAAAGAAAAATTCCTCCAGCTGACAGTTTGTTGGTTTGGGAAAAGGAGATAATATTAATATATGAGATGTTTTATTTAAAGAGATTAAAATCTGTTGGTTTTTCTGAACGACGACGACGAAACTGAGCAGGACGCTTCAGAGTTGAGTCAGAAATATTCAGACGACCAAAGACATTTAATTTATTTCATCTGGAAGCAGAGACCCATCAGAGTAAGACATTTGTTGTTTGTCTTATTATTTCCATCTTAATTTAATTTCATGATATCTCAATATCTTCACTTTTTCCCATAAGATAAATTACCAAAATAAACATTCAAACACAATAAAATAATTACCTTGTTATCAAAAATAGTTCCAACAGAATAACTCGTCTCTTAGATTCAACATTATTAGGATTTTTTGAGTATTTCAAAAATCTCGCGAATGTTTTGAGGCATATTTGGAGATAAATATCAAATTATTTCACAAATTTAATATTATAAAGTTGAAATACTAAGACTCTGCACACTGACATGATAAATAAAATATCTCTTATTTTGAAAATATCAGTAGATTGATCTCTGGATAATTATCTCTTTAGGAAGAACAGATTTCTCCTTGTGAAGTCGAGATTTTCTATTGAGAAATATTTTTGCAATTATGTCAAAATCTCAACATAAATTAGTTTTGATGAAAACTCAGAAACATCAGAAACAGTCAATTTTTGTTTGCTACGATATAAAAGAAGACCGGTGGCAGTGAAAGTATTTCATTATCTCAAGATAAGAGGAAGAAATATGAAATGATGTTAGATTTTCAGAATATTTTTCCAGTTAATTCTTCTTTTCCCCATCAAAGCAAAACTTTTATCTTGAGATCTCAGTTAATTATCTCAAAATAACATCTGAATAATTTTCTTTTTTTCACAAAGAAACCAAAGTTAAAGCGTTTGTTTTAATTTTTGTTTTTAATGTTCTCCAAACAACAAATTCAATCATGATAACTGATCAGTATTTCGATATAAAATGTTGAAATGTGACGTTTTGAGAAAATAACTCGACATATTCAGGAAATATTTCAGTATTTCCCTCACAGGTTATTTACCTGACAAAATCTAATGGTTAAATGATCTTATTTCAAAACAGCAACAGATTTATTTCATTATCTCAAAATTTCAGGAAGTTTACATCCCTAAAATATTAGTTTTCTCATAAATACTGAGACTGTCTGCACACCGACATGATAAATAAAATATCTCTTATTTTGAAGATATCTGTAGATTGATCTCTGGATAATTATCTCTTTAGAAATAACAAATTTCTTCTAGTGGAGTCGAGATTTTCTGTTGAGAAATATTTTTACATGTTATTTATGTCAAAATCTCATCATAAATTAGCTTTAATGAAAACTCAGAAACAGTCAAATGTTGTTTCCTACGAGATAAAAAGGAAACATCAGTGACAGTGCAAGTATTTCACTATCTCGAGATAACAAGAAGAAATCATGAAATGATGATGATAGATTTAAAAACTATTAATTCCAGGATTGAGGTAAATACCAGTTAATTTTTCTTTTTCCCATCAAAGCAGAACTTTTATCTCGAGATCCCAGTTAATTATCTCAAAATGACATCTGAATAATGATTTTTCACAAAAAACCCAAACTTATAGCGTTGTTTATAGCGATCTTTTGTTTGATAAAGGACATGAATAATTCTGAATACATGGGTTCTACCTTTTTATGTTCCAGTTTTTACGTTTAGACGTTCTTTGGGTTCTTTAGTTTTTCTAACATCTGATGTTTTCACTTTTAGTTTGTGTTTCTGGTTGGTCTGTATTTCTGCTGACTCGTCGTAGCGCCACCTGCTGGCAGTTTGAAACCAAATCCTGAAGGAACCAAACTAAAGCTCCTGGTTTTCTTCCAGCAGGTTTTAGTTCCTCAGGTTTTGGTTTCTTTTCGTCCGTTCTGGTTTTGGTTTGTTAGAAATCTGATCTTCAGGTTTCTCTTCTGTTTGCACTTGATTGTTGATTTCTATCGATGCCTCTGGTTTGTAAATACTTCTTTTGGTAAAGTTTTCTATAAACAAGGACGTGGACTCAACGCTCTGGAGTTTGTCTTAATTTGTAGATAAATGACAGAAAAGTTCACTTCAGTTTGTTTCTGCAGTTTTTGTTCTGAACTTTCTACAGTTTAAAAAAAACTGACATTTTGGAGAATAAAGTTTTAGGAAAAGTCTTGATCTCATTTAACCCTCGTGTCGTCCTGCGGGTCAAATTGACCCGTTTTAAAGTTTGAAAATGTGGAAAAAATGTATTTTCACAGTGAAACTTCTGATGTCCACATTTTCAACATTTTTGGGAAATTTTTGAACATTTTTTGGTGGAAAAAAAGAAATATTAAAAATGTTTCTTTAAGAAAATTCACATAAAAATCAACCAAAATCTTTCGCTGGATTTTGGTTGATTTTTTTGTGAAAATATTAGAAGTTTTACTTATATGTATGGAATCATTTGAGATATTTTTAGGACTTTTTTGAATAATTTTTACTCATTTTTTTGAAAATATTTACAAGAATTTTCTTGCCAAATTTGAGGGATTTTTTTTTTTTTTAAATAAAACTTTTAAGGGAAACATTTAAGGAATTATTTAAATTTTTTTCCTGAAAGTTTTGCAAGTTTTCAGAAATTTCGGATTTTTTTTGCTGAATTTTTTGATTTTTTTTTCAGACAAGGAAACAATATTTTTTGGTGCCCGTAAATGAGGACAAGAGGGTTCAATCATGAGATTATAACTTTTTCTTCTTGAATTATTCACTTTATTCATCTCAGATCTAATTCTCTTCAGTTAGTTTGTGTTTCTAAACCTCAAAATGTTCAATATTTAATGAATATCTCAGTTTTTATAAATTTAAAAAAAATATATAAAATGTATATAAAAGAAAGCTAACAAGTAGTTTTAATTTATAAATGTTAGACCTAAATAATTGCAAGTAATTAATATAAAATATTATTTTATCATTTTAATTTGTCCAGTCGTGTTTCTAGGAGTTCATTTGTATTTTTTTTATCAGATTTTTAAAGTCTATAAAATAAGAAATGATGTTAAATGAAGCAACAGTTTTCATTTTCTTTCAGATTATAATTTAATTAACTGTCTATAGTATTAATAATAACCTTAAATAAATGAACCAAACTGTATTTATGTATCATTTTAGTAAAGAAACTATTAGAGCTAATTTAAAATATTATTTTATCATTTAAATTCATAGAACTGAGTTTAATATTTCTGTCTTTTTACATTTAAGAATTAGTCTGCAAAATTGAAAAAATCCAAAAATGACATGAAATTAGTAAATTATGTTTGATTTTAATATTTTCTAATTCAAAAATATTAATCAATATTTAAAATAGATGAAGTAGACATGAGATGAAATGGGTTAAAAAACTAAACGGTGAACAAAATATTTTATTAATCTAAAATGTTATAATTTATCAGTGTATTTTTTACTTCATTTATTTCTATGTATTTAATTTTCACATTAAACTTATTTTTAGTTTATCTAATATTTAATGTGTCGGGACTCTTCTTTATATTTTTATTTATTTCTACATTTATGTATTTTTCTCTTTTTTCTGTCTGTTAAAAACTAAAAATACAAATAAATATATAAATAAACTAAAGAAAAATAGAATTAAATCCAAGACAGTAATTTAATTACGTCAGTTTTCCTTGCAAAAGGTGTTCTTTTTAAATTAAATTGTTTATTATTCTGATTATTATTTATTATTAACTATTGATACATGTTATACTTTCATTTTCTGTAACTAGACTAGTTTTTCAAATTTACATTTTTTGTTTTATTTTTTATTTCACATATATTTAAATAAATAAAATATTTTAAAATTATTTGACTATTAATGACAAATAAAACAATGAAAACAATTGTTCCCACTAGAACCATGTATAATTATAGTTTAAAATATTAATATATGAAATCTATAAATATTAACATATAAACATAAAGTTCAGCGTTTTCTTCTCATTTTTCCTGCATTTTTTATAACCGAAGTTGTGTTAATTACTAAAGTTCTCATTTCTATTAAACCAATGTTCTGATTTATTGTTAAATTGATCGCAATATATTTAGAAAAAACATTCAACTTTTTGTTTTTTCGGAGCATTTTCTAATTTAAACTGATTAAATGAAGGACATTAAATATTGAAACAATTTACTGAATACAGTTTATTTAAAGAAAGCATTTTATTCTGTTAGTTTTAGTTTGGTTTGTCTCTCTGTGTAGCTCTGTGTAGACTGTTACCTGTCCAGGTGTCTCCTACCTTCACCCTCAGTCAGCAGATAGACTCCACCCCCCATGACCCTGGTGACCATCAAACCATGTGTAGATGATGGACAGATAGTTTTAGTTTCTGGTTCCACAGGACTTCCTGTCCAGCAGCCAATCACATTTCAGCTTTAAAGTTTTAATGTCGGACACAAATCTATAAAAAGTACAGACCTTTTGTTTGTTTGTTTGTTTTAAAGTTAATAATAATAATAATCTCCACCAAAATGATTTACTGAAAAAATAAATAAATAAACCCTCACCTTTATCCAAATCAGCCAATCAGAATTCAGAATCTAAGACACCTTTTCATTATTAGTTTCATTATTTGACAAAATCTACTCAAAATGATTAATATTCCCAAAAATATGTATATAATCTGATAAAAGCTTCAGCAGCAGATTTTAAAATGTAGAACTACAAGAACTAATTCAGTACTCTTCATATTATAGTATGTTATAGAATAATATACTATACTATGCAATACTATACTACAATATAAAATACTATAATACACAATACTATACTATAGTATTGTGTATTATAGTATAACATACTGTACTTTGATTATACTAGAATATAATGTACAATAATATATGTTTACTACATATATATATATACACACACACACACACACACACACACACACACATATATGTATATATGTATATATATATATATATATATGTATATATATGTACATATATACATATATATGTGTATATATATGTATATATATATACACATATATACATTTTAGTGTTTTTATCTGTTTCGGAAATTTAAAATGATGGAATTAAAAGAAAAGATAATTTCATTAAATCTAATTTAACATATTTGTAGATTAAAAACTGCTGATGATTCAAGCAGAACAAGTCTATGAACAATAATAATAAAATAAACTGGAAATATGTTTACAATGATGATTATTCAGTCTGGAACTCATCAGCTGATAATAATTAATAATTAATAATCCTATTAGTTATCAGCTGATAATTAATAATAATAATTCTATTGAAGTTAGTTTGGCTTCAGGATTTAAACGTCTTTATTTCATTCATCACATGTTTGAACCAGTTGGAACTGTAAACAGAAAATTACATTTATCACACAGAATAACCTCTTCCTCCTCTTCCTCCTTTCCTCCTCTTCCTCCTCTTCCTCCTCCTCCTGGCATTAAAG
>CM049574.1:36584345-36619345 GCA_027123335.1 Amphiprion clarkii
TTCTTGGAATATTAAATTTTTATTTTCTATTCACATTTTTTTTAAGCTCTTCTGGTCCTAAAATCATTTTTTTTTTCTTTGTAACATTTTTCAAAACAATGAATTTATTAAGTGTCGATATCTAGTATTATAGGAGGTATTTTTTGTATTATTTTAAAGCTTTCATTAGTTTTTTGTTTGTTTTATAAAATGTGAGTCATTTCTTTTCATTTCATGGTGTTTCTTTATTTCATTCTTTTAATTTGACATTTCTTATTTAAAATAAATGATAAAAAACTAAAAACAGAACTGAATATTTACAAAGTCTGAATTTATTTCAAAAAAATAATCAGTATTTAGATTTGCTGAACTAAAAAGACATTTCATTTTTCATCTTTATTTAATTTTAAATGTATTTTTCTGTGTTTGTTTTTCCAGATTATTTCTGTTATGTTCAGGAAACGTTTCTCTTAAACACCAAAGTGCCTCATTGGAGCCTGAAGTGCTTTTATTTTGAAAGTTTACAGTATTTCCTCCTCAGTATTTAGTTTTTAAGCTGTTTTATATCTGACAGTAAAAATGTTTTTTTTATTATTTTAGTTGTTTTTTCACCTCAGTGCCTTTAAAGGTTTTTATTTTGCAAACTTTCATTTGATATTTTGCTGTTTTTTAAAACGTTTTTATAAAAGATTAAAGTTTAAAACATCAGAATTGTTGTGAATAAAAACTTTTCTCTTTTCTGTGACTCCAGAAGAAGCTTTTTCTTCTAAAACTCTGCTTTAAAGAATTTGTTTGTTTATTTCATAATAAATTCTATTTAAAGACTCTGTGTTTTATTTTCTTCTCTGCAGTTTAAATTTAAAACATAATAATAAACTCAAACTGAGAATTATTCAGTTTATCAGCTGCAAATATGTGGAAATAGAAATAATAAAAATATTCACTGCTTTATTACAATAAAACTATAATTCACAATATTTTTTACTATCTCAAAAATGTAAAAACTGTAAAATCACAGGTGATTTTACAGTTTTTACATTTTTGAGATTTAAAAAAAAAATCACAGAAACTACTTTGAATATTCTGAATTTTCTTTTGTTTTATCCATCCATCCATTATCTATACATCCATCCATCCATCCATCCATCCATCCATCCATCCATCCATCCATCCATCCATTATCTATACACCGCTTAATCCTCATTAGGGTCGTGGGGGGGTGGAGCCTATCCCAGCTGACTCGGGTGAAGGCAGGGGACACCCTAGACAGGTCGCCAGTCTGTCGCAGGGCTACATATAAAGACAAACAATCACTCTCACATTCACACCTACGGGCAATTTAGAATAATCAATTAACCTCAGCATGTTTTTGGACTGTGGGAGGAAGCCGGAGTACCCGGAGAAAACCCACGCATGCACAGGGAGAACATGCAAACTCCATGCAGAAAGATCCCAGGTCCGAGCTGGGACGTGAACCAGGGATCTTCTAGCTGCAAGGCGAAAGCGCTAACCACTACACCACTGTGCAGCCCATCAAATATATCAAATAAAAAATAAAATACACATGATGAACATTTTCATGCTAGAAATTGTTTTTTTAAAATTATTTAATTTATATAAATAATTTATTTTAAAAATATTTGAATAATGCAAAATACATATTTTTTTTAATTATTGAGTTATTTTGTTTTTGAAATATTTTTATATAGTTTTTCAATATTATATTTTGGCACCACAACAACTGGAATAGTGCCGTGTTTTTATTTTTATTATTATTGTTATTATTATTATTATTATTATTATTATTATTATTATTATTATTATTATTATTATTATTATTATTATTATTATTGTTATTTACCATGAAGTGCATCATGTCATAATGACTGTTTTGCTCCCCAGGTTAAAAATGAAATTAAAGTAAATATGATTATTAAATGTTAACTTGAGTACGCTTTTAAATAAATAAACAGAAAATATTAATTAAAGAAATATTTAAGAAAGCACAAAATGAAATAAAAACGGCCTCATGACAAAAGCAGCATTCTTAACTGAATATTAAATATATTTTTGTTTAATAAAATAAAATATTGTCATGCAAATACATTTTTGTGAATGCAACAACTTAAACTATTATTTTTTTATATATATTTAATTTTTTATTAAATCAGAGCCCTAAATGAAATTAAAATTACACTATTAAATTTGAAAAAAAACTACAAATATATTAAAAAGAAAAATACAATAATAATAATGATAATAATAATAATAATAATAATAATAATAATAATAATAATAATGATACAATAACAATAATGCTTATAAATTAAGCTACATATTTAAATGAAGCATAACATTAAAGACGGTTTTTTATATATGTAAAATTATATTTTGTTGTTTTGAAAATAATAATAATAATAATAATAATAATAATAATAATAATAATAATAATAATAATAATAATAATAATAATAATAATAAGTTGGATTTTGACAATTCATTGTTTTTTCTGTGATTTTGGGTTCTTTCAGTTCATTTATACAACTAATTAATTCATCATTAATTATTTCATGGCATTTTGTACGCTTTGGGCCTCCGTACAGCTTCACATAAATACATTCACATATATATAAATATTTCATTTAATACTTCTCAGTTTCATATAAATAAATGTCAACTGTAGTTTCCTGTGCTGCCACTGGGGGGCGACAGTGACTGAGTCGGTGTTGGAGCTTCACTGGTTTCCATCCTGGAGCTCAGAGAAGATGAAGAAGTTCAACACTGAGCTGATCTCCTCAGTGTGCTGCCAGATATTAGTCAGGATCCTCCACAAAAACTCCAGCATCTGCCATGTGGTGGTCAAGAGCTTCCAGGTATTAGTTGCAGCCCAAATCTTCTCCTGTTTCTGCCTGACAGTCAGTCAGTCGTGAGTGATGAGCTCCAGGTGATAGTCAGGGTCCACCACGCAGCTCCAGGTGTTAGTCGAGATCCACCCCACAGCTCCAGGTGATAGTCAGGGTCCATCGCGCAGCTCCAGGTGACAGTCAGGGTCCATCACACAGCTCCAGGTGATAGTCGAGGTCCATCACACAGCTCCAGGTGACAGTCAGGGTCCATCACACAGCTCCAGGTGATAGTCAGGGTCCACCCTGCAGCTCCAGGTGACAGTCAGGGTCCACCCCACAGCTCCAGGTGATAGTCAGGGTCCATCATACAGGTCCAATTGACAGTCAGGGTCCATCACGCAGCTCCAGGTGACAGTCAGGGTCCATCACGCAGCTCCAGGTGACAGTCAGGGTCCATCACACAGCTCCAGGTGATAGTCAGGGTCCATCACGCAGCTCCAGGTGACAGTCAGGGTTCATCACGCAGCTCCAGGTGACAGTCAGGGTCCATCACGCAGCTCCAGGTGACAGTCAGGGTCCATCACGCAGCTCCAGGTGACAGTCAGGGTCCATCACGCAGCTCCAGGTGACAGTCAGGGTCCATCACACAGCTCCAGGTGATAGTCGAGGTCCATCACACAGCTCCAGGTGATAGTCAGGGTCCACCCCGCAGCTCCAGGTGACAGTCAGGGTCCACCCCACAGCTCCAGGTGATAGTCAGGGTCCATCATACAGGTCCAGGTGACAGTCAGGGTCCATCACACAGCTCCAGGTGACAGTCAGGGTCCATCACACAGCTCCAGGTGATAGTCAGGGTCCATCACACAGCTCCAGGTGATAGTCAGGGTCCACCCCACAGCTCCAGGTGACAGTCAGGGTCCATCATACAGGTCCAGATGACAGTTGAGGCCCATCACGCAGCTCCAGGTGACAGTCAGGGTCCATCACACAGCTCCAGGTGATAGTCAGGGTCCATCATACAGGTCCAGGTTTTTCCTTTTTCTTCTTCTT
The DNA here is from genome assembly GCA_027123335.1 of Amphiprion clarkii. NCBI lineage: Eukaryota > Metazoa > Chordata > Actinopteri > Pomacentridae > Amphiprion > Amphiprion clarkii. Next base: position 36,588,221 of record CM049574.1, read on the forward strand.
CACGTCGACATGTAAAGCTGATGTTATTTTTTGTTGTTTTTTTTGTTGTTGTTCAGGTAACACTGTTCTGTTTAGGCTAGCTAATGTAATTTTGTATTTGCAAATTTTGCATTTTTTTTCTTTTTTGGCAATTAAAAATACCATTAACAATTCATTAGTTCAAAATTTGATAGTTTTTTAAATAGTGTTTTGAATTTGCGACCCAAAAATATGTAAATTTTTTATTATTGGTTCATTCTGTTAATAGACTTTCTTATTTGCGGCACAATTTTAGTTTTGGCACCAGCAGGCCGTTTTGTATTTGCAAACCAAAAACTAAATTTTTAGTAGTGCTTTGTATTTGGAAACTGAAATTCATGAGGTTATTGTCAAAATTTGTAAAACAGAACAATTTTTTAGCCCACTAGTGTTTTTCTGTCTTCATTAGTTGGAATTAATTAGTCCGTTTGTGGAGTTTCTTATTTGCGACACAGTTTTAATCTGGGCACCAGCTGGCTTCCATACCTGTCAGTAATGGATCTGAGCAACGACTCTGAGCGCGTGCGTACTTGGAGGGGGGGGGGGGAGAAGACCCCGTGACGTCAGAGACAGACCTGTGGGGGGTGATGGAGGTGAGGGGGCGTGGCTGTGTGTGTGACGTCACTCCAGGCGGCCGCTGCTGCCTTTAAAGCCGCTGGACGCAGAAGGGACAGAAGACAGACTAACGGACGGACAGACTGACGGACGGACCGACTAACGGACAGACCGACAGACAGACCGACCGCAGCGGGACGTTAAATACCGGCAGCTCACCGGGACTCTGCCAGCTCTGACGCCGGGACTCGGACCTTCTCTCCTGGATGGAGCAGCAGCGGCTCCTCCTCAGCCTCCACCGGCCGCCCGCCGCCCGCCGCCGGGACTGACGCTACGCTCCGGTTACTCTCTGTCCGGTTTAACGGGAGAATCACGTTGAGAATCGGTGCCCGGTCTCCGTCTCCCAGCAGGCCTCCGTCTCCTCCGTGACTCCATGCGATTCTTCAGACTCACATTCAAGTGTTTCGTGGATTGTTTTTGAAGGTCGCGCTCCGGTGTTCGGTGTTTCTCCGTTTTTATTTTTTTTTATTTCCACCGTTTTTATTTTCAGAATTTTCCCGGTTCGGAAAGAGAAATGTCTCCGGATTATTCCTAAACTCTGGATTTGTTTGTTCTGCCTTTAAAATAAATAAATGTGAATTTATTCTGCGGAGTGAAAAAAAACCCAAAGAAGCAGAAGAACTGAAATTAGAACCTGTGAGACCTGAAGGTTCTGAGAACTGAAGAACCGAAACCAGAACAAGAAGCTGAACTGTAAAGATAGACAGGCACTGGTTCTGGATTGGTTCTGGACTGGTTCTGGACTGGTTACTGGTTCTGGACTAGATTCTGACGGGTTCTTGAGACGCAACGAGAAACAAACTTGCAAGAATTTAGGAAGGTTTAGACAGACCGAAAACTTGAGACCCTTAAAGACTGACTGGTTCCTGACTGGTTCTTGACAGGTTCCTAACTCGTTCCTGGTTCCTGATTGGTTCTTGCTGGTTTCTGACTGGTTACTGGTTCCTGACTGGTTCAAGACTTGCAGCTGACTGGCTCTTCTCTGGTGCCTGGTTCCAGACTGGTTCCAGACTAGTTACTAGTTGGTTCCTGACTGGTTCCTGCTGGTTCCTGACTGGCTGTTCTCTGGTTCCTGGTTCCTGACTAGCTACTGGTTGGTTCCTGCTGGTTCCTGACCAGTTCTTCCCTGGTTCCTGGTTCTGGACGGGTTCCTTCTGGTTCCTGACTGGTTCTTCGCTGGTTCCTGGTTCTGGACGGGTTCCTGATGGAGAAGCAGACTCTCCCGGCATCTTCCTGTTCGCTGGTTCTCCTGGAGGAGACCAAGAAAAGTCCTCTCCTCCTGACCAATGGCGGCGGCTACCCTCCAGCGGCGGCTAACGGCGGCCTGGCGGCGGGTTCCGGTGGCGCCGGACCGGACAAGAAAGGGGGCGTGGCCGCGGGGGCGGGGCCTGGCTACCAGGAGCGGGAAACATGGACCCGGCAGATGGACTTCATCATGTCCTGTGTCGGATTCGCTGTCGGACTCGGAAACGTGTGGAGGTTCCCCTACCTGTGCTACAAGAACGGAGGAGGTGAGGAACCACACACACACACACACACACACACACACACACACACACACACACACACACACACACACACCTGTGACCACCATTTCCCATCAGTCTTAGAGGTGAATGAAAGGGGGCGGAGCTTCAGCGAGGACCATTCAGACTGACAGCAACAGCTGATTGGCTCAGACTGTGCATTTGTGTGTCTGTGTGTCTGTGTGGTTGTGTGTCTGTGTGGTTGTGTATCTGTGTGTAGGCAGCAGCAGGTTGTGTTACTGCAGCTGAAGTTCTGGTTTACAGTTTCACGAATCTTAAGTTTGTTTGCTGCAAAACAAAAAGTGTCTCAGATTCTCCGCTTTTATTGTGAAAATAAGCCGTTTGGTTGGTTTTCTTTGTGGAACCATCCAGAACTGTCCAGAACTGTTCAGTTCTCTGATGTCTGAAGAACACAAACCTCCAGAACGTCTGAACTTCCTGTGGTCAATAAGTCAGTGAAAGATTTAAGGTGGAGTCATGGTAGTCATAGCAACAGATTAGCTCTGCAAGTTGTTCCTCAATGTTCTGCAGGTGGAACCTTGTAGTAAAACTATAGTAGAACACTCTCTAAATGTAGTATTAGAGGGTAAACGTAGTGTTAGAGGGTAAATGTAGTTAGAGGGTAAATGTAGTACTTGAGGGTAAATGTAGCATTAGAGGGTAAATGTAGCATTAGAGGGTAAATGTAGCGTTAGAGGGTAAATGTAGTACTTGAGGGTAAATGTAGCATTAGAGGGTAAATGTAGTGTTAGAGGGTAAATGTAGCATTAGACGGTAAATGTAGCATTAGAGGGTAAATGTAGTGTTAGAGTGTAATTGTAGTGTTACAGGGTAAACGTAGTGTTAGAGGGTAAATGTGGCATTAGAGGGTAAATGTAGCATTAGAGGGTAAATGTAGCGTTACAGGGTAAATGTAGTGTTAGAGGGTAAATGTAGCATTAGACGGTAAATGTAGCATTAGAGGGTAAATGTAGCGTTACAGGATAAATGTAATACTAGAGGGTAAATGTAGTACTAGAGGGTAAATGTAGTGTTAGAGGGTAAATGTAGCATTAGAGGGTAAATGTAGCATTAGAGGGTAAATGTAGCGTTAGAGGGTAAATGTAGCATGAGAGGGTAAATGTAGCGTTAGAGGGTAAATGTAGCGTTAGAGACAAGAGCTAAAACAAATGATAGAAGCAAATAAAATACAAAGGAAAAACAGAAAATAGGAGATTTAAAGGGTAAGAAACAAAGAAAACATCTAAAACTGTGAATGTGAAATCTAAATATGAGCTGAAGCCACCCAGCAGGTTATAAAACAACAGAACCACCTGAAAAACCAGAAAACGAGGAGATTTTTCCTGCTGAAGCTGCAGTTTCATCATTAACCTGCTGGTCAGCTGGTCCCAGTGTTTCATTGACCAGTTTAAACTCACATCCAGGGAAGCTGATGGTTGGTGTGGTGCGTTCAGGTTCACCAGGAAATCAGAGTTTCTCACATTGTGACCCACTTGAACTCAATCATTGATCTATGGCGTCCGGAGGTCACATGGTTGATGCTGCCGTCCAGTCAGAGCGCAGCTGTTTTATAAAATAGTTATTGATGAATCAGAAATTCCTGAATGATTTCTGTTTATATCAACATCAGCTGATCGGTTGATTATTTCCTCGACAGTTTGATCCATACGTTGATCAATAAATAGGTTGATAGATGATGTTTCTGACTGATTATGATCAGCTGATTCATCTTAATGTCGAATCTCATGTTGTCCCATCAGTTTTATCTCATCTTATTTTTCTATATCTCATCTTGTTGTATCTCATCGCCTTTAGTCTCGTCTTATCTTTTGTTTTCTAATCTTGTTTTATCTGTAAATATCTTGTTGTGTCTCATTTTGTCTTGTCCTGTTTGAAAATATCTCATCTCATCTCGTCTTGTCGTGTCTTTTCTATCATATCTCGTCTTGTTTTGCCTTGTCGTATCTTTTGTTTCTTCATCTTGTTTTGTCTGAAATATCTCATCCCATCTTGTTACATTTCTTCTAGTTACAAGACGAGATATTTATCTGTAAATATCTCGTCTTGTTTTGTCTCAGTTAATCTCATCTGATCTCATCTTGTTACTTTATCTTATCTCGTTTAGTCTTGTCTCATCTTATATTTTGTCTGAAATATCTCATCATCTTGTTTAGTCTTTTCTAGCTTTATTTGTAAATATCTCGTCTAGTTGTGTCTCGTTTTATGTTTTCCTAATTGAAAATGTCTCATCTAGTCCCATCAGTTTTATCTAATTTTATCTCATTTGATCTCATTGTGTTGTTTATTATCTCTTCTTGTTGTATCTCATCTCCTTTAGTCTCATCTCTTTTTTTTCTCCTCGTGTTTTGTCTGAAATATCTCATCTTGTCGCATCTTTTCTAGTTTCATCTGTAAATCTCTGTGAATATCTGGGCTTGCTTTATCTCATCCTACTTAATCTCATCTCGTTTAGTCTCGTCTCATCTTATCTTTTGTCTGAAATATCTCGTCTCTCTTTGTCGCGTCTTTTCTAGTTTTATCTTTAAGTCTCTGTAAATATCTCATCTTGTTTTGTCTCGTTTAATGTCGTCCTATTTGAAAATATCTCATCTTGCCATGTATCTCATTCTGTCGCATCTCATCTCGTCTCATCTTCTGTTAAAGTGGTCTCATCTTATTTCTCCTTTTCGTGTCTTGTAATCTAATTTTATTTCCTCTCATTTTGTCTGTAACTCAACATGTTTGAACAAAATCTGACATTTTTTGTCTTATTCTTTTCATTTTTTTCTTCTTTTCTCGTCTAAAAGCAGAACAGATTATTTCTCTTCACGGTGTGAAGAGTTTTCAGTGTGAATAAATCCAGCAGCAGCTTTCGTCGCCTTTGTTTCCTCTCCAGAGTCTGAACTTTAGCGGCGAAGACAAACTGCTGAGAGTGAATAGAAAACCTCACCTGAAAGGTCTCGTTCTCACAACTAGAACCGAGCAGAAAAGGTCCCGAAGTTCTCAGAGACGACGACTTAAATCACAGAGAAAAGCTCCGGTTCTCACATTTCACTGTAAAGGTTACAGAAGATTTACCGAAGTGACTCAAGAGCCAAAAGTAGAGAAGCTTCCAGCCGGACGACGGAGTCTGAATGAGATCCTGCAGAGAAACGAGTTTAATGGAGCTGAAGATTCACGAGATCAGATTCAGATTTAGAACAACAGTCGATGTTTTAGAGTCCCGAAGTTCACAGTCAATTTATCAGCTTTTAAAATGAATCAAATATAAATGAAATGCAACTAACAATGCAAAGAAAACCACAAAAAGCACGAACATGTGAAGCATTTTTCAAACAGTCAACTTTAAAAATGAGTCAAATATAAATGAAACAATTAAAAATGCAGAGAAAACAATAAAAAACTCATTATTTTCCTTAATAATCGATTAATGAGTGAAACCAGCAAATCTCCATCTCAGCAGCTTCAAACTCAGCTTCCTATTGATTGATTGATTGATTGATTGATTGATTGATTGATTGATTGATTGACTGGTATTTCAGTGTCTGGGTTCTGCTTGGTTTTGAGTTTTTTTATTGATCACAGATGTTAATAATTGATATTTAATCCAGGAAATAGACGGTGCCGCTCCGATCGTCTCGGCTGATTCCTTCCTTTATTCATTTATTTATTCATCTGTCCTTCTTCTCTCTCTCTCTCTCCGTCTCTCCTTCGTCTCTTCGTCCTCCAATAAATCAGAGTTGCTCAGATTTATTATCCTGCAGTGTTTTACACACACACACACACACACACACACACACACACACACACACACACACACACACACACACACACACACACACACACACACACACACACAGTGATTCTTCTTCCGTGGTTATAAAACTCGTCTCTTCTGTCCTTCACATCAGGACACTGTGTGTTTCTGTCTCTGTGAGGACATTTTGTTCTGGCTTCTGCCCCTGGATCTGATCCTGGATCTGGTTCTAGTTCTGGTCCACACCAGTCGTCAGTCTGAGTTTTATTTCTCTGGTTGTTTTATTTTGAAGGTTAAACAGGTTTTATTGGACAGAGGAGATTCCAAGAGTCCTTGAGTGGATTCTGGGTTTCTTTCTGGATTCTCCTGAGTCGGTTCTAGAGGTCCTTGAAAGTGTCCCAGAGGTCCTTGACGACTCCATGGGTCTTTGACTTGTTTCAAGGTTCTGGAATTGTCCTAGAGGTCGTTTTAATGATCCTTGAAGGTCCTTGAAGTGGTTCTTGGAGGGCTGGACAACTTTCCAAATGTCATTGAAAATGTCTTTGGGGTCCTTCAAAGGTACCAGTAGACCTTGAGGATGTTACTGAGATCCTGGAGGAGTTTTCCTCAAAAATGTTCCAGAGAGCCTTGAGAGTGTACATGGTGTCTGTAAGGGGTCCTGGAGGAGGTTCCAGGGGTTTTGGAGGGACTTTCATGGTCTTTAAAAATGTTCCAGAGGTCCTTGACCCAACAGGCTCCAGGTCCTTGACAGGTTTCCAGCGTCCTGGAAGAGTTTCCCAAGTCGCCTGAATGAGTGACATCAAGCCTTGAAGTTTGTCAGATGGCCTTGATAATGTTCCAGGTTTCCTCAGAGAGGATTCAGTGGTCCTTCTAAGGTCTGCTCAGGGGACTGTTATATCTGTGAGTGGATTTCCAGGAGTCCTGGAAGAGTTTTGAAAGTTCCAGACGATGGAAGCTTCACTGATTCATTAGAGGGTTCTGGTGGTCCTTCAACGTTTCCAGAGGTCCTGGAAGAACCTTAACAGGGTTCCAAGGATCAGTGAGAAATGTCCTGGAAACATTCAGTGGTCCTTGGATTTGATCCAGAGGAAGTATAGAGGTCCTGGAAAGGTCCTGGAAGACTGAGAGGGTTTGAATAGAGCAGAACTGATCTGATTTTAACCAGAATAATTGATCTGATCAGTGTGTGTGTGTGTGTGTGTGTGTGTGTGTGTGTGTGTGTGTGTGTGTGTGTGTGTGTGTGTTGCGGCTGCCAAGTGTGACATCATCATCCCATCACCACGTGGACTCAGATTAACGGAGTCTCCTGTAATCTTTTAATCCTGTTGACTGAACTCTCGTCTCCTCGTCTCCTCTCCTGCCTCCTCGTTTCCTCTTTTCCTTCCTCTCCTCCTCCTCCTTCTGTTGTTGAATCTCCTGGTTCTGGAACCATCGAGGAACCTTCATGTTTCCTTCAGGAGCTTCTAGAACGTCTAATACTCTTTTAAATACTGTAAACTTCCTCTACAGACAGGAAGTGACCTCAGAGTCTCCAGAGTCGTTCTCTGTGGGTCTTTGAAAATGTTCCAGGAGTGTTTGGAGATGATGGAGGAGAAGTGGATGCAGATATTGATTACTGTATTAGTGATTAATTTAATGATTATTTAGGGTCCAAACTATCCAATATGTTCTGGTTAAAAACATTTTACTGATTGTTAAAATAGTTGAGTGTGATTGGGTTATATAAACTCTAGTATACAATCATTTTATCGACTGATTGATTACAGATGCCATGTCTTATTTAATTCTGTGATTTCTTTCTTTGTATTCGGAATAATTTGGGACAAAACAAAACAATTAAAGATGGTTTTTAATGTTTTCTGACATGTTTTTGTCCACATTTTGAATGAAAATGATTGCGATAGGACAGAAACATGACATTTATTTTTAATTTAATTACTGTGTAGAATAGAGGAGGACAAATAATCTGCACACTAACGTATTATAAAACATTAAAATTTGCATTTAAATACTAAATAAAAACTGTGGAATATATTTAAAAACTATACTTACTTTTCACATATTAAATTACAATTTAAAAAAACTAATTTGCATTAAAATATGACATTTTAAAACTGTAAAGATAGTATCATGTGCATTAGAATACTCCAAAAAATACTCTAATATACAATAAAACACAAGGAAAAACCTCTAGAATACATTGAAATACTACAAAAATACTCCAATGTACTTTAAAATCCTCAACAGTTTACCATCGTGGCTTTGGTCGGTTTCTGCGTCAAACTGAAACTGATTCAGCAGAAGGTCAGACAAAGTTCAGACCACAAGTTCACTTCTTCTTCTTCTCCTTCTATTTCTTCCTCTTCTTCTTCTGTATTTAAAGCTGCGTTGATGGCGGAGGCCTTGGTGTTTCTGCTGTCTGACTGTTTTGTGGAACATCACTGATCAATAATCACAGTTTCAGCCATCGACTGGTTCAGGACGTCCTGATACCGTTTCACTTTCACTGTTGTGTAACAAACAAACAAACAACTGCTTCATTATGCCAACACAAACAGACAAGCAGGTCCGTACGAGCTGATTAAAGTAAAGGAACATTAAGAAATATTCTTTAATGTTCATTAAACACGAGCAAACCCTGTAATGTACATTTAAATAGTGTAAAAGCGCTCGACTGTATATTAAATACGCTAAAAACATTCTAATGTACATTAAAATACTTTAAAAACACCTTTCATATATTAAAATTTCATAAAACACCTGAAGTATATATAAAATACTACAAATATACTCTAATGTACATTAAAACATAGTAAAATCACTCAATATAATTAAAACTAGTATAAAAAACACTGTAATGTATATTTAACTACTGTAAAAACACTATAATGTACACTAGAATACCATCAATACACTCAAATGTACATTAAAATGCTGTAAAAACTTTCATAGATAATTCATAAAACACTCTTAATATGTATAGAATACTACAAATATACTCTAATGTACATTAAATTATAATAAAATGACTCTGGATATAATTAAAAACTATGATAAAAATACTTTGATGTACATTGACATGCTAAAATATTCTCATATACATTTAAATGCTTTCAAAATAATGTAATATACATGACGAAAAAATATTTTACCACACAGTTAAATACCACCACAATACTTTAATTAACATTAAAATACTAAAGAAATACTGTAATATACATGAAATGTTTTGTTGATGGTAGAAAATTATTATCAATAATAATAATAATAATAATAATAAAGCCAGTCTGTCCAGCTCAGGTCGTTGACCCCGGCTCTGACTCACCTGTCACAGGTGAGCTCTCAGGTATGTCGGCCAGTCGAGCTGCTGCTAAACTCAGCTAAGCTACGTTAGCGTTTGGCAGGCTGGAGGTCAGTAAGGTTTCTGGCAGCTGGACAGACCTGGAGCTCTTCTCTTACCTGCCTCAGCACACCTGAACTCCACTGATTTATTGACTGACTAACTAGTTCCTAGTGATAAACTTTATTGATCCCTTACCAGAGAAATTCACACCTTTCCTCAGAGAGATAAGAGTGAAGCGTTACACAACATCAAGACAAGGAAAACAAAAGAAAATAAAATGATAAAGAATTATAGAATAATAAAGATAATAAAATAACGATATAAACTGAGTACACCTTTCATTTCTTCATTTGTTCTATGATTTCTTTCTGTTTTATATCCTTACATAGTTTGGGGCATTGATGAGGCACTGATGTCATGACAGAAACATAAAACATTTAAAATGTTCAATTACATAATTAATAATGAATTGGAGAAATAATTAAAGTACTATAAAATACACTAAATATACATTACAATACTAAAAAAGTACTTAATTACACATTAAAATACAATAAAATGCAAGGAATATAGTAGATGTAAATCTGTCTAGAGCAGGTTGTCCTCAAAAAGAGACAAGTGAGAGAGGCCACCAAGACACCTATGATTCCTCTGAAGGAATTAAAACAGGCATGAACGGTGGTGGCATCATCATGATGTGAAGCACGGTGGTGGCAGCATCATGATGTGAAACATGGTGGTGGCAGCATGTAAAGCTAGAGGGTAAATGAAATCCTGGAGGATGATCTGATGCAGTCTGAAGAGAAGATTAATTTTCCATCCAGAAGAATAACAGATTTCATGTCTGATCTCCACAACCAGCTGGTTTCAGTTAGAAGGCGTTCTGAAGTCTGACCTCCTTTAGACTGTTGTGTAACAAATGTTGTAATAAATCTTTGGACCTTAATTAAAGCTGCTTGGATTCAGGTGATGGAAGGCGTCCCGACTGATCCTGGGCCAGCTGGCAGCAGATCACAGCCCAGCGAGCCAAATATGTTACCTGAGGATCAGGAGCTCATCACCTGGGAAAGTTCTACGACCTTTAATGGATGATAGAGTCGGATGTTTATTATGTTTTTATCAGGATGTCATTGGTTCAAGTCCAGCTGGAATGTTTAATGTGTAGTCAAGCTATCCAACAGTTTACCTGATGCTGACATGTAGAGGAAGAAATGTACATCATCATGTTGTTATGATGATGATAATGATGGTGATGATGATAATGATGATGAGGTTGATGATGATGATGGTGATGATGATGATGATGATGGTGATAATGATGATGATGATAGTGATGATGATTATGATAGTGATGATGATAATGATGATAGTGATGATGATGGTGATGATGATGATGGTGATGATGATGATGATGATGATGATGATGATGATGATGATAGTGATGATGATGATGATGGTGATGATGATGATAGTGATGATGATGAGGATGATGAGGACGATGATGATGATGATAGTGATGATGATGATGATGGTGATGATGATGATAGTGCTGATGATGATGATGAGGATGATGATGATATAGTGATGATGATGATGATGATGATAGTGATGTTGATGATGATTATGATGATGATGATGATAGTGATGATGATGATGATGATAGTGATGTTGAGGATGATGATGATGATGGTGATGATAATGATAATGATGATAGTGATGATGATTATGATGATGATGATAGTGATGATGATGATGATGATAGTGATGTTGAGGATGATGATGATGATGGTGATGATAATGATGATAGTGATGATGATTATGATGATGATGATAGTGATGATGATGATGATGATAGTGATGATGATGGTGATGATGATGATAGTGCTGATGATGATGATGATGATGATGATATAGTGATGATGATGATGATGATGATGATGATAGTGATGTTGATGATGATTATGATGATGATGATAGTGATGATGATGATGATGATAGTGATGTTGAGGATGATGATGATGATGATGATAGTGATGATGATGGTGATGATAATGATGATAGTGATGATGATGGTGATGATGATGACAGTGATGATGATGATGTGATGATGATGATGATGGTGATAGTGATGATGATGATGATGGTTATGATGATGATGAAGAGTTCCTGCTGTGTCATTAGCCCTGTTGTCAGGCTGTCAGGCCTTCAGCTTGTTGGTACTTAGCCCAGTGACTTACCCCGGATTAGCCAGCTTAGCTGGCTAACTGTAGCGCTGCAGCTTAGCGTGCTAACTGCAGCCGCTGCTCTATTTCTGTCTCCGTTTCACTCTGAGCTCTGAACCGACCACGTGTTGGTCAACGCCTCTCAGAGCGTGGAGATGTTCTACCTGCAGCACCTGCTCACAGGTTCTCACCCAGAGGAATGCTGTCGTGATTCCTTCACTTTAACACCTGATTATTGTAAACATGAGCACAAAGATCGTCTGGCAGCAAGTTTAATCACTTAGATTGAACAAAACTCTAAATGCACCAAAGAAACAGGATGTCTGAAGATATTTTTATTAACTACAATACACCTGCAGCTCTTACAAACAACTGGTTTCACATATTTGTAGTGTATACACTGCTAATAATTCTGAAAATTGTGTTTGTATGAAACAGACATTAGTTTAGGTTCATGTCCACACAGCGCTTCTTGAACACATCAGTTTAAAATTAGCATTTATTTTTAGCTCCAATTGCTTCTTTGACTCCTGTTAGTTGGCTGTGGTTAGCTTCTCTGAGCACCTTTTAGCTCCAGTTTGCTCTTGTTAGCTCCTATATGCTTATATTAGCTTCTTTTATCTCCAGTTATCACTGGCTAGCCACTGTTAGCATCTTTTAGATTCTGTTAGCTCCAGTTAGCCTCCTTCACATTAAGGTAGTTCCAGATAGCTCCTATAACCTCCTGGGGACTCCTGCTAGCTCCTATTTGCTAAATAAAAATCTGTCATTAGCTCTAATCAGTGCAGTCGTAAATTTAATCAGATGACAAAGTTTACGTCATGTGGATCGCTGCAGACATGGAAAGCATGAATCACCTTTAGCATAGCATAGCTACGACTAAATATTCCCACCTGTTAACTGCTGGGTTAGCATTTCAAAGTGAAACACCTGAAACGGCTAGCATTAGCTTGCGTGTACCTGACCTGTTGTTGAAAATTTAGATTTACATTTCACAAAAATCTGTTTCGCCTTCAGATAGCAGTTAGCTATTGAACAACTCCCTGTTCCTAATAAACTGACTGAACGTACATTGTGACATTAAATTGTCCTGTAATGGAGCTAACGGTGTAAAAATAATGACGTTGTGAATGAAATGTGTGAGATCAACATTATTACTTGAGATAAACAGTGCAATATAGGGTTCTATATTATGATTATGATCCTCCTAAAGTCTAAATCAGCAGCAGGACATTTAGAGATTATTAACTAGAACTCAAAATTACAGTAACAATTTAAAATGTTTTTATTTTTAAAATTGTGAGATCATTTCTGAATCTGCTGTTGATTTTGAATGTTATTGTGTTATTAATATTTCATCTCAATACTGTGCAGACAAACAATAATCTGTGTGTTTAAATCTGCTGGAATAAAGAGCAGCGGCTAGTTAGCGGTGTGTGTTAGAGTGCAGCTGATGGTGACGAGGCAGTAGTACTCTGTAATCCCATCAACAGTGAGTTAGCCACGAGCTAACAGCATTATGCCACTTAGCCCTGAGTGTGTGTGTGTGTGTGTGTGTGTGTGTGTGTGTGTGTGTGTGTGTGTGTGTGTGTGTGTGTGTGTGTGAGGAGGATTTTTATTGAGCTGCTGCCACGGCCACCCCTCCCCCCTCCATCTCTTCAGTCGTGACTCACCAGCAGCTTGTGTGTTTTCATGCTATGCTAGGCTGCTGCTGGTGTGTGTGTGTGTGTGTGTGTGTGTGTGTGTGTGTGTGTCGGTATTAGCAGCAGCGTGCTAACCTACAGCGCTTCACTCCAGCTTGCGTCATCGGTGACATCATCGTCATTCAGCCGGTGCTTGTGCACCTCATACATCAGCATCAGCAGCTGCGACAGGAGCTGCATCTGAAGCAACTGTGGGAGGATCTGAGAGTTTATGGTGTCGTGAGGACATTTTTTGTCCAATAGTGGGGACACTGTGTGATTCTCACTTGGAACAAACCTTCAGAGACCTGTTTGAGGGTTCAGATGGGGTTTGAGGACCAGGTTTGGGTTCAGAATCCAGGTCCTGACAACACATGCGGTCATTAATAGTTCTCACAATACATGAATAATAAACGTGTGTGCGTCGGTATTAGCAGCAGTATGCTAATGTTTGCTTTTTGTTTATTTGTTTTGGAAAATAGGAAGACTACCCAGTCCTCACTTTAGGATGAACCCTTCAAAGATCTGTTTTAGGGTCATGACTTGGTTTGAGTGCAGGGTCCAGGTCCTGACAAGAAATTATGCTATCAATAGTTCTCACAATGTACGAATAACAAACGTGTGTGTGTCGGTATTAGCAGCAGCATGCTAACGTACGCTGCCTTGTTGGAGCTGGCGTCATCAGGGATGCTGTCGTCATTCAGTCGGTGGTTGAACATCTCGTACATCAGCAGCAGCCACGGCATGAGCTGCATCTGAAATAGCTCTGGAAGTATTCCTATATCTGTGAGGACCAAGGTTGTATTGTTTGTTGTTTTGTTTGTTTGTTTTGGAAAGTAGGAAAACTGCCCTGTCCTCACTTTTTCTGTAAAGTGACCTTGGGTGTTAAGAAAGGCGCTTACAAATAAAAGGTATTATTATTATTATTATTATTATTATTATTATTATTATTATTATTATTATTATTATTATTATTATTATTATTACTTTGGGACAAAACCTTCAAAGACCTGTTTGAGGGTCCAGACGTGGTTTTAGAATCAGTTCAGGGTCCAAGTCCTGATAACACGCAATGTTCACAGCAGTCCCCATGATGGTTAAAGCACAAACACGTGTGTGTAGCATGTAGTCCTGTGTTCTGATTGGCTAGATTGCTATAATTGTTTTAAGATGAACTCATGTGGCTCATCTTAAATTATCCTGCTACAGTCAACTAATCACTCAGTCAGTTTCAGTTGCTTAGTTTGACTGACCAAACCGCATCATCACTGTTGCTATGGTTACCTACAGGTTAATACACCTTTACCTCAGATCCAGAACAGAGGTTAAAGCTGTTGACCTAAAGTGTGTTAGCAGCGTGCTAATGGGCGGCAGAAAGCCAAGTAGGCAGCAAGTTTGAAAAAGGGACCGTTCAACAGTGTGAAAATTCAAACATCACTCTATTAAAGTTGTGTTTTTGTGTTAAAATTATCTTTACAGTGAACTGCACAGCGTTAATATTTACATTAATATGAGAAACGTTATGTCACATTAAGGAGACTTACATTTCCACCATTTTGCCTTGAAAACATTAAAGAATATATTTACTTTATAAGTGATAAAGTCTGTGAAAGCTAAAATATCACTTTAGTGAGTCTCACTGGTTAGCTCCTGTTGACAACTTTTAGCTCCGCTTGTCTCTTGTTAGCCTATTAGCACATCCTATTACCTTCAATTAGCTTCAGTTGTTGCTGCTCAGCTACAGGTTCCTCATATTAGCCTCTGACAGCTTCTGTTAGCTCCTATTAGCGACAGAAATCTCCTTCTGGCTCCACCGGCCTTCAGATAGTTCATGTTAGCTCTTGGTGACTCATGTTCACTTCAGAAATCTCCTATTAGCTCTTATTAGCTCCGGGTAGTTTATGATCACTTCTGATGGCTCCAGTTAGCTAATGTTAGCTACAGATAGTTTGTTTGCTCCTAATGGTTCCTGCTTGCTACTGTTTGCTATAGACAGCTCATATTAGTGTCCGATGGATTCTATTTGCTAAATAAAACTCCTCCTCTGAGCTCCAGATACTTCATGTTAGCTCTTAGCGCCTCCTGTTCATTCGTGACGGCTTGTGTTAGCTGCAGATAGCTGATATTTACTGCTACTGCCTCCTCATTTTTGCTGTTAGCTACAGATAGCTCTGTTAGCTCTTTGTGGTTCCTATTATTTTTCATTAGCTATCATCTACAGAAAGCTTCTGTTAGCTTCTCTTAGCTTCTATGTGCTCCAGATAGCTTATGTGAGCTCCCAATGGATGCTGTTCCGTCCAGAAAAGCTCCTGTTAGGTACAGCCAGCTCATATTAGCTCCTACTGACTCTGTTAGCTTCAGCTTGCTCATATTAGCTCCTACTGGCTCCTGTTAGCTACAGCTAGCTCATATTAGCTCCCACTGGCTTCTGTTAGCTACAGCTAGCTCATGTTAGCTCCTACTGGCTTGTGTTAGCTACAGCTAGCTCATGTTAGCTCCTACTGGCTTCTGTTAGCTACAGCTAGCTCATATTAGCTCCTGATGGCTCCTATTAGCTCCAGAAAGCTCTTGCTAGCTACAGATAGCTTCTTTTAGAACTTAATGACTTGAAAACTAATAGCCCATCACTCATGATCAAACCAATTTGAACTATTTTTTTGATTTTCTCGAAGCTGCCGGACAAATTTCCCAACAGAAATACAGCAGAAGGAGAATAACGCTAAGAATCAAAAGGACAAATAAATGATAACAATGTTTTTTTTTTTTAAATCAAAGTGCTGAACTGTTCCTTTAAGGCTGCCATGATGACTGTGGTGATGGTAATGGACGTCCTTGTATAAGAGCTCAGTGTGTGATGGCAGCCGGCGTTATGTAACGGCTGGCACTCAGCATCACCCTCCATCATCTCCTCCCCCAGCATCATTCCAGTTTGATTCCATTCATACCAGTTCCTGCTGCCACTGTGACCCAGTTACCCCCCGTTGAGTTTGTGTTTGGACTCATCACACCAATTAAAATACCAGAGCGGGGGAGGGGCATCACTGTTCATTCATGACTGTCACCCCAGTTTGTAGAGAAGCAGAAGAAGCATTCATTCATTCAATCACTCATTTATTCATTCATTCATTCATTCATTCTTCCATTCATTCATCAGAGGCTGTGTGTCATTAGATCGATCAATAATCACTTCCAAAGTGTTAAAGTGTCATTTTAATACCTGTAATCATTCAGATTCTGTTATGATTCTGGTATGGAAGCCCATCTCTGCCAGGAAAATGGAAAAAATGCAGTAAAATTTCCTCAACTAGAAAATTATAAATTCTCACAGTTAAGATATTTACAGTCACAATTCAAACTTTAGTGTCCAAATTATAAGATAATGAAAAATTCTGACCTTGTAATTCAAATTTGTGGGACTAACACCACTAATTTCAGTCAAAAGTTTAATATAAAAAATAGTGTTTTAAGTCAAGATTGTTAGTGTTAGTGAAGGTAGATAACATGACATTTAGAAATTATGATAGAAACTGTCATAGTATTTGTTTGAAATTAAAACTGCAATATTATTTTTTAAAACAATTGTCAGGTAATAAATCACGATTGTGAAATATGAGGTCTAAAATATGACATTTTTGGCGAAACTAGTGAGAATTATATCTTGTTTATTTTCAATACGAATAAAAATTAACATTCACAATTATCAGACCCAATGTCAAAACATTTGCTTATAAAATCCAACTTGCAACAGTATTGTTTGAAAATTGTGAGGTAGTAAATCACATCTGTGAAATATGAAGTCTAAATGATAACATTTTGGTGAAATTAATGAGACTTATATTTATGCTCAATATGAATAAAAATAACATTTGGAAATTATTGGAGTTAATGTCAATACATTTGCTTTTAGAATCAAAAATGTAATAGTAATTTAAAATATGTTTTCATTATAATTATAAGATAATTACTCACTGTTTTGAAATAAAAAGTTATGGCTATTTTGGTAAAAAAAAAAAATTCCTTTTTTTGCATTTTAAGCCATAATTATTATATAATTTACACATTAAATCTAACAACTATGTATGTATGTGTGTGTATGGAAGAAAACATTGGTTCACGTCCGACACCAACGAGGCGAACAGAGAACCGTGTGAATGATGGAAGGATGAAGATTCTCTGGTGGTTACATGAAGCTCCGAGATGCTGCTGAAATAAACATGAGGCCCAAATTACAACCAGAGTTACTGATTTATTAAAGACGAGCAGCTTTAAAGGGCCGTTCCACCCTTTAAATGGTGGGAAAGTGAATTTAAATTTCACCTCCTCTGCTCCGATCTTCCTCCGTCCTCCTCAGTTCTACTCAACCCTTCAGGAAGGTGTTTTTATTCCTGAAAGCTGTTTTCAAATCATCTGTTTCCTTTCCTGCAATCAGCTTCATGTTTCTGCAGCTCAGAGCAGAAAGTACTGGACTGATAGAATTAGAAGCTCTTTACTGGCTGAACCAATTAGGAAAAAACAACAGATCAGGATAATAATAATAATATATATATAACCTGTGAGATCAGATTCTAAAATAAAATAAATATAAAGCAGTTAAATATTAGGACTACAGAAACATGTGAGATTCTTCTAAAAAATGTCACCATGCAGGAGGAAGACTTATTACGACGTTCACATAAATATATTCAAATAATCACAGCGATCATAAGAAATTCATCCATGGCTCCAACAGGAAGTCAGAATTATTTATGAGTTCAGGTTAAAATGAGGCAACAGTGAATCAAAACTGTGACTCCAGTCAAAACTATGAGATACTGAGTAGAAACATCTCAAGGAGAATGAATTAACAGTCAATAAAGTGACATTTTAAGTCAGAAACAATGAAATCTAATGTCATAATTAATGCCTAAAAGTAAGAAGCTTTGCTTTTTTAAAATCATAAAAGTTGAATTTGAATTTTAGACTTACCAAAATAAAAAAATAGACATTTTTGACATTTTAAGTCATAAATTATCACAAAGTCTCATAATTAATGTGATTATTAACAGAAAGCTGTTGATGGAATTATTAAAATCATTTAAACCAGAAGATTGTTTGAATTTTTTACAAACTAGTTTTACTAAAATGTTGGAGACCGTTTAAATATTTCACCAAACATACTCAAAGTTCACCTATAAAAAGTTCACACAGGTTTATTT
Source organism: Amphiprion clarkii (assembly GCA_027123335.1). Lineage (NCBI taxonomy): Eukaryota > Metazoa > Chordata > Actinopteri > Pomacentridae > Amphiprion > Amphiprion clarkii. The sequence continues at coordinate 36,606,579 of CM049574.1, forward strand.
GACTTTAATTGAACTAAACTCGCTTCTTTGAAGGAGTGAACTGTTTCGATTACATGTCAATAAGTTCCATCAACCTGTGTTTCCGCACAAATTAAGAAAAAACATCAAAAATATGAGAAAAATGAGGAAATTTTCATGCAAAATGTGCAGTTTGTCAAATTTATTAGCTCAACTGTGATAGAAAACACAAATATTCTAGAAATCTGTCAAAAACTTGTTTCAAACTAAAAGCTTTTTTGTTATTTATTAGGTAAATAACAAACTGGAGGAACTAAATTCACATATATTAACTGAAAATCTGAATATTTTGCATACAAGAAATCAGAAATTAATCCAGAATAACATAAAACCACAAAAACTAAAATTTCTGTTCAGGAATGAAAGCAAATAATTGTTATTTGGCATCTCAATCAATAATAATAATAATCATGTGATTAACTAGTTTTCTTCTGCTTTTTTGTAAAACAGTCAATTTGAAAATTGATTTATAACAATAATAATTATATTTTAGCATTAAAGATATCATTTTGGTTATAGAGCTTCCATATATTGGTAGAATAACCATGACAGAAACATAGAATAATACTTTTCACAATATATTGTGAAAAGTATTCAAAATAAATAAAGGAAATGCCGCGTTTCCTTCATATGATTTATAGTTTGAGTTTCTATTTTTAATATTTTCATCTCTTTAGTAGTTGAAGATTGAGCGCCACACACTATTGGTCCATTTCCTGTTGTATTTTGCTGATTTTCTTAAGATTCTGTTAACCCTCGTGTCGTCCTGCGGGTCAAAACTGACCCGTTTTAAAGTTCGGAAAAAAATCTATTTTCACAGTGAAACTTCTGATGTCCACATTTTCAACATTTTTGGGAAATTTTTAAACATTTTTTTGGTGGAAATAAAGAAAAGTTAAAAATGTTTCTTAAGAACATTCACATAAAAATCAACCAAGATCCAGTGAATTTTGCTGGATTTTGGTAGATTTTTATGTGAATGTTCTTAATGGAAATATTAGAAGTTTTACCGATATATATGTAATCAGTTTAGATATTTTTAGGATTTTTTTGGAAGATTTTTCCTCATTTTTTGAAAATATTTACAAGATTTTTCTTGCCAATTTGGGGGATTTTTTTTTTAAATAAAACTTTTAAGGAGAACTTTTAAGGAACTATTGGAATTTTCTTCCGGAAGGTTTTGCAAATTTTTTGGAATTTTTTGCTGATTTTTGGGTTTTTTTTCAGACAAGGAAACAATATTTTTTGGTGCTGTAAATGAAGACAACGGGACGCTTAGTATTTGTTTGATGTTTTGCTGATGATGTGATTCTCTCCGGCAGGCGTCTTCCTCATCCCCTACCTGCTGATCGTGTTCATCGGAGGAATTCCCATCTTCTTCCTGGAGATCGCTCTGGGTCAGTTCATGAAGGCCGGAAGCATCAACGTGTGGAACATCGCTCCGCTGTTTAAAGGTACACAACCGCTAATCTTTGTGTTTTTATTCATCGCTCAAATGTTTAACTCTTCAGTTTAGCTTCGTCCAAACTGTGAAACTTCATCATGAGTAGAGACCAATAAAGTGTGACTAAAATGCAGAAGTAACACGAGAGTGAACTACAGAACAGCGTAAATTCTGTTCAATTTTATTTCAAAATTTTATTTATATAGCGCCAATTACAGTCAAATTGTCTCGAGACGCTTTACAGAACCCATATGCCTGAACCCCCAGAGCAGCCCTAAGGAGACAGTGGCAGGAAAACACCCTTTAACAGGGAAAAAAACCTCGAGCAGAACCCAGCTCTAATGTGGGGAACCCATCTGCTGCTGGAAGGAGGGTTGAGAGGGACAGAAGAGGTAGAGAGGTAGAGATAGAGGGATAGAGGTAGAGGGATAGAGATAGAGTGATGCTGCCACCTCCATGCTTCACATCATGATGATGCCACCACCGTGCTTCACAGTGGGGATGGTATGTTTGTGATGATGTTCAGTGTTTGATGTCCATCAAACATATCATCTAGTCTGATGGACATAAAGCTCCATCCTGGTCTCCTCAGACCAAAGAACCTTCTTCCAGGTGTCTTCAGAGTCTCCACATGTCTTCTGGTGAACTCTAGTCCAGATCTAATTGGAGCTTTTTCCATCAGAGTCTTTCTCTTTGTCTCCATGAAGCTTTGACTGGTGAAGAACAGACAACAGTTGTTGGATGAACAGTCTGAAGCTGGAACTCCTTCAGAGGAGTCATAGGAGTCTTGGTGGCCTCCCTCTCTAGTCTCTTTCTCCTTCAGAGGAGTCATACGAGTCTTGGTGACCTCCCTCTCTAGTCTCTTTCTCCTCCAGAGGAGTCATAGTAGTCTTGGTGACCTCCCTTTCTAGTCTCTTTCTCCTTCAGAGGAATCATAGGAGTCTTGGTGGCCTCCCTCTCTGCTCTCTTTCTCCTTCAGAGGAGTCATAGGAGTCTTGGTGGCCTCCCTCTCTAGTCTCTTTCTCCTTCAGAGGAGTCATAGGAGTCTTGGTGGCCTCCCTCTCTAGTCTCTTTCTCCTTCAGAGGAGTCATAGGAGTCTTGGTGGCCTCCCTCTCTAGTCTCTTTCTCCTTCAGAGGAGTCATAGGAGTCTTGGTGGCCTCCCTCTCTGCTCTCTTTCTCCTTCAGAGGAGTCATAGGAGTCTTGGTGGCCTCCCTCTCTAGTCTCTTTCTCCTTCAGAGGAGTCATAGGAGTCTTGGTGGCCTCCTTCTCTAGTCTCTCAGTTCTTGAGGACGTCCTGCTCTAGTCAGATTTATTCATTTTCCATCTTCCTTCCATTTCTTAATGATGGATTTAACTGGACTCCAGGAGATCTTCAGGAACTTTAAATGTTCTTGTATCGTCCTGACTGATGCTTTTCAACAACCTTTCCTCAGAGTTTCTTGGTTCTTTGGTGTTCGTGGTGTTGTTCTATCTTTAGTCTTTACAGTCTGTTGGATGATTCATTGTTTGTTTGACCTCATTTGTAGCAGCGACGTTTTATTTAACATCAACTCACATGAAGATATTAGACGACAACTTAACAGGAAACTTGAGACTGAAGGTTAAAACAAATAAGTACAGTCGGTTTCGGACCAACATATTATCCGAAACCGTCCCACCGAGGACTGGTTGCCACGGCGACCGGCATAAATCCATGCACTAAGCAGTTTAGGTGCGTTTGAGTGGACATTCAGCTTTCTGTGGAGGTTTATCTGGAGGTGATAATCTGTGGTCAGCTCTACGTGCAGACACACACGACTGGAAAAGTACCAGCAACACCACACACACACACACACACACACACACACACACACCACACACACACACCACCACACACACACACACACACACACACACACCTACCTACACACTCCCCTCTGATTCCTTCATATCTCATTAGCTTTATATACAGACTTTATCGTGACCACATGACTCTTTATGACTCTCCTTTCTTCAGACCTGCTGTGACCTCCGGCTCTTCACGGAAATCAGAAACACACATTTATTTATATATTTCATGTTTACATAATATTTACGTGACCTGGAATCAACATGTGTCCTCAGATTCTGGAATAAATGTCTCCTCATCTTATCGATGTTAAACTCTTTACAGTTTTAGCGCTTCTACAGACAGTTTTCTTTGTTTCCTGTTGTTTTGTGCCTCATTTTGTCCATTTTTGTGTCTCTTCAGGACAGTTTTGTCTCTTTATGGTTGTTCTGCATCTCATTTTTCTTAGATTTTTATGTTTGAGTCTCATTTATGTTGTCTTATGTCTATTTTTTTCTGTTTTGTGCTTCATTTTATGTGTCTTTGGGACAGTTTGGGTTTTTTGAGGTCATTTTATGTCTTGTTTTTGTTGTTTTTTGTCTCCATTCTGTTGTTTTGTGCCTCAATATAGCCATATTTTGTTACTCTTTAGGACAGTGTTTGTCATTTTGCATCTTGTTTTGCTTAGTTTGAGTCTTATTTATGTCGTCTCGTCTTGTTTTTGGTTGTTTATTTTTTCATTTTATGTGACTTTGAGACGGTTTGTGTTTCTTGTGGTCATTTTATGTCTTGTTTTGTTGTTTTTTTGTCTCAGCTGAGTTGTTTTCTTTGACAGTTTTATCTGTATTCTGTTGTTTTGTGTCTCATTTTGGTCATTTTTTGTGTCTACAACAGTTTTGTCATTTTGCGTCTTGTTTTTCTTACTTTTTTGTCTTTAAGTCTCATTTATGTCGTCTCATTTCATTTTTTGTTTTGTTTTGTGTTATTTTATGTGTCTTTGAGACAGTTTGTCTCATTTGTGTTGTTTTGTTGGACTGTTTTGTCTCTATTTTGTTGTTTCGTGCCTCATTTTGGTAATTTTTTTGTCTCTTTGTGGTCGTTTTGCATCTCGTTTTTCTTAGTTTTGTCATTTTGTGTCTCACTTTTCTTACTTTTTTGTCTTTAAGTCTCATTTATGTCGTCTCAGTTTTTCTTTTTTGTCTCATTTTTGTGTCTGGAACAGTTTGGGTTTTTTGTGGTCATTTTATGTCTTGTTTTTGTTTTTTGACTCTATTTTGTTGTTTTGTGTCTCTTTACGACATTTTTGTCATTTTGCATCTCGTTTTTCTTAGTCTTTGTTCTTGAATCTCATTTATGTTGTCTCAATTTCTGTGTTTCGTGTCTCATTCTCATCCTTGGGACAGTTTCTGTTGTCGTCATTTTATGTCTTGTTTTTGTTTTTTGTCTCTATTCTGTTGTTTTGTGTCTTATTTTGATAATTTTGTTGTCTCTTGAGGTTAGTTTTGTCTCTGTCGTCAGTTTGCATCTTGTTTTTCTTAATTTTTGTCATTTTTGTGACTCAATTTTTGTTTTTGAGTCTCATTCATGTCGTCTCAAGTCTCATTTTTTGTGTTTTGTCTCATTTTATGTGTCTTTGGGACAGTTTGGCTTTTTTGTGTTCATTTTATGTCTTTTTTTGTTGTTTTTGTCTCATTTGTGTTGTTTTGCTCGACAGTTTTGTGTCTTTGTGGTCATTTTGCATCTCGTTTTTCTTTTTTTGTCATTGAGTCTCATTTATGTCGTCTCAAACCTCATTTTAAGTGTCTTTGTGACAATCTGGGTTTTTTGAGGTCATTTTATGTCTTGTTTTTGTTGTTTTTTGTCTCCATTCTGTTGTTTGTGCCTTAATATAGCCATATCTTGTGACTCTTTAGGACAGTTTTTCTCATTTTGCATCTTGTTTTTCTTAGTTTTCTGTCATTGAGTCTCATTTATGTCGTCTCATGAAATTTTTTTGTTTGTTTTGTGTATCATTTTGTGTGTCTTTGGGACAGTTTGGGTTTTTTGGTCATTTTATGTCTTGTTGCCTCATTTTGATCATTTTTTGTACCTCTTGAGGTCAGTTTTGTCTCTTTGTTGTGATTTTTGTTGTGATTTGAGTCTCATTTATTTCATCTCATGTCTCTGTGACTTTTTTTTTATTTTGTGGTCCTTTTGTGTCGTATTTAATGTGTCTTGGGGGCAGTTTTGTCTCTTTGAGGTCATGTTTTCTCATTTCTGTCATCTTGTGTCTTGATTTTCTTGTTCTGTGTCATTTTGTGTGATTTCATATTGTTTTTATGGCGTTCTCTCTTGTTTTTTTCTCATTTGGTGGTTTTTTTGGTCTCATTTTGGTCATTTTGTGTCTCTTTTGGGTTGTTTTCTGACGGTTTTTGTTGTTTTATGTCTGGTTTTATCATTTCGTGTCTCTTTGTGGTTGTTTTTATCTCCTCATCCTGTTTTTCTATCTTCATGTTTCCAGACTTTTCCTCTCTAATCTGCTCATCATCTGTAGAACGATGTTTCTGTTTCATTTATTTCATTCATCCAGTAGCTTTGGTTTTCCTTTCAGTCTGTCGTAGGAAACGCTGCCTGCACTTCAACAGTCTGAACTTTCAGTCAGTCATGGAGAATCATCTGGAAACAGGAAGGAAGGAGGTTCAGATTTTACAGAAAGAGTTTATTTTTGGACTATTTTGTAGAACAAGTTGATGACATTTCATTACTTTAGGCTCAGGTTTAGTTATTTTTCTGAATGGAATCATATGTGAGAGATGATAAGTTCAAGGAAACCAAACATCTGCCAGTTCTTTCTGTTTTTCAGCCATTTTCATTTGTTTTTTTAAAAAAGAGAACTGTGGTTGTGATGTTGGACGTTTGCATGGAGGTGTGAAGTTCTGCTGGACAGACAGGAAAAACAAAGCTAGCAGAGTTCCCAAAGTGGAGGTTGAGATCTTCCCCAGACTCTAATTAATGTTTTAAAACTAGAAAAATGATTAGAAATATCAGATTTCAGCCATTTCCAGGGGTTCCAGGTGTTCATTTGGAGTCTGAAACGTCTCCAGATGTTTTTTATCCATCACATGTTGGTCGACTTGCCATAAAGGAGCTTTAATAGTTTCTGCTGTTGGTTCAGACAGTTTCAGCTGAAGTCTATCTCCAGCTCAGTAAATAGTAATAATTAACAGTAAATAAAAGTCTGAGGATCCGGGAGGAACGTGGAGTTATTTGGTCAAGGCCGAACCTTATCTTCACTGAGCTGTTAGAACATGTGGAGCTGCTCATAAACTCATAAACTCACTTTAACACTTTTGTCCCAGTTTAGAACCAGTTCAGACGATCCGACTGACCTCTGGCTGTTTTTACTGAAGGAAAAACTGGAAAATAACACCAGTAAATGTTGACGCACTGCACAAATCTGAGCTAAAGTCCTGATAAACCACTTCATTCTACACGATCCCTGTAAAAATCCTGCATCAGATCAACAGTTCAGTTTATTTAATTTAGAAAATGATCCTGGTTTCTTCTTCCATCGTCTCTAATAGTTGAGACCAACCAGCTACCAACATTAAAGTTCACCCAGAATGAGCTTTTTAAAGTTTTCTCTGGTCAATTATCAGAAACAGAAACACATCCAGGGAACCAATGATTGTTTCTGGGACTCTAAACTGTTCACACCAGGATGCATCCCATAATACTGATGAAACTCTTCGGTGTTTAGGTTTGCGGTGTGTTGGATCACTTTTTAATCACTTTGGTTAATATGAAACTAAGTTAAGATGGTTGTGAATCATCTGGATAGACTTTTCAGTCATTTTGGTTCATGTTGAACAAATTTAAGGCAGGATTGGAACAAGTTTGCAGGTTTTTGGACCATCTTTGAGTCACTCTTTGGGCCATTTTGACAGATTTTAACCCCACTACTGTCATGAATTCCCCCCAGTGCTGGTTTATTCATATCCAATACGTACTTCGGAACCTTTTAAAGCTCTGGTTTCTGGTTGGATCGGTCAGAGTGGGACCTAATTATTGTATATTATATAATTGTGTAATAAAGAAATAAGCAATCTCCACTTATCAGCTGGAAAGCAAAAACACACAAAAATGTTTTTTATTTGACCCTCCTGTTGTCATTTACGGACACCAAAAAAATTATTTCCTTGTCTGAAAAAATTTCTGAAAATCTGTAAAACCTTCAGGAAGAAAATTCCAATAATTCCTTAAAAGTTTCCCTTCAAAGTTTTATTTAAAAAATATTTAAAAATTCCCCAAATTTGTCAAGAAAATTCTTTTTTCAAAAAATGAGTAAAAATCTTCCTAAAAAATCCCAAAAATATCTAGTGATTCCATATATATCAGTAAAACTTCTAATATTTTCTTTAAGAAAATTTTTTTAAGCATTTCTTCTTTCCACCAAAAAATCTTCAAAAATTTCCCAAAAATATTGAAAATGTTGACATCAGAAGTTTCACTGTGAAAATCTATTTATTTTTCCACATTTTCAAACTTTAAAATGGGTTAATTTTGACCCGCAGGACGACATGAGGGTTAAAGGTAAATAAATTCAGGTGTCCAGGGATTGTCAAAACAATCACTGGTGTTTCTGTTGTGGTTTTTCTTTGTTTCTTGGTGATTTTGCATCTTTTTGTGGTGATTTTGTGTCTCTGCAGTGATTTTGAGTGTTTTACTTGTTTGTTTTTTTTATCTTGTTGTGGTCATTTGTCACCTTTGTGGTAATTTTGTGTGAGTTTGCATCTTTTTCTGGTGACTTCACAAATTTTTGGGACAATTTTGTGTCTTTATGTGGTAATTTCCAGTCTTTGTGCTGGTTTGGGTGCAGTTTTGAATAGAAATCAGATTGTGTTCAGACTGTGACACCTGGATGGATGTAAACGGATCTGGTGTCAGTTTTAGCAGAACTCACATGTGTTTATATTTAAAAATTGGTCAAATTACATGAAACTTGGCTAAAATTGCACAAAAATCGTCCAGTTTTTAAAATATTGGTCACAAATGTCTCAAAAACTGTTCAAAATGACAAAAGATGTCCAAATTATTAAAATTTGTCCAGAAAATGACAAAAAACTTCTAAAATGACTCAGTATTTCCCCAAATTATTCCAAAAATGTTCAAAAGAACCTTAAATTTCATCAAAAATGACTGTCTGAATGATTGGTCATATCTGGATGATCTTCAGACTGTGACGCCTGGATGGATGTAAACTGATCTGATGTCAGTTTTTACCAGAACTCAGATGTTGTTTTTCCTCCTGGACTTTTTAATGGACTCTTTTCTTTTTGGCTCCAGCTTTGTGGAGAACTTTCTGGTTTGGTTGATGTTCTCCAGGTTAACTTTGTGGACATTTGGGGAGAATGTTGTAGTAATGTTTGTTTCCTAACCCTAACCCTAACCTTTGAGATGTTTTATTTGATCCACCATATGCTGTTTGTGGCTGCAGGCCTGGGCTACGCCTCCATGGTCATCGTGTTCTTCTGTAACACCTACTACATCATGGTTCTGGCCTGGGGCTTCTACTACCTGATCAAGTCCTTCAGCTCCACGCTGCCCTGGTCCACCTGCGACAACGACTGGAACACGGCCAGCTGCATCCAGATCTTCCACCACCAGGACTGTAAGAACGCCAGCCTGGCCAACACCACGGTGGGCGGCAGCAACATGACCTGCGCTGAGCTGGCCGACGGACGCTCGCCCATCATCGAGTTCTGGGAGTGAGTCTGGTTCAGGTTCTGGTCCCAATAATATCCATCCATCCATCCATTATCTATACATCCATCCATCCATCCATCCATCATCTATACACCACTTAATCCTCACTAGGGTCGCGGGGGGGGTGGAGCCTATCCCAGCTGACTCGGGCGAAGGCAGGGGACACCCTGGACAGGTCGCCAGTCTGTCACAGGGCTACATATATAGACAAACAATCACTCTCACATTCACACCTACGGGCAATTTAGAATGATCAATTAACCTCAGCATGTTTTTGGACTGTGGGAGGAAGCCGGAGTACCCGGAGAAAACCCACCATGCACAGGGAGAACATGCAAACTCCATGCAGAAAGATCCCAGGAAAGCCGGGACGCGAACCAGGGACCTTCTTGCTGCAAGGCGAAAGTGCTAACCACTACGCCACTGTACAGCCCGTCATGAAATACCACAGAATGAATTCATCTGTTTATTTATTTCTACATTTTCACACATCAGTTTTTACTTTTGCTTCTTCTTTATTTCCACGTGTTTTGACCATTTCTGTTTTTCCAGTTTTTTTTATTTAGTTCTGTGTTTCTCCGATTATTTATAATTTCTGTATTTCTAAATTTGCCATTTATTTTTTTCTACATTTGTTTATAATTCATATTTTTCTACATTTTTTTCTTATTTCTGTCATTCCACATGTAGTAACAGAAGTCACTCATTTTTATTGGATATTTACCGTTTGATCATCATCAACCGAAATTCACAGGAAGATGCCTGAAAATGTGGAAATATATTCATTTAATTATTTATTTCTCAATACCAATATATATATATATATATATATATATATATATATATATATATATATATATATATATATATATATATTATATATATATATATATATATATATATACACAATATACAATAATGAATAATTAGAAGATATATATATATATATATATATATATATATATATATATATATATATATATATATATATATATATATCTTCTAATTATTCATTATTGTAGTAATTTTTCATTAATTTTAATAAAGTCATTCTTGGTCTTACCTATAAACTGTTAAAAACAACAACTCTTCAAACAGCTGGAAATAATCAGCTCATAGTTTGTATACGTAGATATATGCAACTTGTATAATCATCCAGTATATCTCTCATTTAATAAACAAATCAGTGTAAAAATACAGAATACTTTTATCTGCTGTCACTAAACTGTATTAAACTTGAATTAACATCTGTTAGATAATAAAGGACATTTTTGTAAAACTACAAGAAATTTGTAATTTATGTAAAAAGAAATCTTTTAAAAGTGATGTTTTATGGTCATTCACAGTTACAGATATTTCATTTATATTATATCAGAGACTGTTTTTGCAGTTTTATTGATAATTTAATTTTAAAAATGTGGAGAAAAAAGTAGTAAAATAAAGAGAACAAATCTTGCAAAGTAATTTTTTCATGAGATGTTTTTGAAGCGTATTTGCATCATTAAAGTTGAACATTTTCATGGGTAAAATTAAAGATATCTAAATATTTGTGAACCGTTGAGTCTCTGAACCCTGTGTTTGCGTCCGTCTGCAGGAACAAAGTTCTGAACATCTCGTCGGGTTTGGATGAACCTGGAAACCTGAACTGGGAGCTGATGCTGTGTCTGATGGCCGTCTGGGTTCTGGTTTATTTCTGCGTCTGGAAGGGAGTCAAATCCACCGGGAAGGTAGGTGATGTTGTGGTGACGTTTTCTGGACGTTGTTCTGCAGGTTGTTGCACAAAATCTGACAAATCTGATGTTTAACCGAACACCAACAGAACTGAATAGAACCAACAGCAGACTGGAAACACTGGTTCATTATTATTATTATTGTTATCTGGTCCAAAACCAACCCGACACCAGTCTGGAACAAGGTCCAGAACTAGTCTGGATCCAGTCAGAAAAACACCCAACTAGTCTATAACCAGTCTAAAGCTTGTCTGGAACAAAGTTCAGAACCACGTCTCAGTCTAGTCCAATACCAACCCGAAACCAGCATGAAATTAGTCTGAATCCAGTCTGGAACAAGTCCAAAACCAAGTCTTATTCTAGTCAAAAACAAGTCCCAATCTAAGCTAAAACCAGTCCAAAACCAGTCTGAAACTGGACTCAATCCAGTTGGAAACTAAGTCTGAATCCAGTCCAAAACCAAGCATCAAACAAGTCTAAAACCAGCCTGAAACTAGTTCTTAACCAGTCTAAAACTGGGCTCAATCCAGCTGGAAACTAAGTTGGAATCCAGTCCAAACACCAGACACAATCTAGAGAAAGCCGTCTGAGACTAGTCATACTCAGGTCTGTATCTAGTCCAGAACCAGCCTGAAACTAGTCTATAACCAGTCCCAAACTAGTGTGAATCCATTCCAAAACCAAGTCTTAATATAGTCTAAACCAGCCTGAAACTGGTTCAGTTATTATCTGGTCCAAAACCAGCCTGATACTAGTCTGACACCAGTCAATGAACAGCCTAAAACTAGTCAAAAACCAAGTCTAAAGCCATACCAAAGCCAAGTCTTAAACTAGCCAAAACAAGTCTCAATCTAAACTAAAATAAGCCTGAAACCAGTCCTTAACCAGTCTAAAAGTGGGCTCAATTCAGCCTGAACCTGGTTCAGTTTTTATTATTATTATTGTCTGGTCCAGAACCATCTTGAAACTAGTCTGGAACAAGTCCAAAACCAAGTCTTATTCTGGTCAAAAACAAGTCCCAATCTAAACTAAAACCAGCCATAACCAGTCTGAATCTGGACTCAATCCAGTTGGAAACTAAGTCTGAATCCAGTCCATAAACCCGACACAATCTAGAGAAGACCAAGTCTGAAACTAGTCAAGTGTCTGTCCAGAACCAGCCTGAAACTGGTTCAAAACCAGTGTAAAACTGGTCTGAATCCAGTAAAATGTGGTGATCACAGATCACTGTTACCTCACAGAACATGTTTTTGTCCAGAACTCAAGAATTTATGATTTGATTAAAACAAAATGTGACATTTGACTGAAATCAGAAACGATTGTGACGATATTTGATGTTTAGTCGGATCCTGATGTTTAATCAAACCTGTCAAAGTCCTTCAGTCTGATGTTGTCATGGAGATGGACACACGTGGATGGAAAGTTATTATTATTGATATTGTTGTTGTTGTTATTATTATTATTGTTGTTGTCGTCGTCATGGAGCAGCAGCAGCCTTCCTTTGATAAAATCTCGGACTGCTCCTTCAAAACTACAACCTTCAGACAAACGCTGCGTGCTCATTGGCTCGTGATGATGACACTCGCTGCTCCACTCACTGCGGTCACATGGCAGGATCAGCGTTGCCATGACGACCCCGGTGAGGAGGGACCGTGGGGGGGCTGTGAGGTGGCGCGCTGGGATTGGTTGTCCAGCTTGGAGGGCAGATTGACTGCAGTGGGACGTGACTGAGAGCCGATTGGAGAAACAAAAACCAAACAACAGTAATACTGTACTGCAGGAAGAATAATCATTATTACAGTGATGGATTTATGCAGAAAACTGAAGCACAAACAGAATAAAAAATAATAAACAGCAGCTAGAAAACAGGAAACAACACAAAGTAAAAACAATTAGTGCACTAAAAAATGTAAACGAAGTGAAACGGGAAAAGTTGTTTCTGAGAAAAGACCTGAAGGCAGCGATGATGTTCACAAACATCTGGAACTACACAGAAGAGCTGAGAGGGCCCAAACCAGTC
>CM049574.1:36621845-36711845 GCA_027123335.1 Amphiprion clarkii
TGTGTGTGTGTGTGTGTGTGTGTGTGTGTGTGTGTGTGTTGACCCGACAGTGGGGGATTGTGGGTAAAGACGTCCTCCGCTGTGATCCAACTGAAACTCGACTCCACCTGGGACCAGACCTTCTCATTCCAGTCGGGTTCCGTGTACGTCGAGTCTCAGCGGGTCTCGGCTTGGGTTTCCTCTCGTTTGTTTTGGTTGCCTGGTTCTCAGCATCCAGTTCGGTTCCTGCTGAGCCCAGAGTCCAGGATCCAGCTCACTGCTCGTGTTTGTGTTTCAGATCGTGTACTTCACGGCGACCTTCCCCTACGTGGTCCTCATCATCCTGCTGGTCCGAGGAGTCACACTTCCTGGAGCCTACGAAGGCATCATGTACTACGTCAAACCTGATTGGTCCAAACTGGGGGAGGCTCAGGTCAGTTCAAACCTTAGTGATTCAGAAACACCAACCTGACATCTTTACTTAGGAACTGCAGCCCTGAGCCATAGAAGAACACTGAACTAGACTGAAACCAGCCTGAACCTTGTCCAAGACCAAGACTACATGAAGTTCAAAACAAGAAAATAGTCTAATCCCAGTCCACAACTTAGTCTGAAACCAGTCTGAAACCAGTCTGATTCTTTAGCCTATCTTTACAGTTACCATGGTTACAGTGTCTGTGCTCCTATTGGTCATTACCACATAGAGGAAGCCATGAAAAAAGTGGGAGGAGTTTAAAGAAGAAAAAAATACACTTGAATAGTCAAAGCATTCTGTCTGAAACACTTCTCAGACCTCACCACGGACGGCATCTCGTCCTTTAGTTGGGTAAAAGACGTTCCAGTTGTCCTCTGCTGAAGAACATCAGGAAATATCTTTCCTCGTGTAGAGATTCTCAGGTACTTCAGAGTCATAGTTTTAGACTTAAGGAAGGGTCAGTAGTGAAACGTCCAGACTCTAAGGTGAGCAGTGAACACATCTACCCTCTGACCTCCAGGTTTGGATCGACGCCGGAACTCAGATCTTCTTCTCGTATGCCATCGGCCTCGGAGCTCTGACTGCTCTGGGCAGCTACAACCGCTTCAACAACGATTGCTACAAGTACGTTATTATCCATCCAGTTACCCCAACAAATACCCCTACAAATACCCCAACCTTTACAAGACACCAACAAGTTACCCTAACCCTTACTGGACCTCAACAAATTACCCCAACCCTTACTGGACTTCAACAAGTTACCTCAACTCTTACAGTACCCCGACAAATGCCCCCACAAATGTCCCAACTCTTACCTGACCCTGACGAGTTACCCCAACCCTTCCTGAACCTCCACAAGTTACCCTACCCTTACATTACCCCAACAAATACCCTCACAAACACTTCAACTCTTATCTGACACCAACAAGTTACCTGAACTCTGACATTACCTGAACCAAACACTCCAACTCTTGCTTCATCCCAACCCAATACCCCAACCCATACATTACCACAATAAATACCCCAACCCTTACTCCAACCCTTACTCCACCAAGTTAGCCCAACCCGTACTTTACCCCAACGAGTAACCCCAACCAAATCAACAATCAACCCTTACTTTACGTCAAACAAGTTATCCAAACAAGTTACCCCAACATTTACCCCAACATTGACCAACATCAACCTTTACATTTGCCCCCACCAGGGCCCTGTGTGCAGATGTTGCCCCACAGAAGGTCTTTGGTTGCTGTTAGTTCATGAACTTCCTGTCTTCCCTCCTGCAGAGACGCCTTCGTCTTGGCTCTCATCAACAGCGGAACCAGTTTCTTTGCTGGTTTCGTTGTGTTTTCCATCCTGGGCTTCATGGCTGCTGAGCAGGGAGTCGACATCTCACAGGTCGCCGAATCAGGTGAAGTCAGAGTGTCACAGTATTATTAATAATGACGTTTAGTCCAGCCTGTTAGTGTTAAATACACTGAAACACACACAAAAAACACAATGAGACACAAAACAACCACAATAAGACACAAAACAGCCACAATAAGACACAAAACATCTACAAAGAGACACAAAACAACCACAAAGAGACACAAAACAACCACAGAGAGACACAAAAACCCACAGACACTAAACAACCACAAAGAGACACAAAACAACCACAAGGTTGTTATTTGGTCATTTTATAACTTTAGAAACTCCTGTCAGAAGAGCATAGTCCAGATTTTCTCTATGTGGACGAAGACAGAGCAGCGTTTCACAGAGGATGATAGAAAAAGTGTATTAAATTGAAAATAATCTAAACAATCGGTGTTTTTTTGGGCTGTCCATGTGTGAGGTTTCGTGGAGGTTTTGTCGGTTCATCAGACGTCTTTGGATAACAGTCTGAGACTCTGAACTGCAGTCTAACCGTCGGACGTCTATGAAGATAATCAGCTGATTATAAACTACAAGCAGCTTCACTACCCTCCGATACGACGGACTCAATGGACCCTGAACTGCTGTTGTGTAGTTTTGTGCGTTCATCATCAGCCAACTGTAGCGTATTAATAGTCCAGCAGCACATGACATGACATCAGAAACACAACGTTATATTTAGTTTGTCCACACAAGGCTGCAGCTCGGAACACGGATTCATTTCACACACTTCTATTTACAAAGACACACAAAGCAACCACAAAGACACAAAACAACCACAAAGACACACAAACAACTACAAAGACACACAAAACAACCACAAAGACACACAAAGCGAACACAAAGACACACAAAACAACCACAAAGACACAAAAACCTGAAAAAAACGACCACAAAGAAACAAAATGACAACAAATACACACTGAACAACAACAAAGAGGTACAAAATGACCGTAAAGACACAAAGCAACCATAGTGACGTAAAACCACTACAAAGACACACAAAACAACCATAGAGAGACACACAAAAGACACAAAAACCTGAAAAACAACTAGAGGCACAAAATCACTACAAAGACACACAAAATGGCCATAAAGAGACACAAAACATCAACAAAGAGACACGAAATGACGATAGAGATATGAAAAAACAAACACTTAGACACAAAACAACCACAAAAATACACAAACCGACCACTAACAGATAGAAAATGACAACAAAGAGACGCAAAATACCAACACTGGCCTTTATTGTGTGTTTGTGTTCAATGAAAACAGCAGCAGTGTCGACATGAATCTTTTTATTTTAATCTCGCTGTAAAAAGAACAAAAGTTCATCCAGTTTGCTCTGAATCCTGTCTGACACCTTTACAATGGATTAAAGTGTGTGTGTGTGTGTGTGTGTGTGTGTGTGTGTGTGTGTGTGTGTGTCACTAGTACACACGTGAAAGTATATACAACACCACAATAACAATAAAGTACATCAGAAAATGTGTGAAATACATTTCTGAAAAACTACCTATCTTGTATTTTATCTTGTATAAAAAATGTATAGCATTGTGTGTCATCGGAAATGTCATAGTGTCAAACAATGTCAAGAACTTTCTTAGGATAGTATGTTTGAAAAAGTATTGGAGTGTAGTATTTTGTTAAAAATATATGTCAAAAATCATCATAGCTTAGCATTTCATGAAAATGTTGTTTTAAATAAATGTCATACCAAGTGTGTTATAAAAATAATACAGCATAGTATGCTGTATTAATTCTATTATTAATGATATCATTTGTCAAATAATGTCATAGTATGTGTAAAAAATCAGTCTAATGTGCCGTGAAAATGTCATAATATATTATCTTAGAAAAATCACACAGTATATTATGTCAAAAAAGTTACATCAAGATTTTATGAATACATGTCATTAGTGAGTTATAAAAGACAAAAATATAGTATGTTGTATTAATTATATAATTAATAATATAGTACATCCAATATTGTTGTACAAAATGTGTAAAATATTTAAGTGTATATATATATATATATATATATATATATATATATATATATATATATATATATATATATATATATATATATGTATATATATATATATATATATATATATATATATATATATATATATATATATATATATATGTATATATATATATATGTATATATATATATATATATATATATATATATATATATATATATACACACACATACATATGCCATACGAAATATTTTGTCAAACAATGATGAGGAATCATCGGTGAAAGAACCAGAGAAGCTTCATCGTTTACATCTGGTTCTGTCTGAGTTTGTTGTTTTTGCTGTAAAGTCGGTATAAACTGTGTGGTTTGTGTTGCAGGTCCAGGTCTGGCCTTCATTGCGTATCCAAAGGCGGTCAGTCTGATGCCGGTGGCTCCGCTGTGGGCGGCGCTGTTCTTCTTCATGCTACTGCTGCTCGGACTGGACAGTCAGGTTAGCTTAGCATCACATTAGTGGCACACAGTAACCAAAACATTTACTCGAGTACTGTGTTAGAGTACTCTTAAGTAAAGACCTCATGTTTTTTTAACCCTCTAAAGCAAAACAAACAGTTCCTGGATTTTTTTTTTTTTTTTTTTTTTTTTGCTGCTGCTGTCACGTTTTTATCACAGAGGGCGCATCAGATTGTTGAAAAAAAAAATCATAGTTTAGTATGTCGTTCGAAATATGGAAAAAACTTCATGAATTAGGATGTCGACCAAAATATCACAAATACATCATAGTTTAGGATTTCGTCCAAAATGTCACAAAAAGGTCATAGTTTAGTATGTTGTCCAAAATGTGTAAAAAAATCAAAAGTTTAGTATGTCGTCCAAAATGTTACAGAAACATCATAGTTTAGCATGTCATCCAAAATGTAACTAAAACATCATAGTTAAGTATTTCGTCCAAAATGTCACAAAATCATCATAGTTTAGTATGTCATCCAAAATATGTAAAAAACGTCATAGTTTACTATGTCAACCAAAATGTCTCTAAAATGTCATAGTTTTGTATGTCGTCCAAAATATGTAAAAAAACAGTTTAGTATGTCGTCCAAAATATCAGAAAAACATAATAGTTTAGTATGTCATCCAAAATATGTAAAAAACGTCAGAGTTTAGTATGTCGTCCAAAATGTCACTAAAACATCATAGTTTAGTATGTCGTCCAAAATATGTAAAAAAATCAGTTTAGTATGTCGTCCAAAATGTTACTAAAACATCATAGTTTAGTATGTTGTCCAAAATGTGTAAAAAACATCATAGTTTAGTATGTCGTCCAAAATATGTAAAAAACATCTTAGTTTAGTATGTCGTCCAAAATGTCACTAAAACATCATAGTATGTCGTCCAAAATGTGTAAAAATCGTCATAGTTTAGTATGTCGTCGAAAATGTCACTAAAACATCACAGTTTAGTATGTCGTCCAAAATATGTAAAAAAAAGTCATAGTTTAGTATGTCATCCAAAATATGTAAAAAACATCATAGTTTAGTATGTCGTCCAAAATGTGTAAAAAACGTCATAGTTTAGTATGTCGTCCAAAATGTGTAAAAATCGTCATAGTTTAGTATGTCGTCCAAAATGTCACTAAAACATCATAGTTTAGTATGTCGTCCAAAATCTGTAAAAAAAGTCACAGTTTAGTATGTCATCCAAAATATGCAAAAAAACATCATAGTTCAGTATGTTGTCCAAAATATGTAAAAAACATTATAGTTTAGTATGTCGTCCAAAATATGTAAAAAACATCATCGTTTACTACGTTGTCCAAAATGTTACAAAAACATCTTAGTTTAGTATGTTGTCCAAAATATCAGAAAAAATCATAGTTTAGGATGTCAACCAAAATGTCTCTAAAACATCATAGTTTAGTGTTTCATCCAAAATATGTAAAAAAAAGTCATAGTTTTGTATGTCAACCAAAATGTATCTAAAATGTCAGTTTTGTATGTCATCCACAATATGTAAAAAATGTAATAGTTTAGTATGTCGTCCAAAAAATGTAAAAAAACTTCATAGTTTAGTATGTCGTGCAAAATATCACAAAAACATCATATTTTAGCATATTGTCCAAAATGTCACAAAATCGTCATAGTTTAGTATGTCGTCCAAAATATGTAAAAAACGTCATAGTTTAGTATGTCGTCCAAAATATGTAAAAAACATCTTAGTTTAGTATGTTGTCCAAAATGTGTAAAAATCGTCATAGTTTAGTATGTCGTCGAAAATGTCACTAAAACATCATAGTTTAGTATGTCGTCCAAAATGTCACAAAAACATCATAGTTTAGTATATCGTCCAAAATGTCACTAAAACATCATAGTTTAGTATGTCGTCCAAAATATGTAAAAAACGTCATAGTTTAGTATGTTGTCCAAAATATGTAAAAAACATCATGGTTTAGTATGTCGTCCAAAATGTGACTAAAACGTCATAGTTTAGTATGTCATCCAAAATATGCAAAAAAACGGCATTGTTTAGTATGTCGTCCAAAATATCAAAAAAACATATTTTAGTATGTTGTCCAAAATATGTAAAAAAACGTCATAGTTTAGTATGTCGTCCAAAATGTCACAAAAACGTCATAGTTTAGTATGTCGTCCAAAATGTCACTAAAACATCATAGTTTAGTACGTCGTCCAAAACATGTAAAAAACATCATAGTTTTGTATGTCGTGAAAATATGTAAAAAACATCATAGTTTAGTATGTCGTCCAAAATATGTAAAAAACGTCATTGTTTAGTATATCGTCCAAAATATGTAAAAAACGTCATAGTTTAGTATGTCGTCCAAAATATGTAAAAAACGTCATTGTTTAGTATGTCGTCCAAAATGTCACTAAAACGTTATAATTTAGTATGTTGTCCAAAGTATGTAAAAAACATCATATTTTAGTATGTCAACCAAAATGTCGCTAAAACATCATAGTTTAGTGTGTCATCCAAAATATGTAAAAAAAAGTCATAGTTTTGTATGTCAACCAAAATGTCTCTAAAATGTCAGTTTTGTATGTCATCCACAATATGTAAAAAATGTAATAGTTTAGTATGTCGTCCAAAATATGTAAAAAACTTCATAGTTTAGTATGTCATGCAAAATATCACAAAACATCATATTTTAGCATATCGTCCAAAATGTCACAAAATCGTAATAGTTTAGTATGTCGTCCAAAATATGTAAAAAACGTCATAGTTTAGTATGTCAACCAAAATGTCTCTAAAATGTCATAGTTTTGTATGTCGTCCAAAATATGTAAAAAACGTCATATTTTAGTATGTCGTCCAAAATATGTAAAAAACATCTTAGTTTAGTATGTCGTCCAAAATATCAGAAAAACATCATAGTTTAGTATGTCGTCCAAAATGTGTAAAAATCGTCATAGTTTAGTATGTCGTCGAAAATGTCACTAAAACATCATAGTTTAGTATGTCGTCCAAAATGTCACTAAAACATCATAGTTTAGTATATTGTCCAAAATGTCACTAAAACATCATAGTTTAGTATGTCGTCCAAAATGTCACTAAAACATCATAGTTTAGTATATCGTCCAAAATGTCACTAAAACATCATAGTTTAGTATATTGTCCAAAATGTCACTAAAACATCATAGTTTAGTATGTCGTCCAAAATGTCACTAAAACATCATAGTTTAGTATATCGTCCAAAATGTCACTAAAACGTCATAGTTTAGTATGTTGTCCAAAATATGTAAAAAACATCATGGTTTAGTATGTCATCCAAAATGTGACTAAAACGTCATAGTTTAGTATGTCATCCAAAATATGTAAAAAAAACGGCATTGTTTAGTATGTCGTCCAAATATAAAAAAAAATCATATTTTAGTATGTTGTCCAAAATATGTAAAAAACGTCATAGTTTAGTATGTCGTCCAAAATGTCACAAAAACGTCATAGTTTAGTATGTCGTCCAAAATATGTAAAAAACGTCATAGTTTAGTATGTCGTCCAAAATGTCACTAAAACATCATAGTTTAGTATGTTGTCCAAAATATGTAAAAAACATCATATTTTAGTATGTCGTCCAAAATGTCACTAAAACATCATAGTTTAGTATGTCGTCCAAAATGTCACTAAAACATCATAGTTTAGTATGTCGTCCAAAATATGTAAAAAACATCATAGTTTAGTATGTCGTCCAAAATATCAGAAAAACATCATAGTTTAGTATGTCGTCCAAAATGTGTAAAAATCGTCATAGTTTAGTATGTCGTCCAAAATGTCACTAAAACATCATAGTTTAGTATGTCGTCCAAAATGTCACTAAAACATCATAGTTTAGTATATCGTCCAAAATGTCACTAAAACATCATAGTTTAGTATGTCGTCCAAAATGTCACTAAAACATCATAGTTTAGTATATCGTCCAAAATGTCACTAAAACATCATAGTTTAGTATGTCGTCAAAAATATGTAAAAAACGTCATAGTTTAGTATGTTGTCCAAAATATGTAAAAAACATCATGGTTTAGTATGTCATCCAAAATGTGACTAAAACGTCATAGTTTAGTATGTCATCCAAAATATGTAAAAAAAACGGCATTGTTTAGTATGTCGTCCAAATATAAAAAAAAATCATATTTTAGTATGTTGTCCAAAATATGTAAAAAACGTCATAGTTTAGTATGTCGTCCAAAATGTCACAAAAACGTCATAGTTTAGTATGTCGTCCAAAATATGTAAAAAACGTCATAGTTTAGTATGTCGTCCAAAATGTCACTAAAACATCATAGTTTAGTATGTTGTCCAAAATATGTAAAAAACATCATAGTTTAGTATGTCGTCCAAAATGTCACTAAAACATCATAGTTTAGTATGTCGTCCAAAATGTCACTAAAACATCATAGTTTAGTATGTCGTCCAAAATATGTAAAAAACATCATAGTTTAGTATGTCGTCCAAAATATGACAAAAACATCATAGTTTAGTATGTCGTCCAAAATGTCACTAAAACATCATAGTTTAGTACGTCGTCCAAAATATGTAAAAAACATCATAGTTTAGTATGTCGTCCAAAATATGTAAAAAACGTCATTGTTTAGTATGTCGTCCAAAATATGCAAAAAACATCATAGTTTAGTATGTCGTGCAAAATATGACAAAAACGTCATAGTTTAGTATGTCGTCCAAAATATCACAAAAACGTCATAGTTTAGTATGTCGTCCAAAATGTCACAAAAACGTCATAGTTTAGTATGTCGTCCAAAATATGTAAAAAACATCATAGTTTAGTATGTCGTCCAAAATATGTAAAAAACATCATAGTTTAGTATGTCGTCCAAAATATGTACAAAAACGTCATAGTTTAGTATGTCGTCCAAAATGTCACTAAAACATCATAGTTTAGTATGTCGTCCAAAATATGTAAAAAACATCATAGTTTAGTATGTCGTCCAAAATGTCACTAAAACATCATAGTTTAGTATGTTGTCCAAAATATGTAAAAAACATCATAGTTTAGTATGTCGTCCAAACTGTCACTAAAACATCATAGTTTAGTATGTTGTCCAAAATATGTAAAAAACATCATAGTTTAGTACGTCGTCCAAAATATGTAAAAAACATCATAGTTTAGTATGTCGTCCAAAACATGTAAAAAACATCATAGTTTAGTATGTCGTCCAAATGTCACTAAAACATCATAGTTTAGTATGTTGTCCAAAATATGTAAAAATACATCATATTTTAGTATGTCGTCCAAAATGTCACTAAAACATCATAGTTTAGTATGTCGTCCAAAATATGTAAAAAACGTCATAGTTTAGTATGTCGTCCAAAATGTCACTAAAACATCATAGTTTAGTATGTTGTCCAAAATATGTAAAAAACATCATATTTTAGTATGTCGTCCAAAATGTCACTAAAACATCATAGTTTAGTATGTCGTCCAAAATGTCACTAAAACATCATAGTTTAGTATGTCGTCCAAAATATGTAAAAAACATCATAGTTTAGTATGTCGTCCAAAATATGACAAAAACATCATAGTTTAGTATGTCGTCCAAAATGTCACTAAAACATCATAGTTTAGTACGTCGTCCAAAATATGTAAAAAACATCATAGTTTAGTATGTCGTCCAAAATATGTAAAAAACGTCATAGTTTAGTATGTCGTCCAAAATATGTAAAAAACATCATAGTTTAGTATGTCGTGCAAAATATGACAAAAACGTCATAGTTTAGTATGTCGTCCAAAATATCACTAAAACATCATAGTTTAGTATGTCGTCCAAACTGTCACTAAAACATCATAGTTTAGTATGTTGTCCAAAATATGTAAAAAACATCATAGATTAGTACGTCGTCCAAAATGTAAAAAACATCATAGTTTAGTATGTCGTCCAAAATATGTAAAAAACGTCATAGTTTAGTGTCGTCCAAAATGTCAGTAAAACATCATAGTTTAGTATATTGTCCAAAGTATGTAAAAAACATCATAGTTTAGTGTCGTTCAAAATGTCACTAAAACATCAAAGTTTAGTATGTTGTCCAAAATATGTAAAAAACATCATAGTTTAGTATGTCGTCCAAACTGTCACTAAAACATCATAGTTTAGTATGTTGTCCAAAATATGTAAAAAACATCATAGTTTAGTACGTCGTCCAAAATATGTACAAAACATCATAGTTTAGTATGTCGTCCAAAATATGTAAAAAACATCATAGTTTAGTATGTCGTCCAAAATGTCACTAAAACATCATAGTTTAGTATGTTGTCCAAAATATGTAAAAAACATCATAGTTTAGTATGTCGTCCAAAATGTCACTAAAACATCATAGTTTAGTATGTTGTCCAAAATATGTAAAAAACATCATAGTTTAGTATGTCGTCCAAAATATGACAAAAACATCATAGTTTAGTATGTCGTCCAAAATGTCACTAAAACATCATAGTTTAGTATGTTGTCCAAAATATGTAAAAAACATCATAGTTTAGTATGTCGTCCAAAATGTCACTAAAACATCATAGTTTAGTATGTCGTCCAAAATGTCACTAAAACATCATAGTTTAGTATGTCGTCCAAAATATGTAAAAAACATCATAGTTTAGTATGTCGTCCAAAATATGACAAAAACATCATAGTTTAGTATGTCGTCCAAAATGTCACTAAAACATCATAGTTTAGTATGTCGTCCAAAATATGTAAAAAACATCATAGTTTAGTATGTCGTCCAAAATATGTAAAAAACGTCATAGTTTAGTATGTCGTCCAAATATGCAAAAAACATCATAGTTTAGTATGTCGTCCAAAATATGACAAAAACGTCATAGTTTAGTATGTCGTCCAAAATATGACAAAAACGTCATAGTTTAGTATGTCGTCCAAAATGTCACTAAAACGTCATAGTTTAGTATGTTGTCCAAAATATGTAAAAAACGTCATAGTTTAGTATGTCGTCCAAAATATGTAAAAAACATCATAGTTTAGTATGTCGTCCAAAATATGTAAAAAACGTCATTGTTTAGTATGTCGTCCAAAATGTCACTAAAACATCATAGTTTAGTATGTCGTCCAAAATATGTAAAAAACATCATAGTTTAGTATGTCGTCCAAAATGTCACTAAAACATCATAGTTTAGTATGTTGTCCAAAATATGTAAAAAACATCATAGTTTAGTATGTCGTCCAAAATGTCACTAAAACATCATAGTTTAGTATGTCGTCCAAAATATGTAAAAAACATCATAGTTTAGTATGTCGTCCAAAATATGTAAAAAACATCATAGTTTAGTATGTCGTCCAAAATATGTAAAAAACATCATAGTTTAGTATGTCGTCCAAAATGTCACTAAAACGTCATAGTTTAGTATGTTGTCCAAAATATGTAAAAAACGTCATTGTTTAGTATGTCGTCCAAAATATGTAAAAAACGTCATAGTTTAGTATGTCGTCCAAAATATGCAAAAAACGTCATAGTTTAGTATGTCGTCCAAAATATCACAAAAACGTCATAGTTTAGTATGTCGTCCAAAATATGTAAAAAACGTCATAGTTTAGTATGTCGTCCAAAATGTCACTAAAACATCATAGTTTAGTATGTCGTCCAAAATGTCACTAAAACATCATAGTTTAGTATGTCGTCCAAAATATGTAAAAAACATCATAGTTTAGTATGTCGTCCAAAATATGACAAAAACATCATAGTTTAGTATGTCGTCCAAAATGTCACTAAAACATCATAGTTTAGTATGTCGTCCAAAATATGTAAAAAACATCATAGTTTAGTATGTCGTCCAAAATATGTAAAAAACGTCATAGTTTAGTATGTCGTCCAAAATATGTAAAAAACGTCATAGTTTAGTATGTCGTCCAAAATATGACAAAAACGTCATAGTTTAGTATGTCGTCCAAAATATCACAAAAACGTCATAGTTTAGTATGTCGTCCAAAATGTCACTAAAACGTCATAGTTTAGTATGTCGTCCAAAATATGTAAAAAACGTCATAGTTTAGTATGTCGTCCAAAATATGTAAAAAACATCATAGTTTAGTATGTCGTCCAAAATATGTAAAAAACGTCATAGTTTAGTATGTCGTCCAAAATGTCACTAAAACATCATAGTTTAGTATGTCGTCCAAATATGTAAAAAACGTCATAGTTTAGTATGTCGTCCAAAATGTCACAAAACATCATAGTTTAGTATGTCGTCCAAAATATGTAAAAAACATCATAGTTTAGTATGTCGTCCAAAATGTCACAAAAACGTCATAGTTTAGTATGTCGTCCAAAATATGTAAAAAACGTCATAGTTTAGTATGTCGTCCAAAATATGTAAAAAACATCATAGTTTAGTATGTCGTCCAAAATATGTAAAAAACATCATAGTTTAGTATGTCGTCCAAAATGTCACAAAAACGTCATAGTTTAGTATGTCGTCCAAAATATGTAAAAAACGTCATAGTTTAGTATGTCGTCCAAAATGTCACTAAAACATCATAGTTTAGTATGTCGTCCAAAATATGTACAAAACAGTCATAGTTTAGTATGTCGTCCAAAATATGACAAAAACGTCATAGTTTAGTATGTCGTCCAAAATGTCATAAAACGTCATAGTTTAGTATGTCGTCCAATATATGACAAAAACATCATAGTTTAGTATGTCGTCCAAAATGTCACTAAAACGTCATAGTTTAGTATGTTGTCCAAAATATGTAAAAAACGTCATAGTTTAGTATGTCGTCCAAAATGTCACTAAAACATCATAGTTTAGTATGTCGTCCAAAATATGTAAAAAACATCATAGTTTAGTATGTCGTCCAAAATATGTAAAAAACATCATAGTTTAGTATGTCGTCCAAAATGTCACTAAAACATCATAGTTTAGTATGTTGTCCGAAATATGTAAAAATACATCATATTTTAGTATGTCGTCCAAAATGTCACTAAAACATCATAGTTTAGTATGTTGTCCAAAATATGTAAAAAACATCATAGTTTAGTATGTCGTCCAAAATATGTAAAAAACATCATAGTTTAGTATGTCATCCAAAATATGTAAAAAAACGGCATTGTTTAGTATGTCATCCAATATATCAAAAAAACATATTTTAGTATGTTGTCCAAAATATGTAAAAAACGTCATAGTTTAGTATGTCGTCCAAAACATGTAAAAAACATCATAGTTTAGTATGTCGTCCAAAATATGTAAAAAACATCATAGTTTAGTATGTCGTCCAAAATATGTAAAAAACATCATAGTTTAGTATGTCGTCCAAAATATGACAAAAACGTCATAGTTTAGTATGTCGTCCAAAATATGACTAAAACATCATAGTTTAGTATGTCGTCCAAAATATGTAAAAAACATCATAGATTAGTACGTCGTCCAAAATATGTAAAAAACATCATAGTTTAGTATGTCATCCAAAATATGTAAAAAAACGGCATTGTTTAGTATGTCATCCAATATATCAAAAAAACATGATATTTTAGTATGTTGTCCAAAATATGTAAAAAACGTCATACTTTAGTATGTCGTCCAAAATGTCACAAAAGTCATAGTTTAGTATGTCGTCCAAAATGTCACTAAAACGTCATAGTTTAGTATGTTGTCCAAAATATGTAAAAAACATCATAGTTTAGTATGTCCAAAATATGACAAAAACGTCATAGTTTAGTATGTCGTCCAAAATGTCACTAAAACATCATAATTTAGTATGTTGTCCAAAATATGTAAAAAAACATCATAGTTTAGTATGTCGTCCAAAATATTTAAAAAACGTCATAGTTTAGTATGTCGTCCAAAATATGTAAAAAACGTCATTGTTTAGTATGTCGTCCAAAATGTCACAAAAACGTCATAGTTTAGTATGTTGTCCAAAATATGTAAAAAACATCATAGTTTAGTATGTCGTCCAAAATGTCACTAAAACGTCATAGTTTAGTATGTCGTCCAAAATATGCTAAAAACTCATAGTTTAGTATGTCGTCCAAAATATGTACAAAAACGTCATAGTTTAGTATGTCGTCCAAAATATGTACAAAAACATCATAGTTTAGTATGTCGTCCAAAATATGTAAAAAACGTCATAGTTTAGTATGTCGTCCAAAATATGTACAAAAACGTCATAGTTTAGTATGTCGTCCAAAATATGTAAAAAACGTCATAGTTTAGTATGTCGTCCAAAATATGTAAAAAACGTCATTGTTCAGTATGTCGTCCAAAATGTCACTAAAACGTCATAGTTTAGTATGTTGTCCAAAATATGTAAAAAACATCATATTTTAGTATGTCGTCCAAAATGTCACTAAAACATCATAGTTTAGTATGTCGTCCAAAATGTCACTAAAACATCATAGTTTAGTATATTGTCCAAAATGTCACTAAAACATCATAGTTTAGTATGTCGTCCAAAATATGTAAAAAACATCATAGTTTAGTATGTCGTCCAAAATATGTAAAAAACGTCATTGTTTAGTATGTCGTCCAAAATATGTAAAAAACATCATAGTTTAGTATGTCGTCCAAAATATGTAAAAAACGTCAGTTTAGTATGTCGTCCAAAATGTCACTAAAATGTCATAGTTTAGTATGTTGTCCAAAATATGTAAAAAACGTCATTGTTTAGTATGTCGTCCAAAATATGTAAAAAACGTCATAGTTTAGTATGTCGTCCAAAATATGACAAAAACATCATAGTTTAGTATGTCGTCCAAAATATGTAAAAAACGTCATAGTTTAGTATGTCGTCCAAAATATGTAAAAAACATCATAGTTTAGTATGTCGTCCAAAATATGTAAAAAACGTCATAGTTTAGTATGTCGTCCAAAATATGTACAAAAACATCATAGTTTAGTATGTTGTCCAAAATATGTAAAAAACGTCATACTTTAGTATGTCGTCCAAAATGTCACAAAAGTCATAGTTTAGTATGTCGTCCAAAATGTCACTAAAACGTCATAGTTTAGTATGTTGTCCAAAATATGTAAAAAACATCATAGTTTAGTATGTCCAAAATATGACAAAAACGTCATAGTTTAGTATGTCGTCCAAAATGTCACTAAAACATCATAATTTAGTATGTTGTCCAAAATATGTAAAAAAACATCATAGTTTAGTATGTCGTCCAAAATATTTAAAAAACGTCATAGTTTAGTATGTCGTCCAAAATATGTAAAAAACGTCATTGTTTAGTATGTCGTCCAAAATGTCACAAAAACGTCATAGTTTAGTATGTTGTCCAAAATATGTAAAAAACATCATATTTTAGTATGTCGTCCAAAATGTCACTAAAACGTCATAGTTTAGTACGTCGTCCAAAATATCTAAAAAATACCATAGTTTAGTACGTTGTCCAAAATATGTAAAAAAAACATCATAGTTTAGTACGTTGTCCAAAATATGTAAAAAACATCATAGTTTAGTATGTCGTCCAAAATATGTAAAAAACGTCATTGTTTAGTATGTTGTCCTAAATATGTAAAAAAAACATCATATTTTAGTATGTCGTCCAAAATATGTAAAAAACGTCATAGTTTAGTATGTCGTCCAAAATATGTAAAAAACGTCATTGTTCAGTATGTCGTCCAAAATGTCACTAAAACGTCATAGTTTAGTATGTTGTCCAAAATATGTAAAAAACATCATATTTTAGTATGTCGTCCAAAATGTCACTAAAACATCATAGTTTAGTATGTCGTCCAAAATGTCACTAAAACATCATAGTTTAGTATATTGTCCAAAATGTCACTAAAACATCATAGTTTAGTATATCGTCCAAAATATGTAAAAAACATTATAGTTTAGTATGTCGTCGAAAATAAGTAAAAAACGTCATTGTTTAGTATGTCGTCCAAAATATGTAAAAAACATCATAGTTTAGTATGTCATCCAAAATATGTAAAAAACGTCAGTTTAGTATGTCGTCCAAAATGTCACTAAAATGTCATAGTTTAGTATGTCGTCCAAAATATGTAAAAAACATCATAGTTTAGTATGTCGTCCAAAATATGTAAAAAACATCATAGTTTAGTATGTCGTCCAAAATATGTAAAAAACGTCAGTTTAGTATGTCGTCCAAAATGTCACTAAAACGTCATAGTTCAGTATGTTGTCCAAAATATGTAAAAAAACGTCATTGTTTAGTATGTCGTCCAAAACATGTAAAAAACATCATAGTTTAGTATGTCGTCCAAAATATGTAAAAAACATTATAGTTTAGTATGTCGTCCAAAATATGTAAAAAACGTCATTGTTTAGTATGTCGTCCAAAATGTCACTAAAACGTCATAGTTTAGTATGTCGTCCAAAATATGTAAAAAACGTCATAGTTTAGTATGTCGTCCAAAATATGACAAAAACGTCATAGTTTAGTATGTCGTCCAAAATATGACAAAAACGTCATAGTTTAGTATGTCGTCCAAAATGTCACAAAAACATCATAGTTTAGTATGTCGTCCAAAATGTGTAAAAAACGTCATAGTTTAGTATGTCGTCCAAAATGTCACAAAAACGTCATAGTTTAGTATGTCGTCCAAAATGTCACAAAAACATCATAGTTTAGTATGTCGTCCAAAATATGTACAAAAACGTCATAGTTTAGTATGTCGTCCAAAATATGTAAAAAACATCATAGTTTAGTATGTCGTCCAAAATATGTAAAAAACATCATAGTTTAGTATGTCGTCCAAAATATGTAAAAAACGTCATAGTTTAGTATGTCGTCCAAAATGTCACTAAAACATCATAGTATGTCGTCCAAAATGTGTAAAAATCGTCATAGTTTAGTATGTCGTCAGAAATGTCACTAAAACATCATAGTTTAGTATGTCGTCCAAAATATCAAAAAAAAGTCATAGTTTAGTATGTCATCCAAAATATGTAAAAAACATCATAGTTTAGTATGTCGTCCAAAATATCACGACATCATAGTTTAGTATGTCATCCAAAATATGTAAAAAACATCATAGTTTAGTATGTCGTCCAAAATGTCACAAAAACGTCATAGTTTAGTATGTCGTCCAAAATATGTAAAAAACGTCATAGTTTAGTATGTCGTCCAAAATATGACAAAAACATCATAGTTTAGTATGTCGTCCAAAATATGTAAAAAACATCATAGTTTAGTCTGTCGTCCAAAATATGTAAAAAACATCATAGTTTAGTATGTCGTCCAAAATATGACAAAAACGTCATAGTTTAGTATGTCGTCCAAAATGTCACAAAAACGTCATAGTTTAGTATGTCGTCCAAAATGTCACAAAAACGTCATAGTTTAGTATGTCGTCCAAAATATGTAAAAAACATCATAGTTTAGTATGTCGTCCAAAATATGACAAAAACATCATAGTTTAGTATGTCGTCCAAAATATGTAAAAAACATCATAGTTTAGTATGTCGTCCAAAATATGTAAAAAACGTCATAGTTTAGTATGTCGTCCAAAATGTACAAAATCATAGTTAGTATGTCGTCAAAATGTACAAAAGTCATAGTTTAGTATGTCGTCCAAAATATGTAAAAAACGTCATAGTTTAGTATGTCGTCCAAAATATGACAAAAACATCATAGTTTAGTATGTCGTCCAAAATATGTAAAAAACATCATAGTTTAGTATGTCGTCCAAAATATGTAAAAAACATCATAGTTTAGTATGTCGTCCAAAATATGACAAAAACGTCATAGTTTAGTATGTCGTCCAAAATGTCACAAAAACGTCATAGTTTAGTATGTCGTCCAAAATGTCACAAAAACGTCATAGTTTAGTATGTCGTCCAAAATATGTAAAAAACGTCATAGTTTAGTATGTCGTCCAAAATATGACAAAAACGTCATAGTTTAGTATGTCGTCCAAAATATGTAAAAAACATCATAGTTTAGTATGTCGTCCAAAATATGTAAAAAACATCATAGTTTAGTATGTCGTCCAAAATATGTAAAAAACATCATAGTTTAGTATGTCGTCCAAAATATGTAAAAAACGTCAGTTTAGTATGTCGTCCAAAATGTCACTAAAACGTCATAGGTTAGTATGTCGTCCAAAATATGTAAAAAAAGTCATTGTTTAGTATGTCGTCCAAAATATGTAAAAAACGTCATAGTTTAGTATGTCGTCCAAAATATGACAAAAACATCATAGTTTAGTATGTCGTCCAAAATATGTAAAAAACATCATAGTTTAGTCTGTCGTCCAAAATATGTAAAAAACATCATAGTTTAGTATGTCGTCCAAAATATGTAAAAAACATCATAGTTTAGTATGTCGTCCAAAATATGTAAAAAACGTCATTGTTTAGTATGTCGTCCAAAATGTCACTAAAATGTCATAGTTTAGTATGTTGTCCAAAATATATAAAAAACGTCATGATTTAGTATGTCGTCCAAAATATGACAAAAACGTCATAGTTTAGTATGTCGTCCAAAATATGTAAAAAACATCATAGTTTAGTCTGTCGTCCAAAATATGTAAAAAACATCATAGTTTAGTATGTCGTCCAAAATATGTAAAAAACATCATAGTTTAGTATGTCGTCCAAAATATGACAAAAACGTCATAGTTTAGTATGTCGTCCAAAATATGTAAAAAACATCATAGTTTAGTCTGTCGTCCAAAATATATAAAAAACATCATAGTTTAGTATGTCGTCCAAAATATGTAAAAAACATCATAGTTTAGTATGTCGTCCAAAATATGTAAAAAACGTCAGTTTAGTATGTCGTCCAAAATGTCACTAAAACGTCATAGCTTAGTATGTTGTCCAAAATATGTAAAAAAAGTCATTGTTTAGTATGTCGTCCAAAATATGTAAAAAACGTCATAGTTTAGTATGTCGTCCAAAATATGTAAAAAACATCATAGTTTAGTATGTCGTCCAAAATATGTAAAAAACGTCATTGTTTAGTATGTCGTCCAAAATATGTAAAAAACATCATAGTTTAGTATGTCGTCCAAAATATGTAAAAAACGTCATTGTTTAGTATGTCGTCCAAAATGTCACTAAAACGTCATAGTTTAGTATGTTGTCCAAAATATGTAAAAAACGTCATGATTTAGTATGTCGTCCAAAATATGACAAAAACGTCATAGTTTAGTATGTCGTCCAAAATATGTAAAAAACATCATAGTTTAGTCTGTCGTCCAAAATATGTAAAAAACATCATAGTTTAGTATGTCGTCCAAAATATGTAAAAAACATCATAGTTTAGTATGTCGTCCAAAATATGTAAAAAACGTCAGTTTAGTATGTCGTCCAAAATGTCACTAAAACGTCATAGCTTAGTATGTTGTCCAAAATATGTAAAAAAAGTCATTGTTTAGTATGTCGTCCAAAATATGTAAAAAACGTCATGATTTAGTATGTCGTCCAAAATATGACAAAAACGTCATCGTTTAGTATGTCGTCCAAAATATCACCAAAACATCATAGTTTAGTATGTCATCCAAAATATGTAAAAAAAGTCATAGTTTAATCTGTCGTCCGAAATGTCTCTAAAATGTCATCGTTTAATGTGTTGTTTAAAAGTTTAAAAAAATCTTTTTGCTTTAATAAAAAAAACGACAGAATTGACCAAAAATGGATGCAAAATGACCTCAAGGAGACAATTAAGCACACAGACACAAAACAACAAGATCAATCAAAATTCAATCCAAATTTATTTGTCGAGCATTTTACAACAACTTCAAAGAAGAGCAACGTGCTTTCCAACAGCATGATAAAACAAAACAATACAAATTGCATTACTAGAAAACCATAGAACTCATAAAAGACATAAAACCACTCAAACCATAAAACCATAAAACCCATAAAAACCATAAAACCAAAATGCAGCACAGATGAATCAGTACCATTTCAATAAGGCATTTTGGGATGACATGAAAATAAAAAGATGCAAAATGCTGACCAAGAGGCACCCAACTATTGAGTGTGATTCATGATAAAGTGTCGGGTGTGGACAGTGTGCTGAGGTCTTGCTCTTTGTATGTGCAGTTTGTCGGCGTCGAGGGTTTCGTCACTGGCATTCTGGATCTGTTTCCTGGTAAATACTACCACCGCTACAAAAGGGAGATCGCTGTGGCCATCTGCTGTTTGCTGTGCTTCATTATTGACCTCTCCATGGTGACACAGGTTCGTTACACATTGTCTGGTTGTTGGTTAATAAATCAACTTTAACCTGAAGTCATTTTGCCAAATATGTAAACTTTCTTTATTAAAAACTGGTAGAAACTTCCAGGAGAACATAAGAAACATTCCATCTGATGAATGAGGTTAATTTCTTTTCACGAACGCTGAGCTTCTGTCTGCAGGGAGGAATGTACGTCTTCCAGCTGTTTGACTACTACTCAGCCAGTGGAATGACTCTGTTGTGGCAAGCATTCTGGGAATGCATAGTAGTAGCCTGGGTGTACGGTATGCAGCACACACACACACAGTTGTGTTACGGTCAGTTGTTCAGTTGTGTTTCTTTGTTAAGGATGTCAGAAAGTCAACTATCTCAAAATAGTTCAAATAGTTGTGTTTTGTAATGTGACAGTAAAAGTCACAGTTCAGACTGCTAAAGTATATTTTATTATAGCAGAAAGAAAATATTATTGTATATATGTATATATGTGTGTGTGTGTGTTACTGTGTGTGTGTGTGTGTGTGTGTGTGTGTGTGTGTGTGTGTGTGTGTGTGTGTGTGTGTGTGTGTGTGTGTGCGTGTGTCTTACCAAGCCAGATAGTAGGACTGTATGCTACAGTAAAGTTATATAATGTAGTAGTGTAATCTAGTGTCTTGTCCAATAAAATATAATATGACTCATAAGAAGCACTATAGTGTCAAACAATGCCAAGAAACATCATAGTAAAGTATGTTATAAAAAGTATTGGAGTGTAGTATTTTGTTGAAAATGTCATAGTATAGTATGTATTTTAAAAAATCACGTCATAAAAAATCACATAATATAGGATGTTGTAAACAGATGTCATATCAATATGTTGTAAAAAGAATATAGTATATTCTCTGAATTATATAATTAACGATTTAGTTTATAAAATAACGTCATGTAATATGTTGTAAAAACATGGCATAGCATAGTATAGCAACTAAACAAATTCAAGAGAAACCAAACATTTCAATGCAGTTTTTACTTTAAAAAAAAGTCACAGTACAGTTTACTGTTAGAATGTCATAGTATAGTTAGTCAAACAATGGCATAGTATAGTATCTGGTCTAAAAATACCAGTATAGTACTATGTGAATGATTTCTTGTATTTTCCTGACTTGTTGAATGAACTGCAGGTGCTGACCGCTTCATGGATGATGTCGCTCGTATGATTGGCTACCGGCCGTTCCCCTGGATGAAGTGGTGCTGGTCCTTCATAACTCCATGTGTTTGCATGGTCAGTAAACGCCACAGCTTTCTCAAGGCTTCACTGCCAACTTTATACAAAAACATACAAGTTTACATTAAAAACAGACTCATTTAGGTTGTTCCAGATGCTTCTTTCATAACAAACTAGGTTTCCTGTCCAACAGGACTCCAGCTTTTAAAGGAAATAACAAATTCAAGAAATGTACATAATTTTAGTTTCTTCTTCATGCATTAAATCCAAAGAGTTTCGGTAGAAGGCACCTGAACTTATCTTTCTTTAGGCATTCCACCTCTAATTCCAGTAGGCTTCCTCAGTTCCAACAGACTGGTGGCAAGTTCGATGTTTGTATTATCACCTGTAATTCACATGACTCGAGGTTGGTAATAAATACTTGGAACTGACTACCAGTTGGTCAGAACTGGGGAAATTTCTTGGATGGGAGGTCTGAAACACACTGCTTTCCATTATCAAAGACATTTGGTACAGTGTCCAACAACTGACCATTACATTAAGACTGTAATTGGTACTTTTCTTGAATTATTCTTTAACAAAACAGTAAACGAGAGTAACAATCATACATTTTAGAAAATAAGTCAAACAGCGGGCTGTACAGTGGCGTAGTGGTTAGCGCTTTCGCCTTGCAGCGAGAAGGTCCCTGGTTCACGTCCCGGCTCGGACCTGGGATCTTTCTGCATGGAGTTTGCATGTTCTCCCTGTGCATGCGTGGGTTTTCTCCAGGTACTCCGGCTTCCTCCCACAGTCCAAAAACATGCTAAGGTTAATTGATTATTCTAAATTGCCCGTAGGTGTGAGTGCTTGTGTGTCCCTGTATGTGGCCCTGCGACGGACTGGCGACCTGTCTAGGGTGTCCCCTGCCTTCGCCCAAGTCAGCTGGGATAGGCTCCAGCCCCCCCCCGCGACCCTAGTGAGGATTAAGCGGTATATAGATAATGGATGGATGGAAGTCAAACAGCTTACCAAAGCAGTCCTGTCTGGTGCTGGACAATGTTTTTATGATGTTTGTTTTGTCTGCAGGGCATCTTTCTGTTCCACCTGGTGAACTACAAGCCGCTGACCTACAACAACGACTATGTCTATCCATGGTGGGGGGAGGTGATCGGCTGGTGTCTGGCTCTGTCTTCCATGCTCTGCATTCCCGTCAGCCTTCTCTACAAACTCTTCAGAGCCAAGGGAACCTTCAAGGAGGTCAGCACAAAACCACAACACTGTAGATGACTACTCTGTGAACACTTTCACAGGGATGGCAGGAGTTAGTATACTCTGTCGAAATGCGACTCAGATGACCGGGGAGTTGGCAAACCCAAAACTGTCTAAAAACTGATATTGGCCATAAGCCATTAGTATGCCACAGTAATACTAGAAGCTCACCATGCAAAACACTCAGGAACAACTCAAGGAACATGACAAAGAGCCCAAGGCCTTGACCAAGTCTCTAGTCCAGCATTAGCAGGAATCACAGGGCCTGGTTCAGACACCAAAGGTCCCCCCAGTCTTATTGGGTCCCCTTTGTGCTACAAACACAACTCCGACCTGTCCATAGGCACAGAATCTCTGAGGATATCTGGGACCACAACGTTAGCACTGGATCCATTGGTTCCAGGTTGGGGCCTCCGTGGGTTGGACGGCTTAATCCGCCTGGAATCTGTGGATTCTGGAGGGCGGGCCAACACTTTGGGCTCTTTGTTGTGTTAATCTAATTGTTCCTGAGCAGTTTTCATGGTGGGGTGCATTGTCCTGTTGGGGGAGGTGTTTGCCCTTTGAGGGATGGTGCTTGATCTGAAACAATATTTAGGCTACGTGTCAAAGTAACCCCAGTTCTAAATGACTGATTTGCTTCCACATGCCCTGAAGTGTGAATTGTGGAGAGACTGCCTGTGGAGGAATGTCAGGACTCCATTATAAGTTACTGATAATTCATTTTCTCGATGTTTTGCTTGTGGAGAAGCTGTTTAGTCTCTTTTTATTACACATATATAAGAAAGACTAAACCATTCAGACATCCCTACCCAGGCAGTTTAACCAACGTTCACATGTTGACTCAAGGTAGAGGTGATGAAATCCCATCAGTCAGTCAGAAACAAGAGGTTCAAGAATTAGAAACAAGTTCAACATGGTGCAGTATTGTTAAATACTAGCAATAGTCGCTCATGCTCTAAATAAAGATGGCCTTTGTGTTACCGCTTCCTCCAACTTTGCAAAAGTGAAACAAAATATGACGGGAATGGGCATTGGTGGTACCTGCTGCTTCACCCCAATCATCATCTAGATCACAATGATTAGCAGCTGCTAACTCTTAAGCTACATATTATCTACTTTTCCTCATAGATTGTTTTTGAAAACAAGACATCGCTGGGTGGAAATGAGGTTTAAGTCCCCCCTTCTGCCAGAATGGAATCATAAGTAACTGAGAAGTAAAAATCCCTCCCGTTTAGAGAAGCTGTTTCAGTTTGACATCAAAGGTTTTCTGTCCCTTATTGCAAGAGGACATCTAAATAGCCACTAATCATTTTTAAACCAAAAGATTAGCTGCTTAGCTAATGAGCCTGAGCCCTAATATTTTCTTCAATAGCAACGATTAGTAACTGCTAGCTAGCTAGCTACATATCAGCTGCTTTTCCCACTAGATTGGTTGTGCTCCTGTTCAGAAGGCGGAACCTTGACACCTCATCTCCACCTCCATGCCATTACTGCACTCTCTCTGGTTGTAAATCACATTTCTGTCATACTTTGGCTTCACTGTCCTGCCATCCATCTGTTTCACAGTCAGTTACCATCTCTCTAAGTTTAGTGGTTCAGATGTTTCCTGCTGTTTGTTGCAGCGCTGGGCTCACCTGACCACGCCGGTGTGGGGCGCCCATCACCTGGAGTACATGGCCCCTGACATCAAGTCTCTGAGCTCCATGTCTCCCGGCACCGATGACAACAAGGTCATCATCTTCGAGAGCGTCATGTAGGCCGGACTCCATCCATCCCACCTCCGACACCACCAGGCTCCATGGGCTCTACCGATTGGTTTATCGTTATCAGGGTGACCAAAGCTGCAGATGTTTTTATACCTGTCAAAGAAAAATATGGAATAAAGGGATGAGGCAGCTCCTCCAGAGCGACGAATGCTTCCTTCTTCCCGCAAGATTTGTGATTAAACCTGCAGATTTCTGGGTTCTTTAAATGTACAGTGCTTCGATTTTCTCTAAATGGAAATCTTATCGACTAATTAAAGGATTAAATGTGGTTAATCCTAAATTTTTCACAAACTCTGGAGGGGCTGAGGAAGTCTCACTGTGTTCAAAACCAAGTCGGAGGTTGGGCTTCCTCCATTTTGGACGAAGGGTATCGATGCAATCTTGTCTCGGGGTCGGGGGGGTGAAACATGCAAACCTTAGAAACCTGATGAACAGCCGTTACTCACAATATCATCATCTCATCCCTGAACACAGGACTGTTGCTCGCAGATTCTTTCTTTTAGCTGATATTTGGCGACATCTGAGCTCAGATGGTTAAATGTAAACCAATATCCATGGAGTAACGGCTGTTTATGGAGACAGAGTTCTAGACAGACAGACTGACTGAAGTAAGAATAGTAGCAGAGGTCGTTTGCTTCGTAACAGTTTTCAGTCCTGCAGTCAAACATTCAACAGCATTAAGGGTTTAATTTGTGGAATAAAAACCTTCAGCTTAGTTACCAGGAAGCTTGTAGGAACAAAAGTTCCCTAAGAACCTCTGAAGACATGAAACAGTTTGGCAGCAGGACTGCAGGTTAAAAGAAGGTAAAACTTCCTGTTACGGAGCAACCAGATGGTCCATGAACTCACCACGCTGCCAGGAAACAGAACTGAAAGCATCTTCATGTTGACACTGCAGTCCAGATGGTTCTTGGTGTCACCATATCTGAAAAAGTTACAAAGTTGAATGCTTTGAATCACCAGCTGATCCAGAACAGTTTAGACTCCTGAGCGCCGTTGTGGTTCTGCTGACCGCTGATCTCCGATCTGTTTGATTCACTCAGGCGACGATAGATCTGATGCTCGAAGGACGGTTTCAGTTAGAATTCAGTTGTATATTTAAAAAACAAGAAGCTTTTTATATCTGGTTTTACAAACATCTGTTGTGATCAGATGTCCGGTTTACTTAATGAAAGAACAAACTCGTTTTTACTGGAGATTTCAACCCCAACATGGGATCTACTTCAGTAAAATCAGCCTTTAAGGTTTGTGGTTATTTTGTAATGATTGGTAGCAAACTAAAAAAAATCTCAAGATCTCGAAGTCACGAAAACCATCCCGTAAAAAGCTGTAAAACTGAATCATACCGGATTGAACCGTTAACCTTCACAGCCTGCGTGAGAATCGGGTCGGCTCTGCTTCCCCCGGGTCGACTTGAAGTGCCAAACGTGGGGTTGATCCCAGGCGATTCCAGGGCCGATCCCAGGCGATTCCAGGGCTCATCCCAGGCGATTCCAGGGCTCATCCCAGGGCTCCAGGCTGCCAATGCTCACTCTTCTCTGCCTCGTCTCGTCGGTCTCACCGTCGCTGTCGTTCTCCAGGTGAACGTCGCCTCCTGAATCCCTGATGGTGGCACATTCTCTTGAAAATTTGTACATCAGCAATAAGGTTAACTCTCTGAACTCCAGGCAGTGTGTGGGCTTTCTGTTCTTCTGACACAAATTTCTCTTTTTACATTTCTCTCCTAAACACAGGCTGCAGTTCAACCAAACATTCATTGAACTTTGCCATGACTGAGTTCGTCAAAGCTTCTTCATTGTGCAAAGTTAAAAATCAAACCATACATTCTGTTTTAACGGTTTCTGGCTAAATGGTTTAATTTTAGCATCTTTTAAAGGTCCCATGCCTCTGTTTGGAGTTCAGAGTTAAAGTGTGATTATTTTAAAGAAAACCTTCATGGCCAGGTTTAGTCTCGGATATTAAACTGATGTCTGGTTCTGTCCTTCACATTTGATGCTTCTTAAGATCTCGGCATAGAAAAGTTAATCCCATTTACAAACTTACTCTCTGCAAGAAAATCCAGATCATCACAAACCTGAGCCACTGAGCAGAAAATAAAATGTAATTTTAGAGAAATCCTTCAAGTCTTAACGTGCAGAAACAACTGAATCAACTAAACCCTAAAAAACAGAACCTTCACTGGTTTTACAGTTTTGAAGAGATTATCTGCAGGCATCGTATTCATTAGCTGCCCCAGAACATGAATAACTTTAATTAGGCAATTACCTGCCATCAGGTGAGCTGATGGAGCGATGAGAGCCGGAGGACTCAGCTCGGTGCCAAGCGTTGCCTTACGTCGTTGTCTTAACTCTAGAGCCCACATCGGTTGCGTAGCCAAACCCAGAACCCTACAGGACGTCCTGTGTACGGCTCTGGCCTGAACCCAACCAATCAGCAGTCTGCGGGGGTGTGTCTACAACTCTGTCTCCTAGCAACCACTCAGCATCCACCTATCATGGGAAACATAATGATTAGAATGGAAAATATGTGAAAAACTACATACATTTGCACATTGTTGTAAAATAATGTTGCTAGCACTTTTAAAAAAGAATCGTGTTAGAAGTTTTCTTTTACATATTGTAAAATGAATCAGAGATTTATTTTGTGGAGGCTTTTATTTTGCTGATACATAACGATATGACAAAAAATATATATATTGAATATCTGTGTGTGTTATCTGTATTTGATGCAGTATGTAATTGCGACGATGACGGTGATCTTTGGCTGATTGTTCACGTTTGGCGGCGAACACGAGCAAAGCGACGGCGGCCAGTCGAGCTTCAGGCTACCTCACGTCTCATTCAGACTCCAAACCAGTTCAGCTTCTTATGCAAACGTTTAACCAGCGGCTGTGAGCATGTTGCAGCTTTAAAGGTTCATAACACCAACGAGCAGATTTAAAAACCAGTCAGGTTCGATGCTAAAGTGGGACTTAAAGTCACAGATCTGAGTCCCTACGTTGTGGTGCTGTGAGGCCTTAAAGCAGGCGTCTGCCGGCTGACGTGAACAAGCAGCGAGCGGTGCTTCCTGGTTGTGGGTTTTGCTGCGATGCAGTGATATTAAGGCTGTCGAGGCTTCGTGTGGCTCTGAACACACTACAAAAGGGAATCTCTTTGTTTTCTTTTTTTGACTTCTAATGTTCAAAGTGCTCAAGTGTTTAAAGAGTTTTAGCTTTAGCTGATGTTATTCTTTTTCTCTGTGTGTTTCACTGAACGTCGCTCAGACCCCCTCATGGCTCACGTTATTATTCGGTCCGCTCATCCCGTTCCATTCATTTCAAGATCATTTTCATTTTGGCAGATGGATAAAATAAATTTAAACCTGAAAAGCGGCTGAAGAACTATCGACTGCGACTCTGCCATTTCAAATAATTGGAAAACTCTTCAGTATGTTCTGTCTGAGAAGTTGAACCGATGCTGAAACAGGGAGGATAAAATGCTCGCTAGCATCTCCCCAGCATGCAGTAGTAAAGCTACAGCTACCTCAGGACAGTCAGTCGGTCCATCTGGACGAACATCTGCAGTAAAAACCAACTGCAAATCCCAGCTAGCAGCGGGAGCTTCCAGACACAACAAAAACACAACAGTCCCTGCTGTCAGCTGAATCTGCCATGATAAAATATAAAAACTGAATTTGATTTATTTCAGACTCAGACAAAAAAAAAACAAATATGAGACCAAACACTGAAACCGAACTGAATCTGGTTTCTTTCTGTTTGACTCTCAGCCAATCAGAGCCTCTGTTGGCTTGAAGCCTCGTTCAGGCTGGACGAATGTCGTGAGGAAATAAAATCGTCACTGTGCTTCTCTGTAATTTAAATCCTGTTAAACAGCTGGGCAGTAATAGACAGGACAAAGAAGGTTTACAGTTTTAGAGATATTCAGCATTGGTCAGCGGTTTCAATAATATCGAATGTAAAGTACAGCATCATCAGCGTAAAGCTTTAGTGTAAATTAAAATCACTTTCATTCTCAGTCTCATAACTCAGCCAAATCTCAACTCACACACATGAAACATGCATGTGTAGATTTGGTGTGATCTCCACTTCCAGAGGATGTCTTTATCTCTGCTGTGTTTCAGAAGAGAACTCCTAAAATACACTAAAATTACGCTCACGGTAACTGAGAATCTGAAGTTTTCAGTAACAGTTTTCTGTTCATCCATAATAAACTGCAGATAGGAGCTTCTAACAGGAAGTGTTGCTGCTATTAATGGGACAGTTTGATGAAAATGAAAACAGATCAAGGCTTTAAACACAACTTTCAAGATTTTGGCTGCAAATAAAATTAAAATTACAAGAGAAGCAAACCACCAAACCTTCCCGACTGACAGAATCCAGCCTGAATGGGGCTAAAGGAGGAGAGAGTCCAGACCAGCCGATCGATTCCTCAAATCCTTCATTCGTTTCGAATTCAAATGAGAATCCAACACAAAGCTGC
This sequence comes from Amphiprion clarkii, assembly GCA_027123335.1. Lineage (NCBI taxonomy): Eukaryota > Metazoa > Chordata > Actinopteri > Pomacentridae > Amphiprion > Amphiprion clarkii. Next base: position 36,651,027 of record CM049574.1, read on the forward strand.
GAACACTTGCTTACTCGTTTGCTTAGGGCTCCTGCGAAGGGCGGGGCATCCCATCTATGTGCATCGAGCTGACCAGATGAACCAGTTTCTTCCACTGCTGGCGGTCTTGCGCCAGCAGCTCTGCATCCTCCACAGCAACTCCATGTTGTTTGAGGACGCCCGCAACAACGTCGAGCCATCGGGTGCGGGGCTTGCCTCGTGGTCGTGTCCAGCCTGTGGCCTTCGGGTCGAACTGGAGAATGGCTCTCGTCGGATGGTCAGGAGGGAGGCGGAGGACATGGCCAAACCAGCGGGTGCGGCGTTGCGCGGCCAAGCAAGATGCTCTAGGCTGGCAGGTGCGGCCTCTAAGCACTGCTTTGGAAACCCGCTGGGGCCACCTGATGTTTTCGATGGTTCTGAGAGCCCTGCTATCAGAGCCATCTATTCTTGCAGCCAGAGTTTCATTTAGGGGCCATGTTTCCGAGCCATAAAGCAGGATGGAGAGTACCGCTGAGTTGTAAATTCGGAGCTTCGTTTTGCGTGAGATAGTCTGGTGCCACCAGAGTGGTTTCCAGAGAGACTGCAGAGCTGATGATGCCAGGGCTCTTCTGCTAGTGATCTCTGGTTGTTGGTCCCCATTGTTTGTCACTATGGAGCACTATGGCGCGAACACTTACTTTAATCAAATCACATCCCTCTATTTAGGTTCGCTAGCGGTTGGTAAACAGTAAGGCTAAAACTAACAATTACTCACCGTTGATTAATCTGTTGTTTATCTTCTGGACGAATCAATTAGTCGTTTGACTCATCAGAAAAAGGTGAAATCAGTTTCCCAAAAACAGTTTACTGTCACTGACGTTTTATTTTGAAAAATTACTCCAACCAACTGATCATGATGTTAATTTAATAATTAGCATCTCTGCAAATCACAATGTCAAAACCATCAGTAAACTACTAAAAAATCAAGTGCAACAAAATCTAAATGGTTAAATATCACAATCATCTTCTCATCTCCTGTTTTTCATTTGAGCATAAATTAAGCAAAAAATGTTTCTGATTGTTGTTGGATTCATAAATGAATAATTAAAATATGAACAAAAACAGTGATTATTTAACACCACAGGTTGACTCCATATCAGCAAAGATCTCATCACTTATTCCTGACTTTTAAACATCAGCTGTCAGAATTAAATCCTAATTATTTGGATGTTTCTCTCGAGCCGGTTTGTTGATCGGCTGGTCTGGAGGATTAAAGTTTTGATTTAAAACAGACACGAGTGTGAATCAACACTGATGCGTATAGAGATTATTACTCAGTACTGAAACTAGCGCCACAGAAAGCTGCTGTTCACTAATAAAACTAAACATATTTTATAGAAACATTGATTCTGATCTAACTGACATTTTAAAATCTTTTACTTTTTAACTTTTTTTATGTCTCATCGCCGAACCGGAGCCTGGGAGGGTCAGAGGATGGAAAAAAAATCTGCAGCCATTTACTACAAAAGAAAATAAGAAAAATGAAAATGTACATTACCAAAATCTGATGTTTCATGTCATGTTGTCCATGTGCTCCTCTGCCAAAAACTCCCGTTGTGACAGTATCTTTCATCTAAAACTGTGAGCAGAAAACAAGATTTACAGAAAGAAAACTGCTGTAACTCTATCAAACCTGTACTGCTGGATTACTGTACACTGATGTGCTGTTTAAGGTGATTATTTGGGGTTTTTTAAGGGTTTTGAATGTTTTTTATTCCTCACTCAGGCTGGAGACAAACTGATACGTGTTTACCACGTGTATATGGACAGAAGATTTTGTAAAATCAACACATCTGCTAATATATATATATATATATATATATATATATATATATATATATATATATATATATATATATATATATATATATATATATATATATATATATAAAACTGAGCAAACCTTATTTATCCCAAAGGAAAATCTGCATTATTTAAAGAAGCTGCATTAATAGATTTTTTTTTGGAAGAGAAATCCTTTTTTAAAGCATTTTTTAGCTTCCAAAACAACAGTGTGATGTTAGTTAGCTGTTTGCTAACATGTTAGCATCATCTGCGTTTTAAGCTAACAGTCATAGTAAACAAATAAACAAAAACTCAATGCAGCTTCAAGGTTGAATCAAACATGAAATAATCTCCAATCAGTTTTTAATCACCAGTAAACCCATCATCAGTTTGTCTCCAGCCAATAGTCACGCAGTTCACAGTGATGTCACAGTGACATCACAGCTGATTTATGGGATGCTGTGAAGTGAACACGCTATGCAAAGAGTCAAACTGTGTGTTTTCCGGAGGAACGATGGAACGTTCAGACGATTGAATCGACCCGATGCAACTCACAATGTGATCGATGAATAAACCTGAGGTCATTCACACCTGATCTCACTCTGCTGTCCAACACTAGAATATTATCATATATACAATGATGCTGTGTTTATGAATTATGGACCAAAACATTGTGGTTAAAAGAGTCTGTGGTGAATATTTAAAGGGCGAATGATATTTCTTTTCAGTAAAAAATTCCTGAAAGTTTACGTTTATTTACGTTGTGCAGAAAAAGTAAATTTTATTTTGATGTATTTGACCTTTATTTTACCAGGTAAACATGTCTGAGAACCAGTTCTCATTGGCTAAATAAGGAATTAAACTTTCTGGACTCGTCACAAAGAAAAATGTGAATCAAAACAGAAAATACAGAAAGAATATAAAAAGCATCTAAAACATAGAGATGATAATAAAAGTTAATATTTTGTGCATGAAAAAAGTTAAAGTGCAGAAATGAATGTTAAAGCATAAATTAAAATATAGAAATAAAAAAAGCGAATTAAAATGTCAGTAAAAGTTAATATCTTGTGCACAGTTAAAAATGTTAATTGACGCAGAAAGACTAAAGAATAAATTATAGAGAAAATGTCATTTATATCTTTTGCACAAATATTTTGTGCAAACCAACAAGATCTGATGTTTAATTTTCCTTCTATATTTCATTTTCTTCTATTTTGTGTATTTTTCATTGTGCAGATATTATCTCGCCTTATTGTTTTATAAAAACAACGACTGTATTGGATTGTATACCGTATAGTATTTTTAGAGAGCAAATATAAACCAAAAGCGTCGATCAGTGGAGGAAAAGCTTTTAAACAACATTAAAGAGACAAAATTTACAGAATTTAAAACAAAATACAGCAGATAAATAATAATAAAGATCAGAAAAGTTTTTCTGTGGTCATGCAGAGCTGCTGTTGGTGTTTTATGACCTCAGTGTTTCTAAAATCCTGCTTCAGATGGCAAATGTTTGTGATGCAAACGTCTGTCCGTCTGATCGGCAGCTTTCGATAACTGATACTGTCGGACTTCAGCTGGTTTCCTTCGCCGTTGAGCGTCTTGTTTCCCAGAATCCTCCTGCTGTTCTCAGACCAGCTTTCACTTCTTATTCCAGCTTCACTTGACTGCTTCGACTAACATGATCAGTGATTTGTAGCCAAAAACATTGCCAAAATGTTTCTTTAACATCCAAATAAACTAAAGCTAAGGACGCTAAAGGGAACATGGAAAGAGATTTTGGTTTCTTTCGGTTTTTTCTTGACACAACAGGCAGATTTTCTGGGAATGAAATGCAACAGGTGCTACAGAAAAGCAACCAAAAATATCACGACATGAGACGAGCTTTGAGAAGCTGAGCTCAGGTCGGACGCTGCAGCAGCGAACCAGCAGGAGGCGCTCTGATCCGCTGGAAACCACAGAGTTTAGGCTGGAAACAGAGACTGAACGGACAAAATACAGGTTAGACGAGGAAATGAGTGGATGAAAATGAAATCGTGACAACATAAACCATAACGAGGAATTACAAAACTAAACAATCGTTCAATCACAGTCTTGGAGCTAAAAGTTGGTGAACTTTGGATTCATCAGGTCGACACAAACACAACTTCCAAATAGGTCCCGAAATAACAGCGACTTTTAGGGCCTAAATAAACACTAAAAACTGACAGTGTTTGGTTTATGTTAGCCGTAACTCCAGTTTACGTTAGAGTTTAAGTCACTTACAGCTAAAATGTTGGATTTCCCCAAAGAAAAGTCCAGAAAATCATTTAAAAACACTCCAAAGCAGCACCTCAGGATCCAGATCTAAACTAAGCCTGCAAACCACTGGGTAGCTCTGGAATACATGCTAACACATCTGGCACAAGCTAGTGCTAGCTTTAGGTTGACTAAAGGTTCATTTTCAGAAGCTACAACAGTTTAGCTGTAATTAGCTGACAGGTTTTATGAATGCAAACTTTGTCGATACAGCTAGCTAACAGTTTATGTTAGCAAGGCTAAACAGTTCAAGTCCGGTTAGGCTAGCAATCAAAGCCACTGAGGAAATATCAGCTAGCAGGTCAAACACTTTAGTACAACAGCTGTCATCAGCTAGCTAACAGGCTAGGCTACCAAAACAACTTAAAACATCTCAGGCCAGGTCAGCTAGCGGGTAAGTTTTACCAGCTAACACAGTTAAGTTCTAGTTAGCTAGTCAACTCGACGGTAGCTAACAGTTGAGGTGTTAGCAGCTGAAACTGATGAATTCAGACAGTTCAGTTTATCAGATTTAATATTTTAAATCTGGACTCCAACATGTCGATGAATCTTTATGAAACTTTAAGTCAACGCATCTGAGAATGAATTTGTATTTGTTGTTATTTCTAACTTTTCACAAGACAAAAAACTGATGTTTTATCTTTATAACGTCTCGTTTTGGTGCTGAAAGGTGTTTCTGTCACGGCTCGGTTTGAGAATAACTCCATCTTTGTTTCCAGCCCAAACTCTAAATGCGACCTGGTGACCTCATTCATCCCAGCGTCGGCCATGTTGTTGTAACCGTGTCTCTGTGACTTTGTGGAAACCGCCGTCTTCCATCCATAACGGTAGATTAGACAATCGGTTTGGCGATTGATTAGCTGAAATAGTAGCTGTGCTAACGGTAGTAGCGAACTTCGGGGCTCCACGTTGACGAGTCACCAGCCAAAAAGTTGTTGAGCCGATGATGAAGAGTCGACTTTGAGCCCTGATGATGTCACCTGTGTTCCATCTCCATGCTGTGATCACTGTGTTCATTCACACCGACTAAACCAACGGCAATAAAACTAACATCATAACAAACAGTTCCTCTGTCTCCGTGGTTAATGGGTTGTTTGGGGGGTGGGGTGGGCGGAGCTTGTAGCGCTGACATCACTGATTGGATGTTTAATTATAGAGACTAGAACATCTTGGGATTAAAGGAGCCGCACTGATATTTACATATTTATCACATAGATTCTTAAAGAGTTTGTGAAGGAGTTTCTCAGGGTTCTACACTGGAACCATTTGACTTTAAACATGATCCTGTCTCTGTTAACTTTTGTTGTTGGTAGGTCAATACAATGACCACAAACAGACACAAAACGTCCACAAAGAGACATTAAACAACCACAAACAGAAGCAAAATAACCACAAAAGAAACAAAGTACTGTGAGGTTTGGTCTGAATGTTGATGGAAATCTAAGGGATGTGTTTGCTGACACTTTAACTTATAGTTCCTGTTTTTTACTACATAAGTTCTGAAAAAAAATCCTCTATTTCACTGTAAATTAAACTATTTCCAAACCAGGCCTGAAGTTTCACACATATTATGAGAAATAAAAGTTCTTATTGAGGCTAACGAAGCAGTTAATGCCATCACGTTTAGGTCGATTGTAGTGATTATCATTAGCTTGTTGTGGCTAATGTTGCAGCTAAATTTATTGTGTTTAAGCAAACATAGCATCTAACTTTATCTTGATTGGATGAGCTAACTTTATCTTGCTAAGGCTAAAGTAGCTACTGACATACTGTTTAAGCTAATGTAGCAACCAAAATTATCATGTTTAAGCCAAGATAGCAGCTAAGTTAGCATAGTAGATAAAGTTTTCTTGCTAAGGCTAGTGTAGCAGCTAACTTTGTTTAGGTTAAAGTAGCTAATGACAACAAACAGACAAAAACAACACAAACACAAAATGACCACAAAGACACAAAACAATTGCAAAAAAAACTATCAAAAATAAACACAAAACAACCACAAAGACACACAAAACAACCACAAAGAGACACAAAACAACCACAAAGACACAAAACAACCACAGAGACACAAAACAACCACAGAGACACAAAATGACCACAGAGACACAAAACAACCACAGAGACACAAAATGACCACAGAGAGATGCAAAATCATCACAGACATGAAATGAAAGATGGAAAACAACAACAGACAAAATGAGAGAAAACAATAAAAAAAAAATAAACAAGCAAAAAGAGACAAAACCCCCCAAAAACAAAGAAACACAAAACGACTAAAAACAACTGACACAAAAAAGACCAGAGAAAGACACTAATCAAAGAGACACAAAGCAACCACAGAGACACAAAACAACCACAAAGACACACAAAACAACCACAGACACAAAACAACCACAAAGACACAATACAACCACAAACATACAAAACAACCTCAAAGACACAAAACAACCACAGAGACACAAAGCAACCACAGAGACACAAAACAACCACAGAGACACAAAACAACCTCAAAGACACAAAACAACCACAAAGAGACACAAAACAACCACAAAGACACAAAACAACCACAGAGACACAAAACAACCACAAAGAGACACAAAACAACCACAGAGACACAAAACAACCACAAAGACACAAAATGACCACAGAGACACAAAATGACCACAAAGAGACACAAAATAACCACAAATTGTGAAAAAACTAAATGAAAAATGAAAAACAATCTATATTTTTGTAAATCCTTTCGATCCTTTGACTGCTGCTGACAGGGAATCCAGAGAGAACTTTGGGTTCTTTTTTTAAACGTGTGAAAGCTGTGAGATGTTGGATGATATAAATAAAACTGAAGTGAGTTAGTGTGAAACTTCCTGCTGAGTCGTAAAGAAAAGACGTTTTTCCAGAGAGAAGTGAGACTTAAAGTGTCGATCTGAGTGTTTGAGACTCAACCTGAACCTTTATTTCTGTTTATGAACTTTACTGAAGGCAGCAGTTCTTCTTCTGCGGCTTCATTAGCAGCAGCTCTGGAGGTCTAAATCAGAAGGTTGAAAGTTGAGCTGCTGGATGCTGCAGAAGCTCCACGGTGCAGCTCAAACCGGTTTTAATGCCAAACGGCGTTTAGACCAACAGCTGTCTTATTAAGACCTGACCAGACGAGCAGGAGGTGAAGATGGGATGCTAAGTTTAGACCCAGAGCAGCAGGAAGTCCTTCTGCTGACGTCCTGTTTAGGTTCAACATCATCACTTTAGTCAGAATTAGGCTTCAGGTCCTAAAATTCTCACTTTGACAGACCAGAATGAGCAGAAATAATGAAGCTTTTTCATCCAAATCAGAGAAAGATACTTTGGAAAAAGGGGTCAAAATTATTAAACCACAAAGACACAAAACAACCACAAAGAGACACAAAACAACCACAAAGAGACACAAAATAACTACAAAGAGACGCAAATCAAGCACAAAGACACAAAACAACCAGAGATGCAAAACGACGACAAAGAGACGCAAATCAACCACAAAGAGACACAAAACGACAACAAAGACACAAAACAACCACAGAGACACAAAACAACCACAAAGAGACACAAAACAACCACAGAGAGATGCAAAAAAGAAATAATGTTATTGTGGTTCAGAATCAACGTTAGATACCTGCAGGTTTTGGCTCCAGAGTTCCTCCCAGAAACCCCACGATGCCGGAGAACGGCGCCACCTGGAGGTTCAGACACATTTACACTGGAAATAATTTCCTTTAAAGTTAACAAGGAGAAGAAAACAGCATGTTATGGAGGAATAATACACCACTGACATTTGGTCTCAATGTTGCTGGAAAATTAAACGTTATCTTTGGTATCGTTTTTATTTACAGCTGCTGCTTCTCTGAAGAATTTTAAAGATCAAAAATCCTTTCGCTGTAAATTAAACTATTTCTGAAGTAGGCCTGAACTTTGGAGCTTACAAGAAATGAAGAAAGTTCTCATTGAGGCTAACGTGGCAGCTAACATCATCTTGTTTACGCTAATGTTGCAGTGAATGTTATATTGTTTGGATCAACGTAGACGTTAACGTTACCTTACTTAGGCTAGCATAGCAGCTAACATTAGCTTGTTTAAGCGACAGTAGCTACTGACAGTTTCAAGTTTAAACTAATCTAGCACCTGAAATTATCATGTTTAAGCTAAGGTAGCAGCTAGTGTTAGTATCTTATTTAGGTTAACGTAGTAGTTAACATCATATTCTTAAGGCTAGTTTAGTAGCTAACGATCTTTTTTTTACACTAACGTAATAGATAGCATTATCTTTTCTAAGCTAACATAGCTGAAATTATCATGTTGAAGCTAAGATATCAATTAACCCTTCTGTTTTAGACTAACAGTAGCTAACTGTCTTGTTTAGGCTAAAGTAGCTACTTACATTACCTTGTTTAAGCTAAGGCAGCAGCTAATGTTGACTTGTTTATGATAACATAATAGTTACTATTATCATGTTTAGGCTCAAGTAGCTACTGACATATTATTTAAGCTAAATTATAAATTACTAACTCCCATCATGTTTAAGCTAAAGTAGAAGTCAATGTTATCTTATTTAGGTTAACGTAGTAGGCGATGTTATGCTCAGGCAAATGCAACAGCTAATGTTGTTTTGTTCAGGCTAATGTAGCAACAGTTAACAGTTAACTTCTTTAAGCTAACATAGCAATTAATGTTCAGTTGGTAATGTTATCCTGCTGAGGTTAACATTGTAGCTAACACTAGCTTGTTTGGGTTGAGACTTGCGTTTAAACTAATATGGCAGCATACTTACGTTAACATGTTTAGGCTAAAACAGTGGCTAATGTTAGTGTATTTAGGCTAATACAGTGGCTAACGATGTTCAGGCTAATATACTGGCTAATGTTAATGATTTGATGTATTTATGATTATTATTTATTATTAATCATTATTACATTATTATTATTGCTGTTTCAGTGGAGTTTCTGGTATCAGGATGTTTCTGTTTGACAGAAATAAAAAGTTTTGAAGTGACAACAGTTTGTTTATTTCTGGAACCAAACAAAAGCAGAAAAACTGAATAAAAATCAATAGTTTCATTGTGAGAAAGACAAACCTGTGAATAAAATAAAACAGAAATAAACTTAAAAAAGTGACATTCACCAGGCAGCTGGACGTTCCTGTAAACCTAGTGGTGTTTTTACAACAAAAAAAACTAAAAAATAAACTAGAAAATGATCCCAAACCAACAATGAAACACTCCTCTGACTCCAGGTGCTGAAGTTTCCTGTTTATTTCCATCAAACAACGATGAGAATCACTGAGAACGACTCAAACTCAACTCTGCTGCCGCTTCCTCAGAAGGTTTATTTAATGTTTGTTTGACCTTGAAAAATTTTAAACCAAAAAAACCCCAATCAAATCCCAGAAAAACAGAGCAGAGGAGATGCAGCAGACTCGGTTTTCATCGCTCAGAATGATTAAGTTAAATTCAGCTCAATGAATCCCAGAATGTGCAAATGTTTGGATTTTGGAATGAAGCTTCTTTTCTTAGATGAAAAACACGAAGAACCGTAAACCTGCTGCTCAAAACACAAAAACTAATCCAGAGAAGAAGAAGAAGAGTCTGACAGACAGTCCGATTCGACCAATCACAGGCCGACGATGTCAGCTGACCACAGTGACATCACATCACAGAGCGTAAAGGACGGTGATGAAGATGAAGATGAAGGTGGAAACCGTCACCATCCTCAGTCAGACTTCTTGTCGCTGCTCGCCTGCAGACAAAGAACAGGGAGGAAAAAACTCCTCAGGTTAAAAACAATCAACAAATCAATCAATCAATAAATTAACAAATTAAAAAATTAATAAATCATTAAATATCCTAATTACCCTGAAACTTCAACTTCAGTTTAATCAGAGCGAAGCCTCAGAATCCTCATAGTTACACAGGAGGTGTAGTTGTGTTGTTTTATCGTACTGTTGTATTGTATAGTTGTGTTGTATTGTGTAGTTGTGTTGTGTAGTTGTGCCTCTGTGTGAATCTATCAGATAATCTCGGTTCAGTCAGGATCAGGGTCTAAGTGAACATTAAAGTGAATCACAGCAGCTTCAATTAAACCTGAAACCACCACAACCTGTACAGGTGTGCGTCTGTGGGTGTGTGTGTCTGTAGCTGTATGTGTCTGTGTGTGTGTTACACAACTCTGAGCTCAGTGTGTGTTTTCTGTGATTTAAAGCGGAGCAGCTGCTGGTACAGCGATCAGTTACACAGCAGCTAAATATAACCTCAACACAAATAACACAAGAACACAACAAGACAACCAACAACAACAACACAACCAGAGCGACAGTGACCAGGAATCTGACCAATAACCAGGAATCAACGGATAGCAGCTAGCTTTATCCTAGCAGCACACAGTGGCCACTGTTAGCTTGTTGTGGCTATCACCTAGCATTAGCAGCCAGCTTTATCCTAGCAGCACATAGTGGCCAGTGTTAGCTTGTTGTGGCTATCACCTAGCATTAGAAGCCTGCTTTATCCTAGCAGCACATAGTGGCCGCTGTTATCTTGTTTAAGTTAACATACTAGCTAATGTTAGCATGTTCCGTCTATCACCTAGCGTTAGCAGCTAGCTTTATCCTAGTAGCACATAGTGGCTGCTGTTATCTTGTTTAAGCTAACATGTTGGCTAATGTGGCTATCACCTAGCATTAGCAGCTAGCTTTATCCTAGCAGCACATAGTGGCCGCTGTTATCTTGTTTAAGCTAACATGTTGGCTCATGTGGCTATCACCTAGCATTAGCAGCTAGCTTTATCCTAGCAGCACATAGTGGCCGCTGTTATCTTGTTTAAGCTAACATGTTGGCTAATGTGGCTATCACCTAGCATTAGCAGCTAGCTTTATCCTAGCAGCACATAGTGGCCGCTGTTATCTTGTTTAAGCTAACATGTTGGCTAATGTGGCTATCACCTAGCATTAGCAGCTACCCTGCTCAGTGTTTTACCAGCAGTTTGCTGTGTTCGTCCAGCAGCCGGTCGTACTCCACCGTCAGGTTCTCAGCTTGTTTCTTCATGGCCTGAACGTCGCTGTCCGACTTCTGCAGAGCTGCAGAACAAACAACAAACAGCTCAGAGAGGTGGAGCTCTAACTGAATCATCCTCAGACGTCAGGTCCTCGTTACCTTTCTTGGTGGTGTCCAGCTCCTCCTTCAGCGTCTTCACTTCCTGTTTCAGGGTCTTGTTCTCCTCCTGGGCTCCGGCTCCCTTCTTCCCTCCCTCTGGAACCTCGATGCCGGCGTCACGGAGTTTCTGCTCAGACACAACACATCCAGCTGTTAGCGTGTTAGCATGTTGCGCACTGAAACACAGATGTTTAAACTCAACGATTCCAGACGTCTGAAACCTGGGATGGAAAAAAGCTGATTGGAAACAATGTGAGGAAAGAAATGTCCAATCAGAGCTGAGTATCAACAAACCAAAATATTATTTACATCTGAACAAAATGTAGTCGCTAATGCTATCTCGTTTAAGCTAATGTAGTTGCTAATGCTATCTCGTTTAAGCTAATGTAGTGGCTAATGTTATTTCGTTTATGCTCATGTAGTCGCTAATGCTATCTCGTTTAAGCTAATGTAGTTGCTAATGCTATCTCCTTTAAGCTAATGTAGTCGCTAATGCTATCTCGTTTAAGCTAACGTAGTCACTAATGCTATCTCGTTTAAGCTAATGTAGTCGCTAATGTTCTCGTTCAAGTTAATGTAGTCAATATTCTTTTTGCTACCATAGTCCCTAATACACATTTTGTGATTTAGGCTAACATAGTAGCTAAAGTTTTCTTGTTCAGGCTAACAGTTTTTAACATTATCTTAATTAGGCTAACACTGTGGCTAACCTTATATTGGTTAGGCTAACGTAGTAGCTAATAATCTATTGTTTCAGCTAATGTTGTGGCTAATACTTTATTGTTTAGGCTGGCATTGTAGCTAATATTTTATTGTATACATTAACAGTGTAGCTAATATTTTATTGTTTAGGCTAATATTGTAGCTAATATTTTATTGTTTAGGCTAATGTAGTAGCTAAGGTTATCTTGGTAAGCTAACATAGTAGCTAATATTTTATTGTTTAGGCTAACAGAGTAGCTAATATTTTATTGTTTAGGCTACTGCAGTGGCTAATATTTTATTGTTTAGGCTAACGTAGTGGCTAACATTTTATTGTTTAGGCTAACATAGCCGCTAACATTTTATTGCTTAGGCTGACATTGTGGCTAATATTTTATTGCTTAGGCTAACATCATGACTAATATTTTACTGTTTAGGCTAATGTAGTAGCTAATACTTTATTGTTTAGGCTAATGTAGTAGCTAAGGTTATCTTGGTAAGCTAACATAGTAGCTAATATTTTATTGTTGAGGCTAACATCATGGCTAATATGTTATTGTGTAGGTTAATGTGGTAGCTAAGGGGATCTTGTTTAGATTTATCTATCTATAAAATAAAAACCTGCATCTCCAAACGTATATTTTTTTAAACTGATCTGAGTTTTTTTTAAGGAAATAAATGAACCAAATCTTTTTTATTAAAATGGGAAATATTTCCCAGAGAGCAGTGCAGTGAGACTAACTGTGTTATTGAAGCTGTTTTTTCCCCGTCAGCAGCAGCAGCTCAGATATCAGAAATAATCAGAATGTGTTGGACTTTGGGTTGACTGACTGAAGCAGCTGCAGAACTTTAACCGACACTCGACCATAAAACTGGTTTTCCTGCAGCAGCTCCATGGACCCGGCTCACATTTAACCCTCTGAGGACCATGAAATGCTCCTCATGTTGGCTTTAGATCATTCTGCTCATGAATGTGGGATAAAAGTTGCATGTTTCAGGGTGAATTACAAAATTTAAACCTCAGATGGGAACACATTAACAACACACTGATCAAAGCAAAGAGACACTCAGGAAACTTAAAGACATAAAAACATAAAGATCATTTTACTGCTGATTGGGTTCTTGATTAATTCGTTCGTTGGTGTCTAAAAAAGGTTCAGAGCTGCAGAAAGTCTTTAGTTTGTTGATAGAAGATTAAAAAAAACTGAGAATATTCTGCTTAGTGATGCTGCAATCTGAGTTTTCTTTCTGTAAAAATGTGTCTCAGTCGTGGTTTTGTGTCTCTTTGGGGTCGTTTTTGTGTCTTGAGTATATTTAGAGTAATTGTAAGTAATTTTTCGTCATTTTGTGTCTACTTATAATACTTTTGCGTCTCTGGTAATTTTGTGTCTGTGTGCTGATTTGTTGTCGTTTTGTGGTCATTTTGCATCTTTTTGTGTCTGTTTTGAGTATATTACCGTATTTTTGTGTCATCTTTTGGTTATTGAGTCCGTTTTTAATACTTTTGCACCTCTTTGTGGTCATTGTAACTCTCTGTGACCATTTGTTGGTCATTTTTTGCCTCCTTACACTACTTCTGCACCTCTTTGTGGGTCGTGTCCTGGTTGTGTAAGTTGCTCCTGAATCAGCTCCTTGGTTTTCCGTCATGTGACGATCAGAGCTGGACTGAAGCGTGACTCAGGACGATTCATGGGCAGGTTGAGAAACACGACGTTCTGATAAAGGGAGGTTTCTACTCCTCAGGTCACGGTAAGTTCTTCATGGGAGGATCACTGCTGAGTCCGTCTGATTCTAAAGCTGCTGTTCCACAAGGTCACACTGAGGTCTAATGAAGGTCTACAGCTGGTATTCTACGAATATTTTAATATATGTTTAGGTTGTAGAGCTGCAACTCATCATTTCCATTGTTGATCAAGTCCATCAGTGTTTGGTCCATAAAATACCAGAAAACCATCACTGTTCCACAAAGATGACAAACATCTTGTGCAGACCTACCATTGTGGAGTCCACCAGCACATATTCTAACATTTTAACATGCTGTAGTGCACTGTTTTGTGGAGTATTTTTATTTGCTTTACATGAATATAACCCTTATATCCCAAGCTTTAATAATATGTATTGACTTATGTCTGAACTGCTACAATAAATTGTGTAAAAGTGCAATAAATCTAAAAAAAGATAATCGTTTTAGTTTTTCCACATATATTTCAAAATACAGAAGTTGAATAGCTTCCTGTGGTCTGGTTTATAAAGGTTTTTGTTATTTGTGTTTTACTGTGTATTTTTACAAACTGATCACTGCAACCAAAAAGTGCTCTGAGACCTGGAGAATGTGTGAAATGTTCGTGGAACTAACTTTAGATGCAAAAAGAGCGATGGATCCAGTCAGTCACACATTCATATGCACTTTTTGTCATGTGTCTCGTTTTGACGATTTTGTGTCTCATTTTTGTGATTTTGTGTCTCGTTTTGTGATTTTGTGTCTCGTTTTGTGATTTTGTCTCGTTTTTGTGATTTTGTGTCTCGTTTTGTGATTTTGTGTCTCGTTTTGTGATTTTGTCTCGTTTTTGTGATTTTGTGTCTCGTTTTGTGATTTTGTGTCTCGTTTTGTGATTTTGTCTCGTTTTTGTGATTTTGTGTCTCGTTTTTGTGATTTTGTGTCTCGTTTTGTGATTTTGTGTCTCGTTTTGTGATTTTGTGTCTCGTTTTGTGATTTTGTGTCTCGTTTTTGTGATTTTGTGTCTTATTTTGTGTCTTATTTTTGTTGTCTTGTGCGCTCTGAGACCTGGAGAATGTGTGAAATGTTCGTGGAACTAACCCAGACTTTAGATGCAAAAAGAGCGATGGATCCAGTCAGTCACACATTCATATGCACTTTTTGTCATGTTGTGTCTCGTTTTGACGATTTTGTGTCTCGGTTTTGTGATTTTGTGTCTCGTTTTGTGATTTTGTGTCTCGTTTTGTGATTTTGTGTCTCGTTTTTGTGATTTTGTGTCTTGTTTTGTGATTTTGTCTCATTTTTGTGATTTTGTCTCGTTTTGTGTCTCATTTTTGTGATTTTGTGTCTTGTTTTGTGATTTTGTGTCTTGTTTTGTGATTTTGTGCCTCGTTTTTGTGATTTTGTGTCTCGTTTTGAAGATTTTGTCTCGTTTTTGTGATTTTGTGTCATTTTTGTGATTTTGTCTAGTTTTGTGATTTTGTGTCTCATTTTTGTGAATTTGTGTCTCGTTTTGTGATTTTGTGTCTCGTTTTTGTGATTTTTTGTCTCGTTTTTGTGATTTTGTGTCTCATTTTTGTGATTTTGTGTCTCGTTTTTGTGATTTTGTGTCTCGTTTTTGTGATTTTGTCTCGTTTTGTGATTTTGTGTCTCGTTTTTGTGATTCTGTGTCTCATTTTTGTGATTTTGTGTCTCGTTTTGTGATTTTGTGTCTCCATTCTGTGATTTTGTCTCGTTTTTGTGATTTTGTGTCTCGTTTTTGTGATTTTGTGTCTCGTTTTGTGATTTTGTCTCATTTTTGTGATTTTGTGTCTCGTTTTTGTGATTTTGTGTCTTGTTTTGTGATTTTGTGTCTCATTTTTGTGATTTTGTCTCGTTTTGTGATTTTGTGTCTCATTTTTGTGATTTTGTGTCTCGTTTTGTGATTTGTCGTTTTGATGATTTTGTGTCTCGTTTTTGTGATTTTGTGTCTCGTTTTGTGATTTTGTGTCTCCATTCTGTGATTTTGTCTCGTTTTTGTGATTTTGTGTCTCGTTTTTGTGATTTTGTGTCTCGTTTTGTGATTTTGTGTCTCATTTTTGTGATTTTGTGTCTCGTTTTTGTGATTTTGTGTCTCGTTTTGTGATTTTGTGTCTCATTTTTGTGATTTTGTGTCTCGTTTTGTGATTTTGTGTCTCATTTTTGTGATTTTGTGTCTCGTTTTGTGATTTTGTGTCTTGTTTTGTGATTTGTCGTTTTGATGATTTTGTGTCTCGTTTTTGTGATTTTGTGTCTCCATTCTGTGATTTTGTGTCTCGTTTTGTGATTTTGTGTCTCGTTTTTGTGATTTTGTGTCTCGTTTTTGTGATTTTGTCTCATTTTTGTGATTTTGTCTCGTTTTGTGATTTTGTGTCTCGTTTTTGTGATTTTGTGTCTCCATTCTGTGATTTTGTGTCTCGTTTTGTGATTTTGTGTCTCATTTTTGTGATTTTGTGTCTCGTTTTGTGATTTTGTGTCTCATTTTTGTGATTTTGTGTCTCGTTTTGTGATTTTGTGTCTTGTTTTGTGATTTGTCGTTTTGATGATTTTGTGTCTCGTTTTTGTGATTTTGTGTCTCCATTCTGTGATTTTGTGTCTCGTTTTGTGATTTTGTCTCGTTTTTGTGATTTTGTGTCTCCATTCTGTGATTTTGTGTCTCGTTGTGTGATTTTGTGTCTCATTTTTGTGATTTTGTGTCTCGTTTTGTGATTTTGTGTCTCATTTTTGTGATTTTGTGTCTCGTTTTTGTGATTTTGTGTCTCCATTCTGTGATTTTGTGTCTCGTTTTTGTGATTTTGTGTCTCCATTCTGTGATTTTGTGTCTAGTTTTGTGATTTTGTCTCGTTTTTGTGATTTTGTCTCGTTTTTGTGATTTTGTGTCTCGTTTTGTGATTTTGTGTCTCGTTTTTGTGATTTTGTGTCTCGTTTTGTGATTTTGTGTCTCGTTTTTGTGATTTTGTGTCTCGTTTTTGTGATTTTGTGTCTCGTTTTTGTGATTTTGTGTCTCGTTTTTGTGATTTTGTGTCTCGTTTTTGTGATTTTGTGTCTCGTTTTGTGATTTTGTGTCTTATTTTTGTTGTCTTGTGCGCTCTGAGACCTGGTGAATGTGTGAAATATTCCTCTAACTCCCCAGACTGTAGATGGAAATAGAACGATGGCGGCATCTGCTGTGGTTTCAAACCAAGCAGCCATGAATCGTAGCTACAGAGTTCAGGAACCAGTAGAAGCCTGAAGATGTTCAGTTTATTCTGACAGAAGACAAACAAACTGAATATCTGCCACTTTCTGAAGCTTCGAATAAACTATATTTTTTGTATTTGGTCGTAAAAGTTTCCTAAAATATTAAAATTGTGTCTGTTCACACATTTTTGTCTCTTCATAAATGTCATAAATGTTGTCATCTTTGTCATCATTTTGTGACTCCGTAGTCGCTTTTTTATCCCTGTATGATGGGATAGAGCTTTTTGTCATAATTTTGCATCACTTCATTGCATTTTTAATTTTTTTAAGTCAATTTTTCATGTTTTTGTGTTAACTTGGGGGGGTTTGTGAAGGTTTTGCACCTCTTTGTGAGTTTGTAGTCACTTTTCATATCTTTATAAACAAGCAGAAAAGACGCAAAGCTCCAACATCTTGTTCATATCTGATGGTTAATTCTCTAAAAGCAGATGAAAGACTTTTCTGAGGGAACCTGAACTCAGTGTTGCGTGTTTCAGGCGTGTAATAAAACGATCATGTGAGTCGTGTGTGACTCCTGCGCTGCCAGAGAACGGGATGGAAGCCAAGCAGCAGGTGTTCCACCGAGGATCCGTTTACCGAGCGCCAACGCAACACGTAACTCCATACGACAACACGTGAACACACAAACACACACACAAACACACAGTTACGTCACGCCAAGTTCCTGGAGACCAAACCATGAACATCAGTTAGTCACTTCCAGAGAACGGTGTGTTCTGTAGGGAGGAGGAGGAGGACCATGGAGGAGGAGGAGGACCATGGAGGAGGAGGACCATGGAGGAGGAGGACCATGGAGGAGGAGGAGGACCATGGAGGAGGACCATGGATGGGAAGGACCATGGAGGAGGAGGAGGACCATGGAGGAGGAGGAGGACCATGGAGGAGGAGGAGGACCATGGAGGAGGAGGAGGACCATGGATGGGAAGGACCATGGAGGAGGAGGACCATGGAGGAGGAGGAGGACCATGGAGGAGGAGGACCATGGAGGAGGAGGACCATGGATGGGAAGGACCATGGAGGAGGAGGAGGACCATGGAGGAGGAGGAGGACCATGGAGGAGGAGGGGGACCATGGAGGAGGAGGACCATGGAGGAGGAGGACCATGGAGGAGGAGGACCATGGAGGAGGAGGAGGACCATGGATGGGAAGGACCATGGAGGAGGAGGAGGACCATGGAGGAGGAGGAGGACCATGGAGGAGGAGGACCATGGAGGAGGAGGACCATGGAGGAGGAGGACCATGGAGGAGGAGGAGGACCATGGATGGGAAGGACCATGGAGGAGGAGGAGGACCATGGAGGAGGAGGACCACGGAGGAGGACCATGGATGGGGAGGACCATGGAGGAGGAGGAGGACCATGGAGGAGGAGGACCATGGAGGAGGAGGACCATGGAGGAGGAGGACCATGGAGGAGGAGGAGGACCATGGATGGGAAGGACCATGGAGGAGGAGGAGGACCATGGAGGAGGAGGAGGACCATGGAGGAGGAGGGGGACCATGGAGGAGGAGGACCATGGAGGAGGAGGACCATGGAGGAGGAGGACCATGGAGGAGGAGGAGGACCATGGATGGGAAGGACCATGGAGGAGGAGGAGGACCATGGAGGAGGAGGACCACGGAGGAGGACCATGGATGGGGAGGACCATGGAGGAGGAGGAGGACCATGGAGGAGGAGGACCACGGAGGAGGAGGACCATGGAGGAGGAGGACCATGGAGGAGGAGGGGGACCATGGAGGAGGAGGACCATGGAGGAGGAGGACCATGGAGGAGGAGGACCACGGAGGAGGAGGACCATGGAGGAGGAGGGGGACCATGGAGGAGGAGGACCATGGAGGAGGAGGGGGACCATGGAGGAGGACCATGGAGGAGGAGGAGGACCATGGAGGAGGAGGACCACGGAGGAGGAGGAGGACCATGGAGGAGGAGGACCACGGAGGAGGAGGACCATGGAGGAGGAGGACCATGGAGGAGGAGGACCATGGAGGAGGTGGACCATGGAGGAGGAGGACCATGGAGGAGGAGGAGGACCATGGAGGAGGAGGACCACGGAGGAGGAGGAGGACCATGGAGGAGGAGGACCACGGAGGAGGAGGACCATGGAGGAGGAGGACCATGGAGGAGGAGGAGGACCATGGAGGAGGAGGACCACAGAGGAGATCAGAGTGAGCGTGTCGCTGCATGACTCCTCTGTTCTGAGACTAAATCATCCAGTAGCAGTCAGTTGTTGAAAGGTTTGATCACATTTATACAAACTAATGGTCCAACTGCATCCATCTGTGCTCTTATTTTATGGGGTTTTGTTGTCGTTTTCGTTTTGTGTCTCTTTGTGGCCGTTTTGTGTGTATCTGTTATTGTGTCTTATTGTGTGTTGTTGTGTTATTGTGTGTTGTTGTTGTGTTATTGTGTGTGTGTGTGTGTGTGTGTTGGGCAGCGGTTAAGTCTCTGGACTACTGATCAGAAGGTCAGAGGTTCAGATGTGGCCTCTGTTGGTCCTTGAAGGTCCTTCACTCTTCCTCCTCCAGGGGGCGCTGTACCACAGCTGACCCATCACTCTGACTCCCCCATTGGGGAGAGATGTGAAAATCTGAATTTCCCCTCGTGGGATTAATAAGGGATGATAATAATAATGTTGTTATTGTGTGCTGCTGTTGTGTAGTTGTTGTGTAGTTGTTGTGTTTATCACCTCCTGCAGCACTTCGTTGTCCTCCATGTACTTCTTGGCGGCGGTGCTCGCTCCCTCCGCCTGCTTCTTGAAGGCCTCGTTGGACGCCATGAGTGAAGCCTGCTGGGAAAGAAGCGTTGCTAGGCGACGCAACAACCTGAAACACACACACACACAGTGTGGGTCAGCACAGTCGCACAAACACTGCTGCTGTAACACAACAGTCAGACTTGAAGGTGTTTATTTATTACATGTGTTCAGTGTGGAAGGAAACGGATTTACAACAGGAGAGAACCTGGAAAAGACCAGGACCAGGACCAGGACCAGGACCAGGACCAGGACCAGGACCAGGACCAGGACCAGGATCAGACCTGGTTTTAGGGTTTTAAAGTTCAGGTTTAGGTCCTGGTTCAGGTTCTGGAGGTGGTTTTAAAGTTCAGGATCTGGTCTAGATGTGGTTTTAAAGTTGAGGTTTAGACGTAGTTTAATATTTCTGGTTCTAGAGTTCAGGTTCTGGTTCAGGTTCTGGTTCAGGTTCGGTTCTAGAGTTCTGGTTCAGGTTCTGGTTCTAGAGTTCAGGTTCTGGTTCAGGTTCTGGTTCTAGAGTTCAGGTTCTGGTTCAGGTTCTGGTTCAGCCTCCCGTCCCTGCAGACCCTCAGACCTTCAGACCAGAACCTCCACGTGTCTCCTCAGTAGAACCTCTGACATTTGCAGCTCAGCGTCCTTCAGGCTGTGATGTAACGGTGACTCATACTGGGGGGCGGGGCAACTGGAGGGAGGCTTAGCAGAATAACTGCCCCCATTCCTGCCCCGTACAGTCAGAGGGGCAATTAGCGGGTCTACTGTAAACCACAGAGACCAAAGATCTGAATTATAAAGATCAGAACTCAAGTTTTACTGATCTCTGAACAGCTTTAAAACCTGGAAAATAAAATTTTAAAAAGTCCCATAAATAAAAATATTAAGAAAATGTTAAAAACTTTTGGTAAAAGCTCATAAATTTAAAACTAATTAATTAATACTACAGATTAGATTTTCATTTTTATGTATTTTAAGTTCATTAGATGAACATCAACACGTTCACAGTTGTTTTTATTTCAGATATATTATAAGAAATATGTGGTTTTTGGTTCAGGGTGGATTTAATTTCACATATTTTCAGGCAGGTGGGTGTTTTCAACTAATGTTTAGTTTCTTTTTGGTTTTATCTGCTAATAATTATGTTTATTATTGTTTGATTGATTGCTGAAGCAGTAAATCTCTTTAGGAACTCAAATCTGAAGATATTTGACATTTTTAAACTGATTTCAACAAAAGCTGCTGATATTTTAGATTAATCTCTAAATGCTGAAATTTTTAATCTCCAAATACAGATATTTTTAATCTCTATATGCTTTCATTCTTTAGTTTAATCTCTACATGTTGATAGTTTTATATTTTATAATTAAATCTTTTTTCCAGGTGTTTTCAGGTAAAACTCGCTGCTGTTTGGTTGTCAGTTGATATTTTTATATATTTCTTAGTTTAATGTATTTTTTTCCAGGTGTTTTCAGGTTAAACTCGCTGCTGTTTGGTTCTCATGCTGATATTCGACTCTAAATAAAGGAACTCTGACCTCCAGCCTCCATATAAACCTGCTGGAGGTAAATTTACCGCCCGATGAGTTCACGGTCATGTGCTGCTGCAGCCGTTGCCATGTGCCCGTCGTAAAAATGTGCTGGGCGATGCGTTCAGGGACGGCGTGACTCGCTGCAGGTCTGATTGTGTCGCCGAGCTTCTGCTGCTATTTCCAGGGTGTAAAAGACGGAACGTCCAAACATAGACGGAGCTTCCTGCTGCCGTCTGACCCCGATGTTCTGCAGCTGCTGCAGGCCGACGGTAAAAACCAGCTGCAGAACCATCCCAACACTCATATATTAGATCAATTATTATTATTATTACGTTAACATCTGGTCTCTGCAGACAAATATGAGATGAACCACAACCGTTCTTCTGTCTGTAAAATATTATTACATGTGAATATATATTAAAATATCAGAGAAATCTGTGACAAAACTAAACAAACATATTTAATAGAATAAAGGTTAAATATAAAAATAGTATAAATGTCTAAAAAAGTCAGAAAAATATACAAAATGCCAATTAAAAGCAAGAATATAGCAAAAAAATGTCAAAATACATTGAAAAAATGTAAAAGGTAAAAAACAAATTTAATGTAAAAAAATAAATAAGCAAAAATAAAGAATGACAGAAAAATGGGGTTAAAAAATAAAAACAAATATGTGGAAAATTAATAAAATGTCAGAAAACATGAATATCATGTGTGAAAATATTTATGTCTCAAAAAAAACTAAAAAAATATTAATTTGTCAGAAACACGTTCAGAAAATGTAGAAAAAATATTAAAACGTATTAAAACTGAGTTGATGTTGGAAAATTATGAATCTAGAATTTCTGTACAAATAATAAATATAAATATTGTACAAAACACACATAATTAAAAAAACAAGCGTAATAATAATTGAACTTATTGGGTACAAATGATGAGTTTGTCGGGGACTACTTTCAGTGGCGGATGAATCTGCTGAGTTTTTGTTCGATTCTATTTTGTGTGGAGGAATACAGGAAGTCCTCTCAGCTCCAAATACGGCGTCGTTCCTGAAATAATCCAGCAGCTGTCGCTTCTTCTGCTGCTTCTTGGCTGAGGTGGAGATTCCTGAATCACAGCAGAGGGCTCGGTCTAAACGCTGGAGCCGCGTGTCACTGCAGCTGCTGCGTCACCTGATGCGACGACTCACCGAGCAGCTGCAGCCAGAACACGGTCCAACGACGGCGGCGCCCCCTGCAGGCCGCAGGCTGAACTACGACCGTTTATCTCCGTTCAGACCAGAGGGTCAAACATGGGGCAAGTTGTTCTGATCATAAACTCAAATACCTGATTGTTCATTGTTCTGGTGTCGTTTTGTTTCTTGTTTTTGACGTTTTTCTCCTTTTTGTGTCTCATTTGTCTTTCTGTAGGTATTTTATTCATATTTTTAGGACATTTTTCAGGTATTTTATTCAAATTTTTGGAACATTTTTCAGATATTTTATCAATATTTTTAGGACATGTAACTAATATTTTTAGGACAATTTTTAGTGATTTTTTAGCATATTGAAGAATGTTTTGATTGAGTATGATATTAAATATATTTGACATAATTTGTAAAAACATATTTTAGCATTTGGGCAGTAAATTGCCAATAAAACATGGAATTTGTGTGTGTACCGTGTGTTTCTATAGTGTGTGTTTCTGTGCTGTGTGTGTGTCTGTACTGTGTGTCTGCACTGTGTCTGTACTGTGTGTGTGTCTGTACTGTGTGTGTCTGTACTGTGTGTGTGTGTCTATACTGGGTGTGTCTGTACTGTGTGTGTCTGTACTGTGTGTGTTTCTGTAGTGTGTGTCTGTACTGTGTGTGTTTCTGTAGTGTGTGTCTGTACTGTGTGTGTTTCTGTAGTGTTGGTCTGTACTGTGTGTGTTTCTGTAGTGTGTGTCTGTACTGTGTGTGTGTCTGTACTGTGTGTGTCTGTACTGTGTGTGTGTCTGTACTGTGTGTGTCTGTACTGTGTGTGTCTGTACTGTGTGTGTCTGTACTGTGTGTCTGTACTGTGTGTGTCTGTACTGTGTGTGTCTGTACTGTGTGTGTCTGTAGTGTGTGTGTCTGTACTGTGTGTGTGTTTCTGTAGTGTGTCTGTACTGTGTGTGCGTCTGTACTGTGCGTGCGTCTGTAGTGTGTCTGTACTGTGTGTGTCTGTACTGTGTGTGTTTCTGTAGTGTGTCTGTACTGTGTGTGTGTACTGTGTGTGTCTGTACTGTGTGTGTTTCTGTAGTGTGTCTGTACTGTGTGTGTCTGTACTGTGTGTGTTTCTGTAGTGTGTCTGTACTGTGTGTGTTTCTGTAGTGTGTCTGTACTGTGTGTGTCTGTACTGTGTGTGTCTGTACTGTGTGTGTCTGTACTGTGTGTGTGTGTGTTTCTGTAGTGTGTTTGTACTGTGTGTGTGTCTGTACTGTGTGTGTCTGTACTGTGTGTGTCTGCACTGTGTCTGTACTGTGTGTGTGTTTCTGTAGTGTGTCTGTACTGTGTGTGCGTCTGTACTTGTGTGTTTCTGTAGTGTGTCTGTACTGTGTGCGTCTGTACTGTGTGTGTGTTTCTGTAGTGTGTCTGTACTGTGTGTGTCTGTACTGTGTGTGTGTTTCTGTAGTGTGTCTGTACTGTGTGTGCGTCTGTACTGTGTGTGTGTTTCTGTAGTGTGTCTGTACTGTGTGCGTCTGTACTGTGTGTGTTTCTGTAGTGTGTCTGTACTGTGTGTGTGTTTCTGTAGTGTGTCTGTAGTGTGTGTGTGTCTGTACTGTGTGTGCGTCTGTACTGTGCGTGCGTCTGTACTGTGTCTGTACTGTGTGTGTGTCTGTACTGTGTGTGTGTGTCTGTAGTGTGTCTGTACTGTGTGTGTGTTTCTGTAGTGTGTCTGTACTGTGTGTGTGTTTCTGTAGTGTGTCTGTACTGTGTGTGTGTTTCTGTAGTGTGTCTGTACTGTGTGTGTTTCTGTAGTGTGTCTGTACTGTGTGTGTGTCTGTACTGTGTCTGTACTGTGTGTGTGTCTGTACTGTGTGTGTGTTTCTGTAGTGTGTCTGTACTGTGTGCGTCTGTACTGTGTGTGTGTTTCTGTAGTGTGTCTGTACTGTGTGTGTGTCTGTACTGTGTGTGTGTCTGTACTGTGTGTGCGTCTGTACTGTGCGTGCATCTGTTTCTGTAGTGTGTCTGTAGTGTGTGTGTCTGTACTGTGTGTGTGTGTTTCTGTAGTGTGTCTGTACTGTGTGTGTCTGTACTGTGTGTGTCTGTACTGTGTGTGTGTTTCTGTAGTGTGTCTGTACTGTGTGTGTGTCTCTGTAGTGTGTCTGTACTGTGTGCGTCTGTACTGTGTGTGTTTCTGTAGTGTGTCTGTACTGTGTGTGTGTCTGTACTGTGTGTGCGTCTGTACTGTGTGTGTGTTTCTGTAGTGTGTCTGTACTGTGTGTGCGTCTGTACTGTGTGTGTGTTTCTGTAGTGTGTCTGTACTGTGTGTGTGTTTCTGTAGTGTGTCTGTACTGTGTGTGCGTCTGTACTGTGTGTGTGTTTCTGTAGTGTGTCTGTACTGTGTGTGTGTGTGTTTCTTACAGGCACAGCAGCAGGGCGAAGCCAGCGATGTATTCGTTCCTCTGAGCTCTGAACAGTTTCATGTGGATGTGTTCGATGGCCGTCGGGTTGTTGGTCAGATCCACTTTCTCCGTCACGCTGTACTTCCTCACCTCACGGAACGCATCTACACACATTGAATTAAATCAGGCTTACAGTGTTTCTTGTGACAAATTAAAGTTGTTTTTTTTACTGATCTTTAATTATCGTTTCATAAATACAGAAAATACCGTCAACAACAGTTTTCTGTGTTCAGATGCAAAATATTCTATAAATCAGTCTGTTAATGATAAAGAAAGAGCTGCTGAGAGTTTCTGGAACAGAGTGAAAAGAAAATAACATTCTAATTATTATTGATGTTTACAAACATGCAAGAAAATACAAATAAAAATATTTAAATAAATATTACTAATCATGAAATATAAAAAGCTCAAAATAAAGTGTGAAAATTATTTTTAAAATGCTTTAAACAATAAATATTTAAAAACATTAATAAAAGCAATAAATTATTAAGAAAATATTTTAAATATGTCAAAATAAATTTAAAAATCTAAATATAAAATATTTTTAAAAAATTACATTACTAATCATGAAATATAAAAAAGTCAAAACACGTGAAAATTAATTTTAAAATGTTTTTAAAGTATTAAATATTTAAAAAATATTAACAAAAGTGATAAATTATTTAAAGAATATTCTAAATATGTCAAAATAAACAAAATAATTTAAATAATAAAAAATTTAAATATATATTACAAATCACAAATAATATAAAGAATATAAATAAATAAAATATGACATCACGAAAATGTCCAAACATATTTCCTAAATTTTTTTTTTTTTTTAAATATTAATCAAAACCTGATTCAGGATCCTTCAAACAAACTTCAGTCCTGTCCTCTGAAGGTAATAATAATAATAATAATAATAATAAATGATATTAATAATAATTCAACGTACCGATGAGCAGGAAGACCAGGATGGCCATGGCCACCATGAAGGAGGTGTTTCCATAGAGAGCGATGGTCTGAACGATACGAGATTTAAAGATTTTGTTCCACCTGGAAACAAAAAATATTTTTTATTCTTTATTTATTCTGCAGCTTTCACACAAAACAACAATAACAGCAGCTGCAGTAGTTTTTAAATACAAAATAAAAGTAGAATGAAAGAAGTGAAAATGAGCAACATTAAAGACTGTAAATATGAAGTAGAGTCAAGATAAATACAAAAATTAGAATATTTGATCATGAAAATGTTAAGAAAACGCAATCGTGAAAAAAAACAGTAAAAAGGGAATTAATTTATTGGAGAAGAGTTAAAGCAATGAAAGAAAAAATGAGAAAAAAAAATCTGCATCAGATTTCACAGAGGAATAATCTGAGGAGACTTTAAATCCACTGATGAAAATATTTCAGTTCAGAGTTGACTGTAAAATGCAGCTGTGGCGCCACCTAGTGACCTGAGATTTCATGAGTCTAATGAAGTTCTGAGGCTCAGAAATGATGGAAAAAGTCTTTTAATTTGATGCCCAGAGTTGGTTTTAGAAAGAATGAACAGAAACCAGATTTATTCTTCAGACATCGACACCTGGAAGAATGCGAAACTGATCTGGTGTCAGTTCTTATCAGAACTCAGATGCATTTCTAATCAAATGGTCAAATTACATGAAAGTTTCCCAAAATTACACAAAAAAATTCTCATAATCTGTCCCAAATGTCTCAGAAACTGTTCAAAAAGACGAAAATCGTTCAGAGTTGCTAGAAAACGGTTGGAAATGACTCAATAAATGTTCACAAGGACTCAAAGGTTTGTGTCATTTTGGTCAACTTTGAAGCATTTTCAATGAATTTCAGCTGTTTTCTACAATCTTCTAGTCTTTCTCTCTTCCTCTATGGACTTCAAGGACCTGGAATGTTCTAAGTGAGACCAAACTTAAAGACTGGAAGCAGGAAAGGACAACGTCCCCTGGAGAAAGTTCTAGAGTAGACCTACTGACAACTGGAGAAAGTTCTAGAGTAGACCTACTGAAAACTGGAGAAAGTTCTAGATTAGACCTACCGACAACTGGAGAAAGTTCTAGAGTAGACCTACTGACAACTGGAGAAAGTTCTAGATTAGACCTACTGACAACTGGACAAAGTTCTAGAGTAGACCTACTGACAACTGGAGAAAGTTCTAGATTAGACCTACCGACAACTGGAGAAAGTTCGAGAGTAGATCTACCGACAACTGGAGAAAGTTCTAGAGTAGATCTACCGACAACTGGAGAAAGTTCTACTCTAGAACTTTCTCCAGGGGACGTTCTCCTCTATGGACTTCAAAGACCTGGAATTCTGGAAATATTCCCAATATGAAGGTAGAACTCTGATCATGAATAAAGTTACTGCAGATGAAGAACCAGATGGTTCTCAGGAGGTTCTGGTTGTTCTTTTGATGGAATATTCTCTCTTTTTAATCTAACCTGTGTCATTTTTAGGCGATTTTAGGTTTTGAATCAGTTTGAGTCACACTGGCTAATTTGAGAGTAATTTTGAAGAAAAGTACACCAAACAAAGTAGTTTTTAGTAATTTTATGTAATTTAAAACTCATTTAAGAAAAGTTTCAGATGGTTTTCAACAGATTCTTGAACAATATTTGAGTCATATTGACAAAATGAGTCTTTATGGACCATTTTATGAGTCGTTTTTGACAAGTTTTGAGTCATTCTGGAAAAGTTTCTAGGTGTTTAGTGTCGGTGTTTGAGGTCATTGGGTCGATGTTTTGGTCATTGTGGTCACATTTTGAGTTGTTCTGGAAACAAAACCAGACAGTTTGGATCAGCTTGAGGTCATTTGAACATTTTGTGAGACATTTGATGTGTGTTTTTGTAGAAAACAAGACGCAGCTTACTTAAATTTGTGATAAAATGACACGTACTTTCAACATCAACTGAACTCCACGTTTACTTCAAGGTTTTACTGCTCAGAGCTGCAGTTTCTCTGCTTAAACCTTCCCTGTTCGTTTAACATGTGTTTCTAATCAGATTTAAGGATCTTCATACCTCGATTACTATGCAGCTTATATGCAGTTATGGTCAGGACATGAGGTCGTGTTACTGGCTGTCATAGCAACACAACACACTCCGGATTATAAAGACAGCACCTCATTCATTCTGATTAAAGCTGGAAAATAGAAATTCTACAGTTTCTTTGTGACATTCCCAGCTGTCCAACAAACTCTGATCAACTCTCAACGAGTACAGGAGAGTAGTTCTGGCTGAAACTATGTTAATATGTACCAACGATTACAGCTGGGTGAAAAGTAAGGACAGACATTTTTAAGAGTTTTCTCAACCAATAATCGACAGCATTAATTTTAAATAAGTACAGTGGACATCATTACATGAGCTGAGATGTTGTTAAACCACATTTTAGTTAAATAGCTTGTTTGGTATATCGGGTTCCAATAGTAGCAACAATATAAGGAGACTGCTGAATCTTATACAGCACAGTTCAGGGTCAGAGGCCAAATCTCTTGTGATTTCTCTGGATGCAGAGAAGGCCTTTGACAGGATTGAACGGCCTTATTTACTGGAGGTTCTTTCTAAATTCAACTTAGGTGATAGTTTTATTAAGTGGATATCTCGTCGTTATGCTGCCCCACACGCTTCAGTCATCACAAACGTTCTGAGGTCCCCTACTTTCACTGAAGTGTGGGTGAGGACAGGGCTGTCCTGGCTCACCACTGCTTTTCGCCCTTGCTATTGAGCCCTTAGCGGAGGCCATTAGGAATGACCTGTTAGTGTCAGGTATAGAGGTTGGTCCTATATACCATAAAATTTCCTTGTACTGTGATGATGTCTTATTGTTTCTCAGTAATCCAGAGACTTCCATAGCCAGGGTAGTGGAAATAATTAGTGACTTTAGTCAGTTTTCAGGCTATAAGATTAATTATTCTAAATCTGAGGCGATGCCCCTGACCTGCCCTGGTCTCCCACTTGCTCTGCTCCTTTTCACTGGTCCCCATCTGGATTTGTCTATTTAGGCATAAAAATTACTCCATCAGTTTATGGCCTGTACAAAGCAAACTTTGTACCCCTGATCTGCAGGATTAAAGAAGACCTTGCTCGATGGACAGCTTTGCCTCTGTCCCTTTTGGGCAGAGTGAATCTGTTTACGATGACTATACTTCCATGTTTGCTGTACTCGCTACAAATGATCCCTGCTCTCTTAACACGCAAATCACTCTCTATTCTTAACAGCTCTCTTTCATCTTTTCTTTGGGAAAATAAGCGGGCCAGATTAAAACCTGCAGTTTTACAACGACCTCTGGAGGAGGAGGGTCTTGGGGTGCCAGACATTAAATGCTACCAAGTTGCATGTTTGTGTATCTATTTTTGGCACTGGTTCAAAGAAGACCCAGACTCAACCAGGCTAACCTTGGAGGCTCCCCCAGAGACCCCTGGTCCTTTCTGTAATCTCTTACATATTTCTAAGAAATGGGTTAGCCTTAATGTTAAAAAAACTTTATTCTACAAAACACCCTTAAAACCTGGAGACTGGCAAGAAAATTTGAAAATCAAGAAGGTTTCCTCTCTCTCCTTACTCCTATCCACTCAAAGCCCGATTTCCCCCCTGGTTTAGAGGACCACTAGGGGTATTAAGACTATAGGTGATCTCGTGGTGAATGGCTTTGTGATGTCATTTGATCTCCAGCAGAATCAATTTTTTTAGATATTTGCAAGTGCACAGCTTTGTCACCTCTGTCACTAAATTATACCCTAATGGTTTCTCTCTCTCAACAATGGAGGATATATTGCAAAATTCCGACTCTAGGAAACTCATTACTAAGTTTTATGGGGCTCTGTTAATCCCGAGCACTATTTACACTGCTGGTGTGAGATCCCTCTGGGAGGCTGATTTTGGGGTTACTATTTCTGATGGCGAGTGGAGCGGGGTTTGGCAGAGCTCCTCAGGTTGCCTATCTACAAACAAAGCCAGGGAATTACAATTCAGAATCATACATTGGCTTCAAATTACCCCAGTGAGACGTAACAAGTTTAATCCTTTGCTTTCAAAATACTGTAACAAATGTAAAATTAATGATGGCTCATATTTCCATTGTATTTTTGACTGTCTCCTTGTAACTTGGTGCAGTGTATGTAAGGAAATTGATATTATTTTCAAGAAGAAACTATCCCTAAAACCCATTTCCTGTATTTTGGGTGTTCAGCTTACCGCAGTGGATCTAACCCCTCCCTCACTGAAGCTGCTTCAGGTGTTGCTGTTTGGTGCCAGGAGATGTATTCTCCTCCACTGGATGTTGGACACTGTCCCTACTACCTCACTTTGGATCAGGAACATTATGGAACTTGTCCCTCTTGAAGCAATGAGCTTCTGGCTGAAAGACAATCCATTTAAATTCTTCAATATATTGGCGAGGACGGGGCCCAGGCTCTACGGAGGGTTCATTATGGACTAGCATGGATGGAAATATCTGAGCACATCCACTTTTAGCTCGTCACTACCTGGTCAATGTAACTGATGCCCCTTGAGGTATTACTTTGTACAATGCCTTCTGCACCTGTGTTGTATGCCATCTGCATGTTTGCACATGTCTATGCTTCATCCTTAGTACCTTGATGTCTGTGAGGGAAATGTTGTTTATGTTCTCATGTTTGGTCCTATAATCTTAAAATTAAATAAAGAGATTTATTTTAAAAAAAGTAAATAGCTTGTTTGGATCAACCTCTCAGTAGGAGGAGCTTCGTTCTTGTAGCTCGATTTAAAACAGGAGTTCTGGTTGGAGGTCATTAACCAGCTGATCTACATTTACTGACATCAGGACCTTCTTCTTTTTCTGCCTTATTGGTGAATAGATTTTTAATCAGTGAAGCTATGAAAGGCAAATAATCGAGTGAGAATGTAGGACAGGTGAGGATGTAGGACAGGTGAGGCTGTAGGACAGGTGAGGCTGTAGGACAGGTGAGGCTGTAGGACAGGTGAGCACTGACCTCTTGGGTGAGATGAAGGGGATACAGAGCAGCAGAACAAAGAAAACCTCGACGTAGAGGAAGGTGGCGACGGCCGTCCACTGCAGACTCATCCTGAACACAGAACAGAATTAACGAAGGAAGACTAAACTTTACATAAAAACACAAACAGGAAGTATAATGTTCCACAGCTTCTGGATTTAACTCATTTTGGATGAGTTTCATGTCGTTTTAGACAAATCTGAAAGATATTTGGACGCTTTGAGTCACGCTGGTCTGACTTTTAAAGAGACTTTGACCAAGTTTTATGAGATTCTGGACAATTTTCAAGTCATTTTAGACAATTTTGAGTCGTTTTGGAGGCTTAAAAAAAATAGTCAAAGAAGTGTTTATTTTTGATGATGTTCTGGTTCCACAGAGCTGCAGGACTATAAAAATGAACCGCGGTGAAGAAAAACGAGACAGAACCTATGAAAGAGCAGAGTCGCATTCCTTCAAATCAAAGGGTTTTTTTTTTCATTTTGGACAAATTGTGGTTATTCAGGACATGTTTTTAGCCATTTTACGCAGATTTCAGGACACTTTTCGACAAATTTTGATATATTCTAGACAAATTTGGGAAGTTGCTGAGTAAATTTGGACAAGTTTGAGTCATTTTGAACAAACTATGACTGATTTATGTCAGGTTTTCAGGAATCTTGGACACTGGAAACCATTTGAGAGTCATTTTGGACACTTTTTTGTCATTTATGGAAAATACTGAGTCATTCTAGACAAACTTGAGCAATTCTGGACATCCAGGACTTCAAATCATTTAGTAAATTACAATAAATAACCAAATAAATGCTTCTTTTTTTCTGGTTTCCATCATTGTAACTGAGTCCTACTGCCAGAAGACGTCTCTGAGTTCTGTTCATTCTGGCTACTCAGAGCTGCAGGACATTAAAATGCACCACAGTGAAGGAAAATGTGGAAACATTTTTAGTAGTTCTGGACAGGTTTCAAGTAATTTTAGACAAACTGGACACATTTTGTGTGATTTTGTGAAAGATTCAAGTCATTTTGGACACATTGTGTGTCATTTTAGGTCAATTTTGAGTCATTTTGGACAAATTTCAAGAAACTCTTGACAAGTTTCAAATAATTTCAGACAAACTGCGTCAGTTTGGACATATTTTATGCAACTTTGGACAAGTTTCAAGTCAACCTGGAGAAGTTTGAGTCATTTTAAAGGATCTGAGTCATTCTGGAGAAATTTTAAGTCGTTTAGGACAAATTATGAATGATATCTAACTAGTTTTACAGAATAAATAATCAAATAAATGCTTCTTTTTCCTCTGATTTCTGACATCTCTGAGTTCTCTCCTTCTTCATTCTGGTTCCACAGAGCTGCAGGACTTTAAAATGTTCCACAATGAAGAAAAATTAAGGTTCTGTTTAAAGTTACTGAGCTCCCTTTACTTGAATTTCCCTCGGGACTAATAAAGTATCTATCTATCTATATTCTCCTGGACTAACAGCTAATTCTGAGGAATCCTTGTCGAGATAATGAACATTTCCCGTCACTAGTTTAGTGATTTAAGCCGATTAAGGAAAGAAAACCTGAGACACAGTTTTGATGTAAACAGTGAGGAAAAAGAAGACATGAGCTAAAAAAACAGAGCTCAGAGGATTCAGACTTCTGAGAGGGACGATGCAGACGTCTGGAACCGTGACTCGTCAGAATTTAACTGCAGATTTCTGAAACTGCAACTCATCATAACATCTGTAATAAGAAACAACTGGATAATAAAAGCTCGTTCTGTCTTCTGTCCTGGAATAATAATAAAGATAATGATGTGGGTAAATTAAATGTTCTTTTAGACTAACTGGATGTCAGATGTCTGCAGTCATTAGATGTTACATCAGCTGTAAGTGGGTGAAGAGTGGATGGAGGCCTGAGGGGGGAGTGGCAGCTACTAGTAGCATGCTAACACAGTGAGGCTTCTAGTAGCATGCTAACAGCATACTAACGTCTACATTACATTTAACTGTGTTTATTATTAGGGACAGAAACAGCCTCTAACTGTGTAGAAACTCAGAACCACATCATCATCCGACACAACCAGCTGCTACACAGACTAACTCCTGAAAGATACTAGCTAACTAGTCTGAAAACACTGATAACACCAACCAAAGTCCATCTAAAACCCTCCCTTCTCTCCTGAAACTAACACACAAACACAAACACAAACACACACACACACACACACACACACACACACACACACACACACACACACACACACACACACACACACACACACACACACACACACAGGACGAGATGTTAGCATTTGGGGTCGCCTATTTACTGGAGCTAAAGAAGCTAATAATCACAACAGAGTGTGCTCATATGGGCTCCGTCTATTCGCTGGAACGCGACACACTTCTGCTCGTTGTTGTGGAGTTGAGCTAACTAGCATGCTAGCTGTTTTTACGCTGAGTCCGGATTAGCCGGTTAGCCGCCATGGGCTCCGTCTACTTGCTGGAAATGTAAAACTGTTACTAAGTTATAACTGCGCGAAGTTTGGCCGCCAGAAGCTAACTGGTTTTATTAGCATGCTGGCAGCAGTTAGCAGGTGTTAGTCTGAGCAGGCGGTAATAAAACGGAGCGGTGGTTATAAATGAGCAGGTAGAACTCACCTGAGAAGCGCTACGGACTCACACCGGGGCAAAGATCGGTCTGCTGCGGACTTAAACCGTCCGCTGGCTCCGGTCCGTTAGCCTCTTAGCCTAGCTTCTTGTTCCGCTTTAGTTTTTTGTGCCAGCTCATCTTGAAACGTGATTGGACGCCACGAGGCGGAGGGGCGGGGTCGGCGTGTGACGTCAGAGTGTTGCAATACTGCTGAGTTTTTGGAAACCTGACCAAAAAAATAATAGAAAAGAATTAAAAAATAGTGAAGAATTCATAAAAGCCATCAGAAAAATCAATCAAAGCCTCCCAGCTGACCCTCCCAGGTAAAATTTTATTTTTTAGGTGGATTAAAAAATGTTTACAGTCTTCGTTATTCAAAATGTTTTTTCTTGTACTGTTTCTCAGACATATCATCAACAAAATCTGAACAAAGTTCTCCCCAGAACCATCTGGTTCTTCATCTTCTGTAACTTTATCAATGATCAGAGTTCTATCGTCACACTGGGAATATTTCCAGAGTTCCAGGTCCTTGAAGTCCATAGAGGAGAACGTCCCCTGGAGAAAGTTCTAGAGTAGACCTACTGACAACTGTCCAGTTGTCAGTAGGTCTACTGTAGAACTTTCTCCAGTTGTCGGTAGATCTACTCTAGAACTTTCTCCAGTTGTCGGTAGGTCTATTCTAGAACTTTCTCCAGTTGTCGGTAGGTCTTTTCTAGAACTTTCTACAGTTGTTAGTAGGTCTAGTCAGCAGCATAATTCAGTGTGAGCAAATGTAAACAAAACCATCCTATAGCGCCGTGTGACTACTGTACATACAGTATTCATCTGCTCCGCACATCGACTAGTTCCACTGAACCAGTTCCGACGTAACGACGAAACGCTGTATATTAAACCGAGGACCAGCCCGTAATCAGTTCTGAAGTAACAGCGAAACAACATAAGTCAAGGACGTCATAAACGGAGGACCTCCTGAACTCAGTTAATTGTGATGTCGACCAATGAGTTGAGTTTGATAAAATCTTTATCTTTCTCTGTTTGAATGGGATTTTTCTTTATGGAAAAAAAGACAAATCACTTTGTCCCTCCTTTTACTCACGTGGATTTAACCCAGTGTTTCTCAAATAGTGGGGCGCGCCCCCCTGAGGGGGCGCAGAGGCACGTCAAGGGGGGCGCGAGCGACTGAGAGGAAAAGGTCCGTCTACACGGAACTAATTAGCTGAACTATTATTTTAACATCGGCCTGCTTTTCGCGCCGTACAGCAATACTGAAATTGCGCTGGCCCATAGTATGTATATGCGCTGGCCATTTGGACTCGGAAGTACAGACTCCAGAGAACTGGAGAACGCATAGTTGACGTGCAGTCGGAACACCAGCGTACTTGATCACGTCACGTATTCGACTCATCTACTCTGATTATTTTTACCAGCGAGGTCAAACATACGGCCCGCCGGCCAAAATCGGCCCGCAGAACGGATAAAAATTACTGTAAATGGTAAATTTGTAAAACTGTAAATTTCAAATAATTTCTAGACCTTGACAAGTTGTTTTGATCATGAAGTAAAATACTAGATTGTTCAGTTCCAGATAGCTGTGACTGAATGTTTTGTGTTTTTGTAGATAAACTGTGATCTGGCAGCTACAATGCATGTTTAAATGATGAACCGAGGAATAATAGGCTACTGTTGGAACTGAACGTGTTTTCCATACGAAATTTCAGGTTCATGATGTTTTGTAAAAAAGATAGTTCATTAAATGTGAACACACAATGTACTTATTTTTCAAAAACTAAAACAAAGGGGAAAAGTTAGAGTTGTGGTTATTTATAGGTTATTATGCTTTGATTTTACTGGTAGGGCCCACTGGAGATCAGATTGGGCTTTATGTGGTCCCTGGACATACTGCACATACTCTGAGTTTGACATTCCTGATTTTTACTGTGAAAAACAACAAAATGAAATCAGATAAAATAACACAGCCCTGCATATTCACGTTTCAATATGAAAACAGTTTGTTTTTTTTAATTTTTAATTTTTATATATATATATATATATATATATATATATATATATATATACACACACACACACACACACACACACACACACACACACACACACACACACACACACACACACACACACACACAAAGTTATTGGGGGGGGCGCGGAAGTTTTTTGTCCTCCGAAGGGGGGCCCTACAGAAAAAATTTGAGAACCACTGATTTAACCCCATAACCATAAAGAAATGCTTCAAAACTTTCCCTAAATTACTCGGAACGTGACCAAAATGGCACAAACCTTTCCAAAACGATTCCAAACCTGTCTTAAATTTGAAAAAAATGAACCAAAATGACAAAAAAAAAGTACAGAATCATTTAATGATCAGAGTTCTACTTTCATACTTGCCATGTTCACGAGACCTTAAATTCCTCTTTAATTCGGTATTAAAGTTAATTCTGCTTTAAAATCTCCTTGTAAACACTTAATTCCAAATTAAAAAGTTAATTCCGAATAAACTTAATTCCGAATAAACTACCTGGTTTATTCCGATGTTAATTCCGAATTAACTAATTCCTGTGTACGTTCTATTCATGTATACAGTTAATTCCACTTTAGTTAATTCCGGTCATTCTGCGCATGCTTGGCTCCTCACGTAGCGATGACGTAGCAGCGACGTAGCGACGACGTAGCAGCGACGTAGCGACGACGTAGCAGCGACGTAGCGACGACGTAGCGACGTACACAGCTTGGTCGTCTGCCTCCCTTCTCCGGTATTCTATCCCTCTTCTCCTTCTCAAGTGACGCAACAGAAGTAGTACGCCATTGTGGAGTTGCTGTTTCAAAACGACAATAAAAAGCAAAGCGAAAAGCGTGCTTATTAGTTGTTCCTCTATGTTGCTGGGGAGAAGAAATGCCGCGGCAAATAGAGTTTGTTTTCTTCTGGTAAACAGGGATACGTCACGTCCACTCCCTGTCCAATCAGAATCCTTTCCAGTGCCCAAGCGTTAAAGCGGAATTAAGTAAGGGGATAAATGTGCGGTCCATGTAAACCTTAATTCAGAATTAACATTTCCACGTAAACGTGAAGCACAAAACTTTAATTCCGAATGAGTTAATTCCAAATTATCCATCCATCCATCCATTATCTATACACCGCTTAATCCTCACTAGGGTCGCGGGGGGGGTGGAGCCTATCCCAGCTGACTCGGGTGAAGGCAGGGGACACCCTAGACAGGTCGCCAGTCTGTCGCAGGGCCACATATATAGACAAACAATCACTCTCACATTCACACCTACGGGCAATTTAGAATAATCAATTAACCTCAGCATGTTTTTGGACTGTGGGAGGAAGCCGGAGTACCCGGAGAAAACCCACGCATGCACAGGGAGAACATGCAAACTCCATGCAGAAAGATCCCGGGAAAGCCGGGACGCGAACCAGGGATCTTCTAGCTGCAAGGCGAAATCGCTAACCACTACGCCACTGTACAGCCCTAATTCTGAATTAATAATTCCGAATTTAAAAACTTCATTTAAACGTGGCCACTGTGAATATTTCCAGAGTTCCAAGTCCTTGAAGTCCAATAGAGGAGAGCGTTCTCTGTTGAAAGTTCTAGAGTAGACCTACCGACAACTGTGTTGGTAGGTCTACTCTAGAACTTTCTCCAGGGGACATTCTCCTTTCCTGCTTCCAGTCTTTAAGTTTTGTCTCACTTACAATATTCCGGGTCCTTGAAGTAGTTTTTCGGCTGCTTAACTTTATTATGTTCCTGTATTAAATGATGGTGAATAGTATTGATCAGAAATCTACC
Organism: Amphiprion clarkii; assembly: GCA_027123335.1. Classification (NCBI taxonomy): domain Eukaryota; kingdom Metazoa; phylum Chordata; class Actinopteri; family Pomacentridae; genus Amphiprion; species Amphiprion clarkii. Next base: position 36,688,310 of record CM049574.1, read on the forward strand.
ATTAGCCAGGATGCAGGACTGTAGCTCCCTCCAGAAAATACAATAACCTAAACTATGACCCACCATGTAGCATGGTGTTCTATTTTATTGTCATGTATCGTATCATATTGTAGGAGATCGTATTAAAATCTGGTTGGAAGACAAATGAAGAACACAGTCAATGAGTTACAGACAAAATCTGATCAATACAGATTTTTATTACTAACCAGAAAAGATAACATGCAGGAAGTGTGAAATTCAACATTACATAGATTTTGAAATAATTGGTAATACATGATAAGAACTTAATAATCCCCACAAATGTGTGAATCCCTGAGCTCAGCAGTAGTTAGTTCATTATTAATGCAGTCTAAATGGCAGCAGTCACAATCAGCAGAAACAGAAGAAAAGCTTCAAGTGTAGGAACAGAAAGATGCTTCAAATGGAGCAAAGATTAAATGTCTCTAAATCCTCTTTAAACCAGTCTGAGCTACGTATGAGTCCTGGGAAAACATTTCTGGACAAGTATGAACAACCAGAGCAGCTGTGATGATAAAATCTAGCCCAGCTTTAGCTTTGACCATAGAGAGGCGCTAATGTTGAAGTGAGTAGAAACACTGGAAAGCAGACCTTGTCTTTGACGGACTAAAATTAGGTTGCGGCCTCGCTAGAAGAGGATCCAGACGGTAACTCGTGAGATGGAGGCTGAACAATTAGCTCTGTCTCATCACCAGAAGATGGCAGCAGGTCCCTTTTGTCTGCTCAGTGTTTGTCTGTTTTAAGTATTTTATGGCTTTTAGTGCCTTTCTCATTTTTGAAAAAGGTTTTTATGTTCTTGTTTTATTAACATATTTTTAGTAATTCATAATTTTGGGGGCTTTGGCCTTTTTAACCTGCTCATTTTGTGAGCTGCACTGAGGATTCTGAACTGCTCCATGTGCTCTGAAGCCTGTCCTCTTGTTGGAGCTAACTGGAGACCCAGGGATTCAGCTGCAGAGTGGCTCATCCTCAGCCTAGAACTGTGACAACGTCACCGGAACAGGATATACAGAAAGTCAGCAACACTGAGACCCATCTCCTGCTGCAGTATGGTTTGCTTCTAGCTTGGAACCTCAGCACCTATTCAGCTATACAGGCTATTTTGGCTGTGTTGTGTACTGAAACCATCCACCCTATGCTGAAGCCTGTGGTATCATACTGAGGATTTCTTCACCCTTCTGACACCTGCAGTGTGCTGACATCTCCCATGCTACACCGAGGCCTATGCTGGTTGCTGGGACCTTCTTCGGTGTTCTGGGGCCTGTGCTGTCTGCTGAAGCCTTTTCCACTACTCTGGAGCTTGAACAACTTGCTGATATCTTTTCATTCTGCACTGATAAGTGCTAAGAGTTTTGGAAAATGGCATTTCTTGTGACTTTATTCAGTTTATTAATTGTTTGGGACTTGGGAGGCAATGGCTGCTCCTGGGTGAGTACATCTAATAATGTGTTCAACCAGTGGGACGTTGCTCATGGATGCACCTGTACCATCACTGCTGTACAACCTATGCAACCACCAATCCATTTGGCACAGGACATAAACTTATCATCTGACCTACCCAGAGACTTACCTCAACTTCAAAGCCTTCTAGCTTTGTAGAATAACGTCACATCCCGTGATAGATCTTGCATGGTTTCAACATATCCAATAACTGAATCATTTTGTAATGTTACAAGGCAGAGATTGTTGATTGTCTTATTATTACTGTTATCTGGCAATGTGCAGCCTAACCCTGGTCCGGAGTTGCAGGGTATCCAGACACCATCTGATTTTAAATCCTTGTCTGGTCTTAAAATAGTTCATCTTAATGTGCGCAGCTTGTTATCTAAGATGGACATGGTTAAGATTTGGGTTAAATCAACAGATGCAGATATTGTTGTGATTTCTGAAACTTGGCTTACCAAATATATTACTGGTAAAGATATTAACATAAATGGATACAATGTTTATCGGTCCGACAGGCCTAAGAAAGGTGGAGGTGTTGCTATTTCTGTTAAATCAAGATTTGAAGCCTCAATAGTTCTGAGTCCATTTGCAAACAACTGGAATTTTTGGCATTGAATGTGGAAATTGTTAAAGGCCTTTGCATAACTGTTGTTGGATGCTACAGGCCTCCATCTGCCTCCAAGGACGCATTACTATCTTTAAAGCATCTTTTATCCAGACTTAATTATAGTGAACTTGTTTTAGCTGGTGATCTGAACTGGGACTGGCTTAAATCAGTTTCTGATGATTTAAAATCTTTTTGTGATTCTATTAATCTTACCCAGTTGGTCAATTTACCCACTCGGCCAAACCATAAAAGCCCTGAGAAGGCCACCTTGATTGATTTAATTTTGACAAATGTTCCTCATAAATTTTCTTCTCTGGGTGTCTTCTGCAATGACTTAAGTGACCATTGTGTTGTAGCTGCTATTAGAAACACAAAGGTGCCTAAATCTAAACCTCGTATTATTTATAAGAGGAATCTTAAATACTTTAATGAACAAGCTTTTCATCACGATTTGTCCAATATTGATTGGATGAAAATAGGACTTATCCCTGATGTAGTGCTGGCTTGGACATTTTTTAGGAACAGTTACATGCAAATTGTAAATAAGCATGCTCCATTAAAGAGGTACAGGGTGAAAGGGCGAGAAAACCCTGGTTTACCCCAGAGCTGGCAGATCTTATTCATGAGCGTAACCTGACTTGGGCCAAGGCAAGGAAAACAGGCTCTACCACTGACTGGTCTGTTTTCAGACAAATAAGAAATAAATGCTCTTCTTTAATTAAGAAAGCGAAGTCAGAATACTATTTATCAGTCACCACCGAGAACCTAAATAATCCCCAGAAATTCTGGAAGGTTATTAAATCTCTTTCTGTGAGCAAAAGCTCTCAGGCTCTACCTACTTATGTCTTAAAGGATTCTGTTCCTGTCTATGATAGAATGGAGGTACTAAATAGTTTTAATGAACATTTTGTATCTTCTGGCTCTTTGTTTGAGTCAATGGGAGCTGTCTCTGTGAAACCCTGCACAGACTTCCCACTGTACACTGGTGAGCCTTTTAATTTTGTACCTTTTTCCATTCAGGAAGTCCATAAAGCCCTTAAAGCTTTAGACCACAGAAAACCTTCTGGACCTGATTTAATTGATCCTTATTTTTTAAAAACTGGCAGCTGATTTTGTTGCAGATTACATTTCTTTTTAACCTCATAGTGAAAAAAAATGAAATTCCCTCGATTTGGAAATCAGCTTTTGTTCTTCCTTTATTAAAAGGAGGTGACCCAGCGGTTTTAACTAATTAGAGACCAATATCTAATCTATCACTGCTGGTTAAAATTCTCGAGGTTCTTGTGAGTGAGCAAGTAAAGATATTCTTATACTCCAATGCCATTATATCAAAATATCAATCAGGCTTCAGAAAAAAACACAGCACCATCACAGCTGCAATGAAAGTGATAAATGACATTATTGTTGCTCTTGACAAGAAACAGCACTGTGCATCACTTTTTATTGATCTGTCGAAAGCGTTTGACACTGTTGATCATGATATTTTAAAATTGAGACTTCTTCATTCGGGACTCTCGGAGCACGCAGTTGCTTGGTTTGCAAACTACCTCAGTAATAGGACTCAGTGTATTAAATATGACGGTCTGTGCTCTGAATATGTTAATGTCCACAAGGGGGAGCCACAGGGTTCTATATTAGGTCCCCTTTTATTCATTATTTACATAAATGATCTGGGTATAAATGGCTCAGATGCTAATTTGCACCTTTATGCTGATGACACAGTTATTTACTGCTGTGGATCAACTCTTGTTCAGGCTGTTGAATCCCTGCAGAAAGCTTTTGTTGCTGTCCAGCACTCATTACTCCACCTGAAACTTGTTCTCAATGCAGACAAGACTAAGCTCATGTTGTTCTCCAACTCTAGGAAGTGTCCACGAATAATTCCTTCAGTGTCGACACTAGAGGGAAATGAAATAGAGGTGGTTCAGGTGTATAAATACCTGGGTGTTTGGATTGATGACTCCCTCACTTTCAAGCCACATGTGGAAAATCTTGTAAAGAAGCTGAAGCTAAAACTTGGTTTTTATTTTCGAAACAAGTTGTGTTTTTCTTTTAGTGCAAAAAAGCAGCTTGTCGCTGCAACGTTTTTGTCTGTGTTGGATTATGGAGATCTTTTGTATATGAATACTTCTGCTCAAAGTCTTCGAATGGTTGACACTGTTTACCACACCTCGTTGAGGTTTATTACGAACTGTAAAATGTCAACACATCACTGCGAGTTATACTCTCGGGTGGGATGGCCAGCTCTAGCCATCAGAAGGACCCATCATTGGTATATTTTCATATACAAGGCAATACTTGGACTTCTGCCTTCCTACATTTGCTCCTTAACTGCACAGAAAAGTTGTGATCTTCACTCGCTCCGTTCACAAGATCATCTGTTGCTTTCAGTTCCACATGTTTGTACTGAGCTGGGTAAAAAGGCTTTTGCTTATTCTGCACCTTTTGCCTGGAATAGGTTGCAGAAAGACTTCAAATTAACTGAGTTAGTCTCTTTGAGTGCTTTTAAATCAAAACTGCAAGTTCTTGAGGCCATTTCCATAGCTTGCACGTGTTTTTTTATAACTTGCTTGTAAACTTATTATTGTTGTTTTTTTGTTGTTGTTTTTTTGTTTTTTTAAATTTCTTTTTCATATTTTAATCATGTCTTAACTGTGTAAATTCATAACTGTGTTTTGTGTTTGCTGCTGCCCATCCTGGCCAGGACTCCCTTGAAAAAGAGGTTTTTAATCTCAATGGGATCTCTCCTGGTTAAATAAAGGTTAAATGAAAAAAAAAAAAAGAACCATTCCGTCTTTCCTCAGCAGACCGTGATCTACTAGATAGAGGTTGACCAATGATCTCTTCCACAACACCAAAACATTTCTCCCATTCTCCAGCAGCTGCATACTCATCGATTTTTTCATCGATCTTGCCTTTTGCAACCTTGATCAGCTTCTTTGTCACTAAAATTTCACCCTCTTCCAAAACAATCTTTTTGAAGAGATCATCGTTGTTGTTGTTTGTTGATGAATCTGATTCCTTGAAACAACAGCAGCAGCATTCCTTTAAACCCTGATGAGTGCAGCATTCCTCCCATGGTATCAGCCACAAGCAGGAAGCCAGAAAGACGATGCCGAGGAGCGCACCGAAGCCAATGATCTGAAAAAAATAAAAATCCAAACTTAAACTCTTCTCCAGTGGCAGCACTAACTAGATAACCTCTAAAACTCTCAGTGAACCAACAGGTTGAATTGTTTGTCCCATAACTTTAAATTCTAAGAATTTTCATGTTATTTCTGATCCAAATCATTGTTGAACCACAATCTGTTGGGTTAAAGTTCTTCTAAATGACACAAGTGTAGTTTTCCATGTTTTCCTGCTATGTGGTTGACTGTCACATGTTTCTGTCCTCAGTGTTGTCCTCATGATATTCCATCATACTCCATGATTTCATGTGATCTTTTCTGACTTCCCCTCTTGAACCTTTCCATGCTGTGAGCTGTCTAAAGGTAACTGTAGTCCTGACAAACAGCAGAACGCTGTTATCATGCTGGAAAACTGAGCTTTAGGTGTGGAGTAAATCAGGGAGGGTTGGGTACTTTTCTAGCTAGCAGGGATCATTCCCACAACACTGTCCAACAGAACGTACAAGTTCTAATGATGTGTCAAAGAAAATGTTTTAGGGATGTTGTTGATGCTGATCTAGAATATTCTAGCACCGACTTCTGTCAAATATTCCTCCAGTTTTACACAGTGTTGCATGTTAACAAAGGAAAGACTCGATGCAACATTTAGAAAACGTTTTAAGAACTAGTTGGAGAATAGTGTTGTGGTTTTAGAACGTCTTTAGACAACGTTATTCTCCACAGAAGAACATTCTGGAAACTCACAAACAAACTGAGATTACGACTCTTTGTTTTCTCAGAATGTTTTGAGAACAAAAATGAAAATAAACTCATGAAACCTATTTGTTGTGGTGAACTTGTAGCGTATAAAATTGAATATTAGTGGCAGAAACACATTTATATTTTTAGGTTTGGTATTTAGACACTTAGCCTTCAATAAAAATGAAGTAACTAGAAAAGGAACAGGAACTACATCAGTGTAGGTCGTGTAGAAAGAAAAGAAATGCTCACCCTTGATTTGTTTTTGAGCTCTTTAATCTTCTTTTGGTCTTCAACTGATATTGGCTTTCCGCAGTCCAGCTTCATCTCACCGTAACAGCAGACGGACCAATCTCCATCGATCATCACCAATATCGGCCACAGCAGGCTGATGAAGATCGCTCTGAAGATCCACAGCCACAAAAAGCAACAAAACCTCCATGTACCCTTCAGACAGGATTTTAGGAGCACCTGAAAGGATCCATCCCACCACAGCAACATGACAAATATTATACCTGCAGGGAGGATCATGTAGGACCAGCAAAGATTGGTTTGGTCTTTGCAGGTACATTCAAAGTCCTTGTCAAATACGACATGGTAGAAAAAAATCCCAATGACTGTGGTGTAGACACCAACTGACTGAGTGATTCTGGTCACAAAAACGTTCAGTGCTGCTTTCAGACCGTCCATGTTCAACAGGTTTGACTCCTCTGAGGAAAAAAGTGTTGCATATATTGCACCACCAGAAAATGAAGTATTTCCTGGTGATTCAGCTGGAGGTACAAGCCCAAACTTAGGGACATCAAAATATTTTCATTCTTTCACAGAATCTACAGATCGTGCTGCTGTACCAGTAAAAACTTGTTTCTTGGTTCAGTTTAGGCACCAAAGTGTCTTGACGAAGTTTAGACAAAGTTACTGGTTTGGATTAAAGGTTTTTCATATTCTGACATTAAAATCAACCAGTTCTTCCTCTATTACCTCCTCAGAACCAGCTGGTTCTTCATCTACAGTAACTTTATTAATGATCAGAGTTCTACCTTCATACTATGAATCATTTCAGAGTTTCAGGTCCTTGAACTACATAGAGATGGATCCAAAAAGTCCACATTCTGTTTTTTCCATGTCTACTGACCCTGACACCAGGTTGCAGGTGTTTCAGGTCACATCACGACTACGCTGGGAACATTATTACTACACTGAGCAGCATCACTAACAGATCCTTCCACTGCCTCGACTAAAGTTTAGAGACACTTTACCTCTCTTACTCACATCAACGATCCATCTTAAATTTTGCCAATTGGATGAGTAAAGTACCTGTCTGTCCATCCGTCTGATATATAATCGATTCACTGAGTTTTGGGTCTACCCTGGGGTCTCCTCACAGGCGGATGTGTTTGGAAAACCTCCAAAGGAAGTTGTCCAGGAGGTATCCAAATCAGATGTCCAAACCACCTCAACTGGCTCCTTTTGACCCGAAGAAGCAACAACTCTACTATGAGCTCTCTCCAGATGATGAACTCACTTCGACCTCTTGTACCCGCAGTCTTGTTCCTCTGTCACAACCCAGAGCTCATGACCATAGGTGAGGGTTGGAATGTAGATTGCCTCGTAAACTGAGAGCTTGGCTTACAGTTCAGCTCCCTCTTCACCACAACGGTTCAGTAATACTGCTGATGGGGTACTAAACCACCTGTCCATCTCATGCTGCATTCTCCCATCACTGAACAAGACCCTGAGCAGCACTTAGCTCTTCCTAAATGCTGCAACTTCTGCCGATTTTGGAGGATTCTTGGTCAACAATGGTCTCCAAACCATCTCCACCTGATTCTTGTAGCTTCCCCAAAAAACACTCTCTATCCATCTTTAGCAGCATTTGAATGTTATCACTGCCCTCTTGTGGAGCCACCAATAGTCAGTCCATCCATCCATCCATCCATCCATCCATCCATCCATCCATCCATCCATCCATCCATCCATCCATCCATCCATCCATCCATCCTCATTAGGGCTGGAGTCTATCCCACCTGTCTTGGGGTGAAGGCAGGGGACACCCTGGACAGGTCACCAGTCTGTCACAGGGCTACATATACAGACAAAAAAATCACACATACTCACACCTACAGGCAATTTAGTTACCAATTAACCTCATCATGTTTTTGGACTGTGGGAGGAAGCTGGAATACCCAGAGAAAATCCACACAGCCACAAACTCTATGCAGAAAGATCCCAGGAAGGCCGGGACATGAACCAGGGATCTTCAAGCTGCAAGGCGAAAGTGCTAACCACTACGTCGCTGTGCAGCCCCACCAATAGTCAAGAAAAATTAATTTTGATTAACTCCAATAACCTCAACCTCATTATCATCATTTAAAATTAAAGCTACTCTCCTGCACTCGTTTTTCGTATGTTGCATCATGTCGTGGTTTGTCACCATCCAGTTCTTTCCCTGTGCTGGAAACATCCTGGACTACTGCAACAATATCTCTGATTCCTTTTACTTCCTCCTTTCCATCATTCAATGTAGCGACATTGTCCAGTCTCATGTCTTTGGTCACCTCCATCCAGGCCTCAAAATACTCACAGCACATTTTGTGGTCATGATCTGCTGCATCATACATGTCCTACGCTGACACCTCTAGTCAGCTCTGTAGAATCCATGTTTTGACTGGTCTTGGTTTTCTGCTGAGTACAGGGGGTCCTCGACTTACGTCGGAGTTCCATTCCTATGGTGTGACGTGAGTGGATTTTTGCCGTAAGTCGGAACTCCGGTAAAAATGTAAACAAAGCCCTTATGTGCATCACGATATTGATCAGTTTACATATTTGTACAACTACAGTAACGACAAACAGTCTTTAGCTCACACTGAAACACAATTTGGCAGGAAAATACCAGCGAAAATGTAAACAGTACGTCTGACTTATGCTTGGGAGCCATAATGAAGTTAGCAAATGCAGCATAATCCAATGTGGCGGCAAATGTAAACAAATCCACCTTATAGCGCCACGTGACGACTGTACATACAGTATTCATCTGCTTCGCTCACCGACTAGTTCCTCTGAACCAGTTCCGACGTAACAACAAAACGCCGTATGTTAAACTGAGGACCGGTCCGTAATTAATTCCGATGTAACGGCGAAACGATGTAAGTCGAGGATGTCATAAACTGAGGACCTCCTGTACTCACTTAATTGTGATGTTGACCCACGAGTCAAGTTTGATAAAATCTGTATCTTTCCCTGTTTGAGCAGAATTTTCCTTTTTGGGAAAAAAAGACAAATCACTTCATCCCTCCTTTTACTACTATGGATTTAACCCCATAACCATCTAGAACAGGTACCTCCTACCTTTGAATTCCACTGCTTTTGAATTATTGCAAGGATCTAAATGTTGTACCAAGTTGGACCTCAGAAATGCTTACCACCTGGTCAGAATTAGGGAGGGTGATGAATGGAAGACAGCGTTTAACTCCCCCAGTAGACACTATGAGTACTTAGTCATGCCCTGTGGACTCACCAATGCTCCTGCTGAGTTTCAGGTTCTGGTTAATGATGTTTTGATGGACATCCTTAATGTCTTTGTGTATCTGGATGATACTGTCATCTTCTCTTCTGGCCTTGAGGCCTACATCAAACATGTCTACCAGGTTCTTCAGCTTCATGTTAAAGCAGAGAAATGCAAGTTCCACAACCCAAGATGGTAAAACTGGTTGTAGAAGGCGGAGCATTGCTTCTCCAGGATGGTGGTTCTTATCCCTCCAACCAAAATACTGTCTGACAAAGAGACGGTGGAAATGATGTTGTCTTGTGTGTTCTGACTGCACAGATTCTTGAGAGATGTGATGTTTGACCAAAGTGTTCCTGTCCAAGACACTGAACCCCAACATGCTCTCCATGGAACCTCGCATGGAAGTTCTGTTGCCATTGGTGTGAATGGGTGAATGAAGAACACACTGTAAAGCACTCTGAGTTCCACTAAGGTAGAAAGGTGATCTATAAGTGCAGACCATTTACAGATGGAAAGTCTGAACTGGGAATTGTGGAAGATCAGCCTCCACTGTCTGGCTTCCTGTGATCCCGAGTCTTGTAAGTTTTGGTTTCCTTTTCCCTGCGTTGAAAGTGAATCCTTCTGCTGTGAGGCTGACCTTCATCCATGCATGAGAATCCATCCCATGTTCATGTCTGGTCCCCCACCCCCCACCACAGACACCTTCAGTCATCCCATCTCATCAGTTTCACCATCGTTTAAACCTTAAGTCACTCCTCACCTGGCAGTTTCAGTATCATTCACACTTAAACAAATCCCTCCCTGAGTGGTTTTACTACAGTTAACTCACTGAGTCATTAATCTTCAGACACTTTCACCTCCATAAAAACCTGAAGTCATCCTGGAGTTGGCCTTCTCCAGGCAGTTTTACCGTCACTCACACTCGAACATTTCCCTCTCCAGGTAGTTCCACCAGAATTCACACCTTGATCCATTTCTGTCCAAGCAGTTTAACCAGCTTTAACATCTTGGTTGAGGCTCCCAGTCAGTTTCAGCTCTCTTAACAGCTTCATCCATTCCTCCCCAGGCAGCTTCACCACCACAAACACCATGACTCATATACCCCAGTCTGACAACAGTTGCCACCTGGAGTCTCCTTTGTTTGGCCGTTTCACCAACATTCCCAGTTTAACCCATCCCTCTCCAGGTAGTTTAACCATTCAGACCTTGACTTACCTTCACCTGGCAGTTTCAGCTCCATTAACATCTCAAATCAACCTGCTCCAGGAAGTTTCATCATTTATACTCTGAGTCGACCATCTGTGGGCAGTTTTAGAATCATCAACACCTTCATCCATTCCTCCCCGAGCAGTTCAACCACCAATAACATCTTGACTCATGTGAATCTCGGAGCATTCATCGTGTGATTTGGGGCTGAGAATAAATATCTGGAGCTGCTCACCAGGCAGTTGAAGCCACATGAATGAAGGTAAAACGTCTTCAAGAACAAAAAGGGAAGTCCAGCTACTTTTTACTGAAGGATGATTTTAAACATAGAAATGTGAAGGTAGAGGCCTGTGGTGTTTACATGAGGAGTTATAAACTGTGAATAGAGCAAAGTAACATCAGAATAATGTTTACTGCTAAACTCTTTCATGTCTCTCTGCTCATGCAGCAGCTGAAACATGATTGAAGTTGGTTGTTTCATCACTCAGAGTTCATCATGTGTTCCATGTTCCTGCTGACCTTTAAACATTGAACTCAGGGGAACGTTTTGCCTCCAAACCTGATTAGAACTGAACCTCAATCAGATTGATCAGGATCCAGACTGCAGCTCAGTTTAATATTAAATGTAATCTAGAAAACAAATCTAAAGTTTCTAAGAGACAAACACTGACTTGTAATCTGCAAACAGAACACTAGAGGTCAGTGTTTCATCAGTTTCCCTCTCATGTGTTGATGTTCTCAGATTCCTCAGTCATTCAGTGAAAAATCAACCAGATCTGGACAAAGTTCCCTCAGACCTCCTCAGAACATCTGGTTCTTCATCTCCAGTAACTTTATTAATAATCAGAGTTCTACCTTCATACTAGGAATATTAGAATTGAAGACTTCCAAGTCCTTGAAGTCCACAGAGGCGGGTCCAAAAAGACTAGACCATTGTCCAAAACAGCTGAAATTCATTGAAAATGCTTCAAAACTTTCCCTAAATTACTTGAAACTTGACCAAAATGACACGAAGCGATTGGAAACCTGTCTTCAATTAGAAAAAAATAAACAAACATGACAAAAAAGTCCAAAATCATTTAATGATCAGAGTTCTACCTTCATACTGTGAAGATTTCCACAGGTCCAGGTCCTTGAAGTTCATGGAGGAGAACTTCCCCTGGAGAAAGTTCTAGAGCAGACCTGCCAACAACTGGAGTGTTGTCAGTAGGTCTACTCTAGAACTTTCTCCAGTGGAAGTTCTCCTTTGACATCCATAGAGGTGGGTCCAGATTTAGCACTTTTTAATGGACTTTTTCCATCATTTCTGATCCTCAGAACTTCATCAGTCCAGCAGATAGAACCATGACATTTAGGAGGAGAAACACATCTGAGTTCTGGTAGAAACTGACATCAGATCAGTTTTACATCCATCCAGGTGTCACAGTCTGGTGTCTGTTCATTCTTCCTATCACCATCTCTGAACATCAATATTATGGGATGTACCATACTTTCATGTCACAAAGAGACAAAACTTTCACAAAGACATACAAAACAATCAAAACATCACAATAAACAATAAGTGAGACACAAAACAACACAAAAGAACAAAAAGAAGTGACAAAATCACACAAAACAAGACAAATGAAGGATAAAATGATAAAAATCAGACATAAAACAAGATTAACGAGACAAAAAATGTCACAAAACATGAAAAACGAGATGCAAAATGAACAACCAGATCAATTTTACATCCATCCAGGAGTCACAGTCTGAACACGAAATCTGGGTTTTGTTCTTTCTTTCTGTCACCAGCTTTGAGCATCAATATTATGGGATGTACTATGGTGCAAACAGCGAAACTGCAGCAGTTTATGTTCTAGGACATAGAGCCAAAAAACATGACACAATACTGGTCGCCCGAAATACCTAAAACAGATCCTAAATGCCTTAAACTTGTTCAAAATTACTAAAAATTGACCCAAGTGACTCCTAATTTATCCAAAGTGAGTGAAAAATAATCCTAAAAGACTGAAAACTTGACTAAAATTACTAAAAATGTGTCCAAAATCACGAAACACGTGTGTTAAATTAATTCAAATCTAATCAAAATGTTAAAAAAAAAAAAAACATTCCAAAATAACAATAAATGACTCAAAATGGCTTAAAACTTCTTCAAAACGCCGCAGTCATGTCAAAATATAACACTGGAACCCCTTAAATGAATCTGAACTAACAGATTTAAAGGTATTTTTACCGGGTGAGGATTTAAAGATCATTCTGAGACCCACTGAAAAACGAGTAAAAACCTCCCTGAAGTGAAAAGCTGGACTTCATAATAAATTAATGAATGAAATGAAATGAAGATGTAAAACAGATGTGATCATCAGACGTTAATAATAACAAATAAAACGTAATGTAACTTGTTCCAAAATTTTAATGTAAAACTAAAGATTTTGTTGGTGCAGTTCCGTGTTTCGGCAGCAGGGGGAGACACTGTCCACAGAAAACATCTCTACAGTCTCTGAGCGGAACTGAAACAAAGATATTGTGAAAACCAAGACATCTCACTCTGATTGCTTTTCTATGGACCAGAATACCAGGCTGCTCTCTTAGTGGTGTTACTGGTCAAACTGGTTTCTACAATAAAGTCAGAATGTTTGGCTGATTAGCAAACAGGAGGCTATTTATGATAACAGCAGGTTAAGACTAATATCACTGAAATATATAATTAATATACAAGAATACATGAAAGCTAAAAAAAGAGACACCACTGTGCAGCCCCCCAATGTTTGTTCAGTTAAAGGTTATTTTGTGTTTGTTATTTTAAATCTGCTTCCAATAATATTATAAAAATACAGACCCCATATAGCTTGAATGGTTCTTCTTTTTCTTCACTGTTTTACTTGATTTTTTTGTGTGCTAAACATCCGCAACTTCAATCTGAAGAATTTTTATAAAAGATTTAAGTCATTTTGTACAAATTCTTAAACATTTCAGCCTTTTTCATGCCATTTTAAAAAAAATATTTTGAGCTATTTTTGATAAATGATGAGGCTTCGTTAATGTATTTGAGTGATTCTAGACATTTTTTGGTGATTTGATGTATTTTTTTTTGTTCATTTTAGACATTTGTGGATATTTTTTCTGTCAATCTGAAAAATGTTATTTCCACGTAAAATTTTTAGACATTGCCATTTTGGATCTTTAGTTGTCATTTGAATTCTTTTTGGATTATTAAAATTCCATTTATTTTGTCAGTTTGTACAATTTTGAGTCATTTTTGATTTAATAATATTTGGGCAAATTTTAGGCTAATTTTAAGGCATTTTCTCGACATCTTTAGTAAGTAAGTAGGTAAAATGTATTTATATAGCACCTTTCACAGATTAAAAAATCAGTCGTTTACATTAGTAAAACAAAAATAATGTTACTAATGATAAAATCATGAATTTATATTTTTCATTTGTACTCATTTTAAGTCATTTTGGACTCATTTTGTCCAGTTTTTGACTCATTTTGAACTAATTTTTTTGCATCATTTGAGAATTTTTAAAAGTTTTTTGTCATTTTAGGTCTTTGAACAAATTAGAATTTTATATATATATATATATATATATATATATATATATATATATGTATATATATATATATATATATATATATATATATATATATAAATAAAATGCTGGATTTGAAAATGACTAAAAATTAAGACAAGACAAAAACACAAAACACTGAAATTAAACTAAATATTTTAAAAATATTTTAAAACTAAAAATATTTAAAAGACAAACCATTATTTTGAAAAAAAAATATAAACCCTATATACACGATGTTTTCTTTTTCTTTTGTGTTTTAAATTTTTTCATACTATTGTTATGGCATTTTTATTTTTTTTGTTTTTCAATACATTTTCATTGTTTTCAAATCTTGTTTAGAATTGTTCGTTTTAGTTTTATGTTTTGCTTTTCGAATCTATTTTTTATCTTTATTTTAAATCTAATTAATATTATGGTAATCATATTTTAGTTTTGTGTTTTCCATCATTTTTTTCTTGTTTAGATTCTTTATTTAATGTATCATTTTATCGTGTTTTTAATCTTGTTTTTATTCACATTATTTTTCATATTTAGATAATATGGGAGCTGTGTTTCATGCAGCAGCAGACCCTCTGAAGTCAGTCGGACTCCAACAGTCGCCATGTTTCAGTTTCTCTCCGTCGTCGTGGTTCTGCTCTGACAGGTTTTATTTCAGACTCATCGATCGGCTGCGACTGAAACCGTGAAACCTCCTGAGAGACGCCGTCGGTTATCAGCGGCGAGCAGAAGCTGGATCTGGCCGAGTTTAGAGGTTCAGACAGAGGCTAAGAGTGTGTTACTGTGTGTTACTGTGTGTTACTGTGTGTTCTGTGTGTGTCATGCTGCAGGGATAAAACGATTAGTGAAATACAGACATGAGGAAGAAAGGATGGACTTTAAAGAGGAGAAGACAGATGAAGGAAACAAGCACAAAAACACAATAAACCCACAAAATGACCCTAAAAATACAGAAAACGACCACAAAGAGACACAAAATTATTCCAAAAACACGTCGAACCGCCATCAAACAAACACAGAGACTGAACGGTTAAATGAGGAAGACGAACCAACAGGTCGACTGGAGATTCATCCACTGTTCATTTCATGCTGATTAACTTAAATTAAGGAACATTAAAAGGATTCAAATTACAAACAGATTCAGGCTCATTTTTAACCTGAGCTCAAAGTATTTCTGAAAACATTTGAGACACGAAACAAGCTGCTGAATCCGTCCTCCTGTGGGTTCAACAACAGCTAGCTCAAAGGTTTTATGAAAGTTTCAAGAAACGCCAAACCTCAGTATAAAGTAGCCGAGATCTCAACTTCATGCTAATGAGATGCAGGCAGCTAGCGAGCGATGCTATCAGAATGCTCTGCAGGCCATTTCACATGCTAACGGGTTAGCATGCTAACCCGTTAGCTTCCCTTCAAACCCTCTGGAGGCTAAACATGCAATATAAACTTCATGTTTCAGCTTTTATTCTGGTAATCATGAGCTTCCTGGTGGTTGCTGGTAGCATCACCTGCTAGCTGCCTGCAGCTCATTGGTATAAAGTTGAGATGTTGGCTACTTTATGCTAATGGCAATGCTATGCTACCAGATATAGACACATAGACAGTGAATATAAAGCGCGAAAGTGAAGGATCTTGTGGACACGAACCATCAGGAAGCTCATGATTACCAGAATAAAAGCTGAAACATGAAGTTTATATCGCATGTTCAACCTCCAGAGGGTCTGCAGGGAAGCTAATGGGTTAGCATGCTAACAAACATCATTTCATAAAAATCAGTGAGAGAAAAAATAATTTCAAAACTACCACAAGAAGACAAAGATATTTCAAAAGGCCCACAAAGAGACAAACTTTTTTTCAAAACAACCTCAAAATGACAAAAAAATTCAAAATGACCATAACGACAAAAATGTTTCAAAACAACTTCAAAAAGGAAAAATATGACCATAAAGAGGCACTGATATAGTTTAAAACCACAAAGAGACAAAAAATATTTCAAAATGACCTTGAAGAGAGAAAAAAGTCAAAACAATGACAGCGATAAGATATTTTAAAATGACCATAAACACAGAAAAATATTTAAAAATGAACACAAAGAGACAAAATATTTCAAAGCAACGA
Organism: Amphiprion clarkii; assembly: GCA_027123335.1. Lineage (NCBI taxonomy): Eukaryota > Metazoa > Chordata > Actinopteri > Pomacentridae > Amphiprion > Amphiprion clarkii. The sequence continues at coordinate 36,704,654 of CM049574.1, forward strand.
CAAGAACACAAAAAATATTTCAAAACAATGAACACAAAATGAGCACAACAAGATCTGGAGACACCAGCGGCAGCAACACTTTTAATAACAAGACGTTTAAATTACTTCAGAGACAAAAACACTCATTCTAACACATAGAATTACACAAAAAGACACAAAACAAAGACAAGCAACAACAACAACAACAACCAGGTTCCAGCCTGGACATTATAAAGATTTATTTAAACCACTAAACATGTGAAGAACAAACTGATTTACTAAACTCAGACGTGACGTTCAAACCAGAATATCCAAAATAATTTGGTGGAGTGAGACTCGAGGAGGAAATGGAATAAAAGCAGAATAGAGAAGGATCATGGAACAGAAGGATTCAGAGCAGGAATAAATGAAGAGCAGTGAAATGAAGGAAGCTGCAGGATTAGCAGCAGCAAAGGATTAAACAGGAAGAGAAGACGAGTCTTTGAAGTTATGAATGAGAAGCAGATTAACTCCTTCAGCTCCACGATAACAGCAGCAGATCCTCCATCACCTCCAAACCTGCACAGTTCATCCACAAGATTTTAGCTTCAACACTTTAACCGTCCATTAACAACAATAAAAAAGACATAAAATCTGCTTCTGATGTTTGGACACAAAACTATGTTCTGTAAAATATTTGATTTTAAAGGTTCAATGTCTCCAGAAATAAAACTAACAGCCGTGAAATGTGGTGAGAACAGACAGAACATTTTCATCAGATCAGAATCTTTAAAGAGGACACAGTTTTAATTATTGGTCCTTAAAAATGGAAGAAAGTGTAAAACCTTTCAACCAAAGCTGGTCTAGTGTCTCCATAAAGTTCCTGTAGGTGTCTATCTATGGATGGATCCATATTTCTACTAAAATCCAGCCTTTGGTCCACATTTCTCCAACTGTTGAGGTTCTAACATCAGTAGAATTTGATGTGTTAAAGTTTGACCAGACAAGATTCCAGTTTTTAGATGTTTAGACTAAATGTTGATGTGGACTCATTGGTAGGAACCAGGACCTGGTCTTCATAGAGGTCTGGATGTTCATAGAGGTCTAGATGTTCATAGAGGTCTAGGTGTTCATAGAGGTCTAGATGTTCATAGAGGTCTAGATGTTCATAGAGGTCTAGATGTTCATAGAGGTCTAGGTGTTCATAGAGGTCTAGATGTTCATAGAGGTCTAGGTGTTCATAGAGGTCTAGATGTTCATAGAGGTCTAGATGTTCATAGAGGTCTAGATGTTCATAGAGGTCTAGATGTTCATAGAGGTCTACGTGTTCATAGCGGTCTAGGTATTCATAGAGGTCTAGATGTTCATAGAGGTCTAGATGTTCATAGAGGTCTAGGTGTTCATAGAGGTCTAGATGTTCATAGAGGTCTAGATGTTCATAGAGGTCTAGATGTTCATAGAGGTCTAGGTCTTCATAGAGGTCTAGATGTTCATAGAGGTCTAGATGTTCATAGAGGTCTAGATGTTCATAGAGGTCTAGGTCTTCATAGAGGTCTAGATGTTCATAGAGGTCTAGGTGTTCATAGAGGTCTAGATGTTCATAGAGGTCTGGATGTTCATAGAAGTCTAGGTGTTCATAGAGGTCTAGATGTTCATAGAGGTCTAGATGTTCATAGAGGTCTAGATGTTGGTGTTAGATGGTGTAGACATCACTCACCTCTTTGAAGACATAAAAACAGAAAATAACTTCACATTTACTGTTTAAATTATTTTTATCTGAGATCTAAAGAACTTGAAGCTCATAAATGAGTGTAAATCTGCTCAGAAACCAGAGAAACATCTGAGAATGTGTCAGATTTTAGTTTCTTCAGTGATTTCTTGCAGACATCAGCTGATTGGACGGTTCTGCTGCCTCTATTGGTGCCAGTTTGATCAAATTTGAAGGTTTGAGCTCAAACACATTCGTCATGTCTACTTGTTGATATTTTAGTTTCTGATTCTGACACGTCACGCTGTCAGTGAGACGCTTCTGAGGAAGGTGAGACTGTTCTGCCAAGCAGGTAAATAACATCCATCCATTCACCTAATGTCTGAACAAAAGAATCACAAACTAAATCTGAACGTTTGAGTTCAACCTGCAGATTAAAGTTTCAGGTTTTTACCGCCAGATTCTGGATCAGAACCAGACGTTGCTTTAATCCAGTTTAACCTCAGAGCGATTCGATTACGGAGGATAATAACCAGAGTGAAGTCATCTGCTGAAGTCATTCATCCACGAACCTTTTTTAAACCGCCCAGCAACAGCTGAGCAGCTGCTGCATCATTTATGATTGGGTGTCAGCCGGTCACATGACGGCGATGTTTAATGAATGAAGTCTGGTGTTAAATGTTGTGTTTCCTCTGACCGGTCATGTGACCACTTTACTGCTATAATAAAATATAAATGAAACTCATGAATAACTGAAACTCAATAAAACACAGTCAGACGTATTAACGCACAAAGAATAATAAATCAGACAGTTACAGCTGGATGTACTTTATTTAAGTTCCTGTATTGGAATCATAAAGGTTTTTAATGCGTTATAATAGTTTAACGTAATAAACAGATGACATTTAGAATAAAGACTGAATGCTGCAGCAGCTGAGCCACAGGTTTACTGCAGAACAGCATCTTCTGAGATACTGGAGAGTTTTAATGACAACAGTAGATGGAAAACGAACCTGAGTCTGATGATGATGAAGATGAAGAAGAAGAGGAACCAGAGCATAAAGAAGGCAAAAAAACCAAACATCTAGTAAATGTCAGCATTTGTCTCATTTAGCTCATTCTGTGTTTTATTTTGGTAATTTTCTGCCTCTTTTTGGACATCCTGTGTCTCCTTTAGGGTGTTTTGTGTAATTTTAGCCACTTCATGTCTTTGTTTTTTCCTCACATCAGATTCCACTGATGTTAGAGCCTCAGAAGTTGGTGAAATGTCAACCAAAGACTGTATTTTAGTAGAAACATGGATCCATCCATAGATAAACACTTACAGGAACTTTATGGAGACACTAGACCAGCCTGGATTGAACGGTGACATAAATGACCAGAAGGAAGCACAAAACAAGACAGAAATGGGCCAAAATTACAACTGAAGCCTTAAAGGGGACAAAAAACAACACAAAAATGACCACAAAGACACTCAAACTGACATAAAACAACAACAATTTGGCAACAAACAAGACTGCAAATGGCCAAAATTCCAAATAAAGCCCTAAAGGAGACACATAACAACAAAAATAACCATAAACAGACAGAAAACAACACAAAACGTCCAAAGAGACAGAAAACAAGATTAAAAGATAGATAATGACCAAAATTACAAATAATGTCCTGAATGAGACACATAATAAAAGTGACATGAGTTACAAAATTAGCAAAAAGACAAAAGCAAGACATAAAATGGCCAAAATTGCACAGAATTGCACAGAATGACAGCAAAAATACTGAAAAAAATGAACGACGTGAGACACAAAACATTAAAATTACAAATAATGTCAAAAAGAGACACATATCAAAAAATTATCACAAATTGACCAAAACATGACTCAAAATCAGCACAAAAACACACCAAACAAAACAAAAAAATGGCTAAAATTCCAAATAATAACCTAAAGGAGACACATAATAACCAAAAGAACCACAAACGGACACAAAATGAGCAGAAAGAGACAGAAAACTGTCCCGGCGTGGGGTGAACCCGAGCAGAGCACACAGACGAGGAACTGAGGCAGGAACAAAGCTGGATTTATTGCTTGACAAACAGAATAAGAAGGGATGAGGAAGATAAACTAAAGGTGCAGGATAACTAAGATGACTAACTAATAGGGGAGGGTGGAGGGTGACTGTACCGGGAACCGGCGGCCCGGTAGACGTTCTCCATGGCGGTGGAGACCGAGCAGGACGGCCTCGTTCCAGGGATGAGAGGAGCTGGTCGGGGATCCAGGAGGGCAACGAGTCCGAAGGGGGGGAGGTCTGGTCAGGGAAGAATCCGGAATACAGGAGACAGGAAGCAGGGCAGGTAGAACCGGGCAGCTGGGCCGGCAGAACTACACAGAGAGAACAGAGTTAGTCAGGAACTTTCCCAAAAGGTGCAAAAGGCGACATCAGCTGACTGCATGAGCAGAGTTTACTATCTGGCAGGGGGTGGAGACTGAGGTCGGCTTTTATGGAGGAGATGATCAGCAGGTGCTGCACCACAGCTGCCCAGAGTTCCACTGATGAGTGATTAGTGATAAACAGCAGCTGGACAGAGCAAGAAGGTGGAGAGAGGAAGGATGAGGGAGGATGAGGGACGATGAGGGAGGATGAGGAAGGATGAGGGAGGATGAGGGAGGATGAGGGAGGATGAGGGAGAATGAGGGAGGATGAGGAAGGATGAGGGAGGATGAGGGAGGATGAGGGAGGATGAGGGAGAATGAGGGAGGATGAGGAAGGATGAGGGAGGATGAGGGAGGATGAGGGAGAATGAGGGAGGATGGAGGGGGAGGATGAGGGAGAATGAGGGAGGATGAGGGAGAATGAGGGAGGATGAGGGAGGATGAGGAAGGATGAGAGAGGATGGAGGGGGAGGATGGAGGGGGAGGATGAGGGAGAATGAGGGAGGATGAGGGAGGATGAGGGAGGATGAGGGAGGATGAGGGAGGATGAGGGAGAATGAGGGAGGATGAGGGAGAATGAGGGAGGATGGAGGGGGAGGATGAGGGAGGATGAGGGAGGATGAGGGAGGATGGAGGGGGAGGATGAGGGAGAATGAGGGAGGATGAGAGAGGATGAGGGAGGATGAGGAAGGATGGAGGGGGAGGATGAGGGAGAATGAGGGAGGATGAGGGAGGATGAGGGAGGATGGAGGGGGAGGATGAGGGAGAATGAGGGAGGATGAGGGAGGATGAGGAAGGATGAGGGAGGATGAGGAAGGATGAGAGAGGATGGAGGGGGAGGATGAGGGAGAATGAGGAAGGATGAGGGAGAATGAGGGAGGATGAGGGAGGATGAGGGAGAATGAGGGAGGATGAGGGAGGATGAGGGGGAGGATGAGGGAGAATGAGGAAGGATGAGGGAGGATGAGGGAGAATGAGGGAGGATGAGAGAGGATGAGGGAGGATGAGGGAGGATGGAGGGGGAGGATGAGGGAGAATGAGGGAGGATGAGGGAGGATGAGGGAGGATGAGGGAGGATGAGGGAGGATGAGGGAGGATGAGGGAGGATGAGGGAGGATGAGGGAGAATGAGGGAGGATGAGGAAGGATGAGGGAGGATGAGGGAGGATGAGGGAGAATGAGGGAGGATGGAGGGGGAGGATGAGGGAGAATGAGGGAGGATGAGGGAGAATGAGGGAGGATGAGGAAGGATGAGGGAGAATGAGGGAGGATGAGGGAGGATGGAGGGGGAGGATGAGGGAGAATGAGGGAGGATGAGGGAGGATGAGGAAGGATGAGGGAGGATGAGGAAGGATGAGAGAGGATGGAGGGGGAGGATGGAGGGGGAGGATGAGGGAGAATGAGGGAGGATGAGGGAGGATGAGGGAGGATGAGGGAGAATGAGGGAGGATGAGGGAGGATGAGGGAGAATGAGGGAGGATGAGGGAGAATGAGGGAGGATGGAGGGGGAGGATGAGGGAGGATGAGGGAGGATGAGGGAGGATGGAGGGGGAGGATGAGGGAGAATGAGGGAGGATGAGGGAGGATGAGGGAGGATGAGGAAGGATGGAGGGGGAGGATGAGGGAGAATGAGGGAGGATGAGGGAGGATGAGGGAGGATGGAGGGGGAGGATGAGGGAGAATGAGGGAGGATGAGGAAGGATGAGGGAGGATGAGGAAGGATGAGAGAGGATGGAGGGGGAGGATGAGGGAGAATGAGGAAGGATGAGGGAGAATGAGGGAGGATGAGGGAGGATGAGGGAGGATGAGGGAGATGAGGGAGGATGGAGGGAGGAGGATGGAGGGGGAGGATGAGGGAGATGAGGAAGGATGAGGGAGGATGAGGGAGAATGAGGGAGGATGAGGGAGGATGAGGGAGGATGGAGGGGGAGGATGAGGGAGAATGAGGGAGAATGAGGGAAGATGAGGGAGGATGAGGGAGGATGAGGGAGGATGAGGGAGGATGGAGGGGGAGGATGAGGGAGGATGAGGGAGAATGAGGGAGGACGAGGGAGAATGAGGGAGGATGAGGGAGGATGAGGGAGAATGAGGGAGGATGAGGGAGGATGAGGGAGGATGAGAGAGGATGAGGGAGGATGGAGGGGAGGATGAGGGAGGATGAGAGAGGATGAGGGACGATGGAGGGGGAGGATGAGGGAGGATGAGGGAGGATGGAGGGGGAGGATGAGGGAGGATGAGGGAGGATGAGGGAGGATGAGGGAAGATGAGGGAGGATGAGGGAGGATGAGGAAGGATGAGGGAAGATGAGGGAAGATGAGGGAGGATGAGGGAGGATGAGGGAGGATGAGGGGAGGATGAGGGAGAATGAGGGAGGATGAGGGAGGATGGAGGGGGAGGATGAGGGAGGATGAGGGAAGATGAGGAAGGATGAGGGAGGATGAGGAAGGATGAGGGAAGATGAGGGAAGATGAGGGAGAATGAGGGAGAATGAGGGAAGATGAGGGAGAATGAGGGAGAATGAGGGAGGATGGAGGGGGAGGATGAGGGAGGATGAGGGAGGATGAGGAAGGATGAGGGAAGATGAGGGAGGATAAGGGAAGATGAGGGAAGATGAGGGAGGATAAGGGAAGATGAGGGAAGATGAGGGAGGATGAGGGAGGATGAGGGAGAATGAGGGACGATGAGGGAGGTCAGGTGGAGGCTGAAGCTGGGACAGAGGAAGGAGCCCTGACAGAAAACAAGATAAAAAATGACACAAAACTCCAAAACAAGACATAAAATGAGAACAAATATGCAACAAACAAGTAGGATAATGTCCAAAATTACAAAAAATATACAAACGGAGACACGTTATAAAAGTGACATGAGATAAAAAATGAGTCCAGAGAGGCAAAAAACTGTTTAATTATTTCATTTATGAAATATTATCCAGTTTATCACAACATCTCTAAAGGATTCTACATTTATACAGACGCCAGATTAACTGGGAATTAAATCCATTTATTCTTATTTATTTAATAATACTTAATATTCTAATTGGTATTTTAAATGTACATAATGATAACATCACACAGTCTTAACCCAAATATGTCAAT